>CP139508.1:224629510-224815835 GCA_021014915.2 Artemisia tridentata subsp. tridentata
AGACCTTGGCCACCTAGGGCGTATGGATGCATCGTAGATTTGTTATTTTTTTCGAGGGATTTATCATTATATTATTTGTTATATTTGTTGACTGATGGTGTGTGCGATACACGTCATTCACAGCTTGGGAGTTAGCTACTCCAACCCTTTGGAGGTATCCCCTCATATTGTGTTTGGTACCGAGGTCTCCCCTCATACACCTTGTTATTTGATTATTTGACTTGATACTTGATTTGATTTGGGCACGTAGTGGATTACTGTTTTCCTTTATATTATATTATTTACTTTTCATTTACTCTTACTTTTTCTTATGCCTTAACTTTTCTTCATTTACTTTTCACTATCCTTTATTACTGCTTTGTTACCATTATATCTGTTCACTGAGCTTTCGTAGCTCAGCCGCATTTCCTTTTTCCTGCGGCAGGTATTTAAGCTAGGAGCTAGGTTTTGCTTTGGGATGAGAGCAACTTGTGTGAAGCATTGACCTTAGTCATCTTAGTTTGCCATTTGGATTTTAGACTTGTTTATGCTATTGTTTGGGCACTTAGATTTATGTACTTCATTTAATTTCGTTTCATTGACTTTATGCACTTGATATATGTCTTGTTGACTTATTTCCTTTGATTATTGATCTTAAGACTTCCGCTGTTTGTTATTGAATGTTCTGATGTGAAACCATATTTGTGACATCTTTGCCCTTGTCGGGTTGGGGTGTTACATCTTAACTTTCCCATGTCTTGACTATCATTTGTCGGATAACAAAGTGCGCCAAACACACGAAGAAATGAAAGATCTGGCTTCTTGTTATGAATTAACTCATAGGGAGTCTTTTCATGAATAGGATGAATCAGAGATCGGTTTTGGGTGTAGCATGCTGTTGCAATAGCCTCTTCCCAGAGAAACATCGGTGCCTTTGAAAATATAAGCATGGTTCTTGCAGCTTCCACCAGAGTACGGTTCCTTCGTTCAACAACTTCGTTCTGCTGTGGAGTACGAGGGATACTTCTCTGATGCGTGATGCCAATACTTTCATAGAAATTACTGAGTTGTTGGTTAACAAACTCAGTTCCATTATCAGTGCGGATGATTCTGAAAGTCTTGTTAAGCCTTACTTGCTGCTATTTTATCAGTTTAATGATAACCTCTGGGGTTTCATCCTTGGATCTCAAAAACTTTACCCACGTGAACCGAGAGTAATCATCTACTATCACCAGAACGTATTTCTTTCCATTTATGGTTTGTACTCTTATTGGACCGCACAAGTCCATGTGGAGGGTATGAAGAACTTCCAAGTTGGTGTTAATGGTTTTAGGTTTGTGGGTTTGTTTCTTGCTTTTACCCAGTTGACATGCAGAGCAGAGATGATCTTTCTCATATTTTAATCTGGGCATTCCTCTAACAAGATCTTTGCGGGAAAGATTATTGATGGTACCGAAGTTCAGGTGATTCAAACGACGATGCCACAGCCATGATTTTGTTTTAGAGGCTTTTGAAAGCAAGCATATAGGAGAGGACTTCAACATTTCTTCAATTGATATGGTGTATAAATTGGTGCCCCCCCCCCCCCCCCCCCGACTACCCTTGAGAAGATCTACACCATCCAATTCTCTGACGAAACATGTGTGTTTTCTGAAAGCCACTTCTAGATCTGAATCACAAAATTGACCCACATAAAACAGATTGTGCCCTAATCCTTCCACATAGTATACCCGTGAGATCACACTGTCACCGAACACGTAATCTCCATAACCCATAATCGCACCAAAGTGGTCGTTCCCGAATCTAACTGTCCCGATAAACTTTTTCACAAAGTTCTTGAGCCGTGAGCGATCCCCAGTCATATGTTTTGAGCAGCCTGAGTCCAAATACCAAAGGACGATTTGTACGACCTGCATTTGAACACAGACAACGATGGATAACTGAAACATGTGGATCCCCACGTGCAGTTGGGGTCCGTTTGGTTAGCACACACAAATTTAGAGACAACAGAATTTTCTAATTTTGAATTTTCAACTGGGGAGTCTACCCTAGATTCAGCTGACGACCTATTAGAAGGGCGTTGTGTTCCTAAAGGCAAAATTCGACCAGTTGGTCTCCATTCTTTAACCTTCACTGACTTATGATTTTTCAACTTAGGCAATGGATTCTTATTTCCTAAACTGAATAACTTTCCAGTGGGTCTCCATTGATACCCAACATTAGTGAAGATTTTTCCTGTTGCTTTCCAAATTTTCTTACTTCTTTCAGTTTTTCTAACATACTTAACATGGGGTGGTGCATGAGGCATCAGAAACGACACAACACAATCATCATGATTAGCAGAAAATAAACATTTGTCACATGTTTTACCGACCATATTAGAATTCGAATTAATTACAGTACTTTTGATACTAGAATCAACACGATTCAATCTAGTCGTTACAAACTTATTGTTCCTAGGTTGGGCTTCTACTCTTTTCTTGTGATCACTTTTAGCTGGCGCAGTCCTATCATTCCTTGCATTGACTTTAGGCTTTGACCAGCTAGCTTGGGTGTCACTTTTCACTCTTGTAGAAGTAATGACGGGAACATTAATTTGTTTCACTAACACATGCTTTCCTGATTTTGATGTGCTAGGTTCTAATGTTTTATAAGGTAAATCAAAGGCTACATGCTTGTTCTTAACAGTGGATGATGATGCAGCAAATCTATCTCTATGGCTGTTAGATTTAGGGCCTGTGCCGATGGCATACTCTAAGTTTTCCTGAATCCTTTTTGTGAGGTTGCAGGCATATGCAACTGCGCTATCAAGAGGTTTTTCTATTCTGTCCTCTTCTACAACCTCACGAAGTGTGTCAAGCCCTTCTCTAAGGTGATGGAGATATATTTGATGAACAGGTCTATTATTCCTAAGGGAAAATGGAATAACTCGTAGTACATCAACATCATACTTTTTACTAGCAAAAACCTTTGGTGCATCACAGTAACAAGTGGTACTTGGCATTTTTCCTTTCACCTGCGCCTTAAGATTCTCAATTTTATTTGACAAAGAGGTTATCTGATCATTATGATTTTTTCTTGTAACCTTGATCGAGTCATATAACTCTTTGTAATGCTGTTTAATCTTAGAATTTTCTGCTCGAAAACACTCATTTTCATAATGTAACTTATTTATGGTGTTTTGATATTGAAAATTCTGAGAATCTGAAGACGAAGGTTTATTGGTGCCATACACATCACACTTGTTGGATTTCAATTGGGCAATTTGGGCCCTCAACAGTCGAATCGTATTTGTGTGAGCTTGAATTTTCTCATCCCGTTTGCTTAGTTCAAAATATGTATCAAATTCAGGAGCATCCAAGGATGTCTTGTTATTTGATATTTTGCATTTTTCTTCTAAATGTTGATGTTTTAATTGCAAATTCAGAAAATCAACCTCTAGTTTTGAAAAACGTTTAACCATGTTATCATGGTCATCATTTTGAATTTTGTCAAGCAATTTCAACTTCTCCCCCTCAAGCCCAACAACACGATTCTGGGTAACATTTAAAGCAATAGCATACTCATGAAATTGACAAGCAGATAATGCAGAATCAGTAGCAGTATAAAATACATCTTGTGCAATACATCTAGCAATCAAATTTTCATTAGTGATGAGTATGTTTTTCCTTTCAATCTCACGGCTCTTAAGTTCTATTGCATATTCAGTTACCTCATTTTCCATATCTTTAAACACTGCTTTCATTTCATTTATTTCTGTGTTAAGGGCCGTTTGCATCCCTTCAAAATGTTCTTTCAGTTGTTTAAAGAATGGCATGACCTCAGTCAAGTAACACCTTTTTGCATGTTCAAAACACCTTTCCCCCTCAATAATTCCAGTTGGTGTGATTCTCTTCTTACATGTTTTATAAAAATCAGCAAATAATTGCCAAAGCACGTATAAGCTAATTAAAGTTTTGCTTTCAGTGGGAAGAGACAGAGGAACCAATTGTCTAGGTGTATTGGGAGGATACACCGTAATGGACGCAACTTTCCTAATGAATGGGGTGTTGGCTTTAAGTTTTTCTTCCTTCATTTTTTCTATGTCTTGTGTCCAAAATATCTGTTCAGATGTTAACTTCTTTTGAGGTGCAAACACAATCAAACGATTTAGCTCATAATAATCAGGGGGTTTGATTATTATTCGGTTGTCTATGCATCCTGGATCCTTCATTTTCTCATTAATTCTTTCCCTAGTCATATCTTCTATCTCCTCACTTTCTTTCAAGGAAAAATGCTTAGGAGGTGCGTGATTGGGAGTAATCATCACATTAGCATCGTATAAGGCAGGTTGAGCTACTTGAGCAATCCTAGGGTAAGTAATCTTAGGTTCACCTATCCTTTTTTCACTATGTTTGTCACATAGCTTCTTGTGCTTATGTAGCATTTGAGCAGTCTGTTTGGTTTGATCTTGTGTGTACAACTTATCTTCAAGCTTATTCTTTAACGTTTTGAGTCTAGAAAAATCATTTAAGAGTTCTGTTTCTTTTTCTTTGAATTCAAGCTTTAGTGTACTTATACAATTTTGAGCCTCCTGTTTTTGCTTAACAGATAAATCCAGCTGATTTTTCAAAGAATTTAACTCGAGTTTTAATGTTTCTTCTCTTACTCTAGTTTCTTTCATAAGTGTACACATTTGATCTTCCATTTTCTGTTCACGTTCATTAAGCTCAAACTTAGCACGCTCTTCATACATAGCTACTTGTTCCTTATATATGTTTAGTCTAGTGATCAAGTTATCATAAGGAGCAAGTACAGTACTTTCATGACTCTCACATGCATTATCTACTTCACATGTATTTACTAAGGCACACACGTCATTAATAACACAAGAATTATTGTCAACAGAAGATTCTCCATCTTGTACATCAGGCACATTGTTGTGAGTCAAATATTGTTCATATAGGATCATATTGCTATTTTCCATGTCAACATTATTTGAGTCCGAAACATTTGCCTGTTGTACTTCATTGGGAACCTTTTGTCCATCAACTACTTCATATGTGTCATAAAGTTTTAGTACCTTAGAAATCACAGATGCATTTGAAGAACCAGCTTGTCGAGATGGTGAGGCCAAGGATGATAAATTAGCCATGAAGACCGTTTGAGCCGTTGGTTCTTCATCCACATCAGATTCAAATGCATCACAATCATCAGCTTGGAAGATATTAGGATCATTGAGTGCCAGATCTTGAACTGGGTGCTCATCCACATCCGCATCAAAAGTATTTCCCCCATCACCAGCTAGAAACAACAATTCTTCCTCATCCAATACAGCTCCATTCTCTTGAGCCTGCATCAACAACATCTTGTCCTTGAAGTAATCTGAGTTCTGAGGACGTTTTGGTTGATTGCAATTTCTGGCAATGTGTCCCAGTCCTCCATAATTATAGCACTTGAGCTGTTTCCCTTGCCCCTGATTGGCATTCCCTGCTCTGTTCTGCATATTACCTCGACCCACGTTTCTTCCAGCTCTCCCTTGCACATTCTGAACCACAATTTTCCCATCCTCCACCATTGCCAGATTGCGTGGGTTGGATGAATTCCTCAATTGATTGTTGGTCTGTGGGAGAGATGCCTTAAACTATTGAACCAGTAATGATACTTGATTGGTGAGGTTGTCAATCATTTTGTCGGTCTGAGAATAGCCTGAATCAAGTTGAGAACTCATAGCAGGCGATGGTGATTGAAGTTGAGGATAACCTTGGTTGGGTGATGATGGTTGGGTGTTTGGTAAAGCATTTGCCATCAAAGCCAATGGATCGTTAGGAGTTGTAGGATTAAAATTTTCTCTTAGCACCCGATCGAAGACAGCATGCTTCTCATGCTGTTGGAGGTAGGCATACAGCTGTTCATAGTTGGTGTCCCTCAGACCTTTTTTGAGTTTAACTGCAGTGACGAATCTATCCCATTCTGGAGTCATATTGTTCAAAAACTTTGAGTTAAGTTGGATGTTGGGCATAGTCATTCTTATTATCCTCATGTCATTCACCAACTTATGGAATCTCACATAGTAGTCTGTGATATTCTCTCCTGGGTTCATCTTGAAATGTTCAAACTCATCATACAATTGAGACTCTCGGTCTTCCTTTGTGAGTTTTGACCCGGCTAGCAGCATCTTCACATTGTCCCATACTGCTTTGGCTTCTGTGTTGAAGTTGATGAGTTTGTAGACATCCTTTGGCAGACCTTGAATGACGATATTTGAAGCTCTAATGTCAGCGTCATACCTCTTCTTTTCCTCGTCAGTAAGGTCATTGTAAGTGCGAGGTCTGTCAATTCCAAAGGTGACTATGCCATCTTCACCAGTAGTAACAACATCTCTGGTAGTACCCATTTGAAATGGTCCTTCGTCAATGGACTTAAGAATGTTTGCTCCATTTTCTTTTCTCAGGCAATAAAGTCGTATTCTCTGTGCCCAAGACTCATAGTCTGTCCTATCAAGCATAGGTGGACGGGTATCGGACCCTGCTGCTTGAATGTCATCTACTGCAGTGCTAGTCATGTTGATAATCAGGTATACGGGATTTTACAGTTCTTGTGATTTAACCGAGAAATTGAATCTTTCACGGGACTTTCTAAAATCACCAAGAAACGAACCGTAAACTAAGAGTCACTTGCTAATTAGAAATAAAAGTCTTAACTCACGAGAGCTCAAATCTCTATTTATCAAAACGCAAGATGTCAAGACACCACTTATCAAATCGCAACAAGACAAATCGCAAGATTATCTAATCGCAATAAGTCAAGTAGCAACTTGTCAAATCGCATATAATCAAGTCGCAATTTGAGAGCTATGAGACAAAACGCAAAGTTTAATTTGCAGGCACTCAAGTTGCAACACACTAACACAAAACACAACTGACAAATCACAACTTCTGAAGATACAAATCGCAACAGACAAGTCGCAACTTCTGAATATACAAACCGCAACAGACAAGTCGCAACTTCTGTGAACACAAACCGCAACAGACAAGTCGCTACTTCTGAGAATACAAACCGCAACACACAAGTCGCAACTCTGATGGACACAAGTCGCAACCCACAAAACGCAAGTCACTAGAAGACAGAACTGTCACTATCATGGACAAAACGCAACTTCACAAAACGCCAGACAAGTCGCTTTCGTAGCGATTTGTCATTTTTGCCAAATCCGGTAAAAAAACAAATCGCAACTTCGAGGAAACACAAAACGCTACTTTTTCTTACCCAACGAGACACAAAACGCCACTAAGAAACAACCACAGAAAGACAAAACGCAACTATGAACACTTAGTTCTAACCTTCGAATCTTCCAAAAACTACCACACCAAGCCTCAAACTATGATTCCAAACACCAAACACTACTCCTATGTTATCCCTAAGCTAGAAAGTACAAGATCTAACACCTTCTATCCACAAAACAAAGCACAAAATGAATTTTTTGAGAAACAAAATATTCGAATCAAAAGTGTCCCAAAACACCACAAATCCGTAAATATACCCTTATATGAACCTAACCATGGCTCTTGATACCAATTGTAGTATATTTACAAGCTAAGAAACACAAGTTTGGGATCTAACTTTGGATCGAATGGAAGAAAGAATTAGAGAGAGAGAGGTGGAACCTTAGAGAGAGAAACAAAGAAAGGAAAATGTATTGAAAATGTAGGAAGGTCCAACCCTCTCCATGTGAGGAGAGGGTTTTATATAGTACATGAGTTTGCTACTTAATATGCCCCTAGTGGGCTGTGGAGCAAGCTGACAGTGGGTAAAGACCCGTGCCACTACACAATAATAATTAATAACTAATCTACTAATAATGTTACTAGTAATACTACGAGCTATTTAATACATAGGAGTGCTCGGGGTGACCGAGTCTTCAACTGAATATTTATATTCCTAACACACTCCAAGGTACCTTTCTCCATAAAGGAAGGAACCCTGAAATTGGGTCCTTGCAACCCGAGGACCATTGAGTATTTGTGATCATTACACACATTCACTGCATCCTCCCGTTCTTTATTCATACATTAGCTTTATTTGTTAATTAACAACTTCACAACAAATTCGAAATCCTCGTTTGCAACGATATCATTGATCATAAGTCCAACCCATGATTGTAGATATTATCATGTATTCACATATGTTGCCTTACTTGGTTAACATGTCATCCGATAAAGATTTACATTGAGTCATAACTCACACTTAGGTTATAGATGTATTATCAAGTTTTGTTGTCCTTGGATGCTATCCGATCTCAACAAAGTAGGATTGACAACTTAAGTATTGCATCCGAAATATTCAAGTAAATTTGACTTACAATTGTACTCATTTAAAGTCATATCCGAAAGAATCAACACCCAAGTATTTTAACAACGTATGTTAAAAAACTTATCCTATCACCTAAGTACACTTGGTCTTTCATCATCATCCCGTCACATTCACCTCTGTGATATGTCTCAGGCCCTAAACTTCAGATCACATCACACACTAGTTGTACCAATCTATGGACCACAAGAATTAGTCTCCATCCGTGTCGTTTTCATCATCCATGAAACCTAATCACTTTCATAACACATACTCAACATAAAAGATGTCACCCTTTAGATCATTCAACCTTAGATTCCAAACACAAAGATTAAAATCCGTTGACACATATTTTTCAAATTCCATGTAGAACATGACATCTTCATCACCTTAGTTTTAATAGAAATAGTTGAGTCTCATTAAGCCAAGTATTGGTGAACTATCATATTTTATATACTTCGATAGGCAAAAATAGGAATTCCTATCTTTTAGACATGAGAATGATTACTAGAGAACCTATTGCACTAGAAACTCAATTTAACCTAACGATTAAATTGCTTCCAGCAGAGAAGTTGGGTATGTGGAATCACCCATAAGAATGGTCGTGTTTAGCCTGAATTGAGCACCGCTAGTAATAGTCTCATATTCATTTTCCAACTCAAAAACTCTTGTGACAACCCGTAATTTCATGTCATTTTTCAAACCTCGACAAGTTACTATTCACCAATCATTATTTATCATTTTACTATTCATCATTTCTGAAGTTAGTTTGAGACTTTGAGATGTTTACAAAAATTTCTATGTTTCCCAATTTTTGTTTCATTTCACGATTTCGTCAAATTTTGGTAACAACTCGCGTTTAACGTACAATTAATTCAACCGACACTAGACAATGTCCACTCTACACTTTTTATACATTTTTGGTTCCTTACAATTCTATTTTAAGTCACTGTTCACTTTTTCCATTTTTACGTAAACCTGACACCTTTTATGACTTACGCGTTCTAAACCTTCGTTTTTAGGTTTTAATTATATTTATAACATCCGATGAACTCAACACTCATCTAAAATAATAAAAAAAGGTCATGATAACAAGCTTTTATATTTTTAGAAGTTTTACATTTTTACGTTACCCGGTATTGTATAATAATATCTTAAAAAACCCCTACGTTTGAGTACCGGAGCACCTACACACACAATACACACCATACTCAAACAATTAATAATACTTCTGCTACCACCTCGTGCCCCATTGTTTGCGCCCTAGTACCAAACCATCAAAACTTGTCCAACTTCAAACAATTTGTGAGTTTATCATGGCCCACATGATCTCTAACTCAACTATATATCACCTATACTTCATGATTTGGATGCAAACATCAAAATTCTGATTTCCTTTACTCCAAAAATTTCGTGAGTTTTCATGGGCTAAACACACATCACTTTTAGTATTAACTTATTGAAGAGACAGTATAAGATGAAGATTGGTGCTAGCTTGTTCTGGATTTCTTGATTTTCTTGTTAATCATCATTTGAAAGGGATCAACCTGATGCGTGTGATGTGTCGTTGCGTTTAGCAGTTTTAATGCCTACTCAAGTTTTAAATTTATATTTAGCCGACTTATCATAACACACACATAACGAGCAGTGTACCGTCATATGAAGATAATGGTAAGTAAGTGTCGATCACTAAGAGTGGAACGTATTATCTAGTTATTCTAATCAGTATTTTAATATCCTAACGCAAAGGGGGTTTCAGCCTGAGAGACTGGCACAGTTTGTTTGCAAGTAAATAGTAAAATAAACAATAGGCACGAATCAGCAAGTAGCACACACGTACACAGATAGATACTTGAGACAATAAGAGGGCTGTCCCTATGATTAAGTAGATTGTCACTTGTTTTATTGATAGCTTTATATGAAGTGTATGTAATTAACCCTTTCTCGTTGGTCCTATTCTTATCGGCGAGTAAACCCTTAATGATTACTTATGTCTAAAAGTTATTCCTAAGTGATCAATTTAGAAACAACCGTGGGAGCCACATCTTGTCCCGCAGTCGGATGCCCGCAAGCCACTAATAAACACAGAGGTTATCAATGCACTAATAAGTAGTAACCAAAGACATCAACATATAAACTTTAATTAATGGGAAAGCAAGTATTAAAGGGAGTGCAATCTTTCCGTTGTCACATTACACAAGCCACCAATCCTGATGAATTAAAGTTTGCTAAAACAATAAAACAAAACTACTTAATGAATTAAATACATGCAGCACCTTCTTACAGCTCTTGTATCTTCGATTTGGGTGTGTCTTGTGCTGCCTCTTGACTGAATTCGTCCTTTTGCTCTGCTGTCCGAACTTCGGTTTTAGGTTTTCGAACTCCTTTTCTCGTCTGGTCTACGGGGTATTTATAGTTTGTGTCTGAGGGAAGATGCGGCGCATCTACTAAGTAGATGCGGCGTATGTACGTAACTTCGCGTGGGGTCCAAGATTATAATATTCAGGAATATTCGTACACCGCCAGAAGATGCGGCGTAACTCTTGATTAGATGCGGCGCATGTCCTCTTGTATCTTGGATCGTATCTGGTGATATCTTGATATAGATGCGGCGCATGTTGATAGTGAGATGCGGCGCATCTGGAGCAGATTAGTCTTGATCTTCTTTATTTCAGTAGACTCTTCACTTTATGCACGTTTTGCTCCATAATTAGTCCAAAATCGCCAAGTTTCACCAAATGCTTGTTTTTACCTGAGAATTACAAAAGTAAACGATTAAGTATCAATCCTCATACATAATATAGTAAAACAAGTCAAATTAATAGGATAAATGATAGTAATAAAATGTACTTATTTGAGTTCATCAAATATCCCCCCACTTGAACTTTACTTGTCCCCAAGTAAACCTTAGATTAAATCTCATGAAAATGTATCCTAAAAGATGTTAGGATTTATTTTTATATTTAAGCATGTATTCGTTTTTCTCATAATCACACAACTAAACACTTAACGAATTAGAAGTAAAATAAAATAAGTCGATAAAAGCAAATCTAATCGTTTAACTGTCCAGTCGCGACGAATATTCTATCATAAGCTTGGCAAGTATACACATCTCCACCACTAAAGCTAAGGAATAACAAGTCTAAAGCGGTAAAAAGGGTTTTTAGGCTTAAGGGTTAATTATTCTTATTTCACTATCGATCTCAAATTCCAGAAAAGGCGACAAAATCACAAATACATGATCGAATCCACGAACACGATACTTGTAATTGCTCAAATCCTTAACTCGAATAGGCTAAAGATAGGTCCAAACTTCACCAATAATAATATATCAAAAAGGGCGACAAAATCATAAATACATAGCCGAATCCACGACTACGATACTTAAGATTGCTCAAATCCCCAATCTCAATAAATCAAAGGTTTGGTTGGATAAAGAATAGGGTATGGATAACATTTGGGATATAAATTGGTGTAAAAATAAAAAATAAACAAAACAAATAAATTAAAATCCTAAGTGTGGTTAATCACTATCCCAACCATCCCATGAATAAGACTCATATCATTGAATAACTCACGCTTTAACACTTGAAACACACGCTTTAGGTAGACACGAATTATACTCAACAAGATCTTAATCAAAGAATAAACCTTAATTGGCGTTCCCATAACTGCCAATTCCCATTCAATCCATAGATATAATACAACAAATAGTGGCCATATGAACCACTTACATAACTTTACATCGTTGGCTTAAAATAAACATCCAACTCTTTTTTCTTTCTTTTTCTTTTCTCATTTTTTTCGATTTTTTTTTTTTTTTTTTTTTTTTTTTTTTTTGATAGATGTGTAAAATTTCACCACATCACTACAACTTTCTTTCCGGATAATTTTTTTCATACTTTTCATAACTTCAGAAATAATGGTAATAGTGAAAGTAGTAAACACACGAAAAATAAACTCTAAAATATACAATATTTACTTTCACTCCAATTGCATTGTGCAATTTCCCGACCTAACCATAGATAATGAATTACGCACGCGAACACAGGTAATGTAAGGAAACACACTCTGCCTATAGCAATTAACCAACCACGGATTCTAATCTACAGGGTAGGCTAAGGTGTAAGGTGTAACGAAACATTTTAAACATAGGTGTAAGAAACGAAAGGAATGGCTCTGAGTGTTTTTCTAGGGGTATCTTACTCTAAAAATGAGAGTAACAAAAGGGTTTATACGGGGGTTAACTAACCAGTGTAGTTAGCTAATAACACATAACATATAAAGGCTTTTTGGGTGTAATCCTAGAATTTTACCAAGTTAGACAAGTCATTCCAATTAAATAAATAATACTCATTATGGTGGTCTCGAATAGTATACAAGCCAAGTTCTAAAGTCTACAAGTCACCGGCACACTCATAGATTTGTGAATTTTGAAAAATCACAATTTTTGAAAATAACGTCATGTGTGCAGCTATGCAACTTAGATCTTAAACAAAAACATGCTAAAAATTTTTTTTTTTTTAAGTTTGATATATTAAGCACATTTTAAGCATAATTTTTGAAAAAGTTTAGGACAAGTAAGTGTTAAGTGTTCTAATTCTCCTATCCCCCCACTTAAGTTAAACAACGTCCTCGTTGTTTGTATAAAAGGTTAAAAACTGGAAAATAAAAAGAATTAGAACAGGAAAACTCCCCTGAGATTTGCTCGGTATGATCCTCCATTAGTGTAAGAGCAAAAATCATCTTTCTTGTGGATTAGAACGTTAAAGCTTCATACTTGATGTATCCACAGGAAATCCAGGAAACTATAATACCACCAACACTTTAAAACACACCTAAGATAAGAAAGGTTCAAACTTGCATAATACATTAGTAGTTAGGAAAAATAAAACTTAAAAATTAAAACTGAAAATCATCAGGTCAGTCGATGCGCCGTATCTTATTGAAGAAGATACGCCGTATCGAGCCTGGAATTAATACGGATCAGAATAAAGATGCGCCGCATCCTTAACCAGGGATGCGCCGCATTAAAATAAACTGATAAATAGTTTTAAAGTCGAAAATTAAAAATAAAAATGAAATAAAGGATAGGATGCGTCGCATCTGTTTAGGCAGATACGGCGCATGTAGTAACCAAACAGACTGTTAACAGTCTGTTGTAAAATGACTCGTTCCACGGTCTAATCTCATACGTCCTCTCGTACTCTCATGCTGAACTTAATGCCAGTCTTCATCAAACATAACAAGAAATATAAACTGAAACATTAAATAAACATAAGAATAACGATTAGTACAATCCAAAAGGTAATAATAATGTGTGGAACAATGTCTATGAAATCAAGAGAGTAAGGTCATGGGTGAGTGTGGTCGTCTGGATGGGTCCCGGAAGTGCTGGCTCCATCAGTCCTCTGGCGGACTCTGCGCTCGTATGCCCGTGTCACTCCCGCAACCTCAGTACCATCTGGACGAGCGTGTGAAATACCCTGCTGCTCTAGTAGTCTGCTCACACTCATGACCACCCACTCTAAGTCTCTCCTCAGTACCATCACCTCTCCCTCGACTGCGTCGAGTCTCTGAATCACGGTGCGTGGGGGTACTGGTGCCTGTGGCACCTCCTCGTCGGCAGGAGCAGCAGCCGTAGGGTCCTAAGGTCCTCCCTGCTCCGCCTCTGGCCCTGCAGCTCTGGCGGGCCCTAATGCTGCCCAAAAGTGGCCTCCCGCAGCAACCTGGCAGATCCCGAGTCTAACCAAATAATCCCTATCGATAACCGGGAGACGGGCCACAACAACCTCCAGCCCCGCTGGGATCTCTGCTCCAATAACTCCAAAATGGCGGGCCAGCCTCGAAACAAAATGCCCGCCAGTCATCTGGCTCCTCCGATCTCTCCCAACAGCAGATCGGTGGAGGTAGTGCGCTAAAAAGTGGGGGATGTTTACCGACATCCCCTCATCCATACTCCTCAAAAGGAAGAGGTCCAGAGTGGTCACCTTCTCAGGTGACTGACCCCTCCCAGCAATGGTGAGTGCAATCAAACGGTGACATAGCCGCCTCATCGGCTCTCTGATTAATGTGTAGGATGGGGTGGAAGTAATGATGTCACCCATCGAAGAAATCCTAGCCCAATAATCACTGAACATCCCTCTGTCAGGGACAACCCGTAAACTCTCGGCCCAGTACCTGGCAAACCCAGCAGATCCAATCTCCTCCTCAGTGTGTAGCCCCATGGCCAAGATAAACTGCCTCATCGACATCTGTCTATGCACACCTCCTAGCCTAAACACCAGTGTGTCAGCAGTATCAATCTCCATATCTGTCTCCCTGTAATGAATGGTGCTAAAGAACTCCAGCATGAGTTCCCTAATCAGAGGCTCGTCAATCCTAAACAGTCGCTCCCAAGCACTCGACCTAAACACAATCTCCTCATCATCTCCAGCAATAACCATCTCCAACCGATGCTGCAAACTCTCAGCTGCATGTCCACCACCGATCAACCCTACGTCATCAAAACTCAAAACCTGGACTCTGAGTATCTTCTTGAAGTAAATTGAGTCAAGCCTACGCAAGTAATCTTCCAGAGTGGCAGGAGTAAGTCCCATGTTCTCAAATTGTAGCCACTGATGCCTAAGTGTGACCTCTGGTAGTGTCATCTGAAATAAATATTCACAGTCAGAAAACAGTTCTGCAAATAGGTAGATACGGCGCATTTGATTTAATCAATGCGTCGTATCTGTATAAAGTACAAGAGATGCGGTGCAAGACAGTAGATACGGCGTATTGAGATGCGTCGTATCTAGATTAGTCAATACGGCGTATCTATAATTTTAGCAATTTTGAAATAGGTCGTTACGCCGCATTAATCAACCTAGATGCGCCGCATCTAAAAGCATATCAGTATAAAATAAAGGGTTAGGCACGTTTTTCAAGAATCCGTATCCGTGACGTAAACTTCCACTAAATATCACAGTATAATATTCTCCTTATATCAGTTCAAATATCTCAATCAACCACAGCTAATTTACCTTCCCGCTAAATATTCAAAATCAAACCCAAAACCTAAATTTTCGGTCGATTCAATTAGTGCCAAATTCGATGTCCAAATCTAAAATTAACTTAGGGGAAATCATCAAGGCCAAGTTCTAATCATATCCCTATATTGTTTAAGCGCGAATCGATTCAATCCTATAAACCCTAATTTTCGTATTAATCAAAATTAAATCGAAATGTAACAATTACCTTAGTATTTGTGATTAGGAGAACGTTTTAATGCTCGGATTAAAGGCGGATTGAAGAAAGATGATCGAATTTTGAGTATAATTTTAGTGCGTGTTCTTAACTGTGTGTATATACGCGGCGTATTCCCGTCGTATTTATAGGGCGACACGATGCGCCGTATTAGAAAATTGGGATGCGCCGTATCTATTTAATTCCGTTGACTAGTCAATAAGTCCTAGTTGGTCAGGGATACGGCGCTTTGGATATTTAGATCCGCCGTATCTCTATGTTAGTTAACGAAATTTAAATGAAGAACGTACCTTGGCCTCCGCAACACAGTTCCTTATACATCAAATTTGGGTAAAAACGGCACACCATATAGATGAATTCAAAATAAGAGTAATAGGCATAAACGTTTCATTAATAATCGTAATCTTATTGTTTAGTGGATAAGGATTTATTCCGAGGTTAGGAACAAATATCGTTTTTGAGCATACAAAATTAAGATTACGAATTGAATCAGACGTATAATAATAAAACTGAGATCATAGTGTAGAGAACTTTCCTTTGGGCAGTTGAATTATCGTAGAGTTTACCTGGGATTCTATTTCAAGAATTAAAGAAGTTCAATGTTACCAGTACTGAGTTTTCCTCCACTCTTGTCGTCTTATGTTCGGTCACTTCAGCTAGCGTCTCTTGGTTTGGTTCAGAATGTAATCCTTCTTGGTGATGCTCGAGTCATCATTTATCCTGAAAATAAACAACTTGCACACGAGAGTAGCGGACCGATCAAGGTAAATATCAAAAATCAACTATATTTATCAAATTATATTTGTCGTATTAACAAAAGTTAATGCGCCGTATTTTCGTTACGTTTAAAATAAAAGATTTTTGATTCAGTAGGATGCGCCGTATCGACGGAAATCGATACGCCGTATTTGTTTAATAATTCGCAAACTGTTTTTAATTAAAATAATAGATACGCCGTATCTGCGAAAGCAGATGCGTCGTATGGCGTTAACGTTTAGAAAAATTTTTTTTTATCAAAACAGATACGCCGTATCTACAAAAGCAGATGCGTCGTATTACTTTATCGCTTAGAAAAATTTTCTTGTTAAAAACAGATACGCCGTATCTTGGGGAAAAGATGCGTCGTATCGAATTAATTAAACGCGTTGTATATAAAAATTAAACGCAATACGCCGTATCTGAGAGATCAGATGCGCCGTATCGTTTGATTTAGCACAGTACAACGATAGCAGAACAGAAAAATACGAAAAAATAAAAATAAAAATTAAACACACGAAACAAAAATAAACACACAAAAATAAAAGAAAACAATTAACACACAATACAACAAATATGCAAAATAGTACAATGATGCAATTAATCTAATAAAAAAGAAAAAACCTAATTAAAACACTAATCAAATTAACAGAAAATAACAATTCACTCCCCGGCAACGGCGCCAAAAACTTGATGCGCGTGATGTGTCGTTGCGGTTTAGCAGTTTTAATGCCTACTCAAGTTTTAAATTTATATTTAGCCGACTTATCAATAACACACACACTTAACGAGCAGTGTACCCGGTCAGTATGAAGATAATGGTAAGTAGAGTGTCGATCACTAAGAGTGGAACGTATAATCTCGTTAATCTAATCAGTATTTTAATATCCTAACGCAAAGGGGGTTTCAGCCTGAGAGACTGGCACAGTTTGTTTGCAAGTAAATAGTAAAATAAACAATAGGCACGAATCAGCAAGTAGCACACACGTACACAGATAGATACTTGAGACAATAAGAGGGCTGTCCCTATGATTAAGTAGATTGTCACTTGTTTTATTGATAGCTTTATATGAAGTGTATGTAATTAACCCTTTCTCGTTGGTCCTATTCTTATCGGCGAGTAAACCCTTAATGATTACTTATGTCTAAAAGTTATTCCTAAGTGATCAATTTAGAAACAACCGTGGGAGCCACATCTTGTCCCGCAGTCGGATGCCCGCAAGCCACTAATAAACACAGAGGTTATCAATGCACTAATAAGTAGTAACCAAAGACATCAACATATAAACTTTAATTAATGGGAAAGCAAGTATTAAAGGGAGTGCAATCTTTCCGTTGTCACATTACACAAGCCACCAATCCTGATGAATTAAAGTTTGCTAAAACAATAAAACAAAACTACTTAATGAATTAAATACATGCAGCACCTTCTTACAGCTCTTGTATCTTCGATTTGGGTGTGTCTTGTGCTGCCTCTTGACTGAATTCGTCCTTTTGCTCTGCTGTCCGAACTTCGGTTTTAGGTTTTCGAACTCCTTTTCTCGTCTGGTCTACGGGGTATTTATAGTTTGTGTCTGAGGGAAGATGCGGCGCATCTACTAAGTAGATGCGGCGTATGTACGTAACTTCGCGTGGGGTCCAAGATTATAATATTCAGGAATATTCGTACACCGCCAGAAGATGCGGCGTAACTCTTGATTAGATGCGGCGCATGTCCTCTTGTATCTTGGATCGTATCTGGTGATATCTTGATATAGATGCGGCGCATGTTGATAGTGAGATGCGGCGCATCTGGAGCAGATTAGTCTTGATCTTCTTCATTTCAGTAGACTCTTCACTTTATGCACGTTTTGCTCCATAATTAGTCCAAAATCGCCAAGTTTCACCAAATGCTTGTTTTTACCTGAGAATTACAAAAGTAAACGATTAAGTATCAATCCTCATACATAATATAGTAAAACAAGTCAAATTAATAGGATAAATGATAGTAATAAAATGTACTTATTTGAGTTCATCACAACCCTCATTATATTCATCCATTTCACTACTGATATTCATGTCATATTATGTGTTTTATATGCTACATAAGTTGTTTAGGCTTGATTATACTTGGTACACACTTTAAAATACAAGAAAACCCTAAAATGACTTGTATTGCAAAACAGATTTTTGATCTGTGGTAAAGACTGAATTAACTGGATCAATCAGTAGACTTTGGGCCTAATGGAAAAATATGTAGTTATATATCTATGTCTTTTGGTCATTTCAATAAGTGGTGATTCCCGTGACGATACCCGATGATTTAGATATGGATTATTTGGTAAAAATAGTCAGATCTGATGTACTGTTGGTATTTGGGGCATAAGTTGAGTTTTAATCCATAACGTTTTGAAAACTAAATATGTGGATTGTAGTAGACAAGTAGATCTATCATCTCCAATTGAGTTTACCATCATAGGACTTGTAGATCTCAAGATATAGCCGTTTTGATAGACATAAAACTGAGTTACTTTGACCCTTGAGACTGATTTGTAAAGAAAAATTGTAACAAGTGTTTATACATGGATATTTTTGAGTCAGCTCATTTTTAAAGTAAAGTAGGGACATAGAGGAAGCTAGGGATATAAAGCACATGATTTTTCGACTTACGGTTTGAGAAATATGAATTTTTTATCATGAGCTAGTCATAAAAATCCCATCAGAGTTTGAGATAGAAGTTATGAAAAGGTTAATAACATATGAATTTTGACCCTTAAGTTTTAATTTGAACCACCTAATATAATTTGGACGTTTAGTCATAATTTGAACCTTTTGAATACGAATTGAACTCTTGGACTTAAATTGGACCCTTGTGACTCATTTTGGACTCAAAGACACAAATAGAGTTAAAACTTGAAAATGGGTAAGGAATATATTTTATATTTGTAAATATATTCAAACATACGAATTGAACGCTTGTTTTCGGTGAGTTCATGGCCCCTACTTTTACTTGTTTTGCAACTGTTTTTGGGCGAGAATACATGCTCGTTCTTATCTAAATGCAATACTTGTAAATCCCTAAAATTTCATTCATTTGAAATTCCCAATTTGCCCCTCTAACTTTAAATTTATATGAACATACAATTAATTATGCAAGAGTATTATAAATTATAACCTAAGTTTAATAATAAGTTTTAATATTTAAAGGCTATATGTTATACACCTAAATTAATATTTAGCCTAAAACTATATGTTACAAAACTAAATATTAAAGATTAAGCTATCCTATCCTAAATCAAAATGAAAATCGGTATAACAATTATATTGGGCCGATTAATAATTTTAGATTGGTACATAATTACATTGTAAAAAAAATGACATCACACGTTGAAAGGTTATTCATTGGGCCGATTTAATAAATCATGTGCACACATATTTGAATACGAATTTGTATCTTAACACTGCATACCTAAAGTCTAATAATCTATCAAGTATCAGCCATGAAGTCGCAACCTTCATCTAGTTATTTTATGTATTCAATAGTTTTAGTTTACCACACACAGCTACACAACTAATTAGTTACTCGACAGATCATATAAAAGAGGATATTGATAGGAACTACAACAATAAGTGTCGATCAGTTAAATTTCTGATAGGATATGTACTCAATGTAAAGTCAACGTAAACATGATGTGATAAACATCCCTCTCCTAATCACCTTTGACTTTGGCATAATCACAAGAAATCAATCCCATAAATTATGGCTCAATCACCTTCAAATCTCCCTCTCATTACACGACTTTCACTAATTAGGATACTTGTCTCATTTATTTTTCTTTAAAACGATATACACCATTTTTCCATTGGTTCCCATTTGTGAATATTGAAAACAACACAGAACTCACTCAATTATTTCCATACGTGATCATTGAAGACAAAAAACACACAACATCATCAACAACGATCCGACCCATTGTCCTTGTTAAACTGAGGAATCTTCTAAGGTGAAGAAAGGTGTGATCATGGTAACGTTTGTTTCGGAGGGTATTCTATTCGAGGACTTAGTTAGATTGTGATACGTCTCTCGTTCTTGTTTTGTCCAAACCGAATCTGAGGTAAACCCTAATCGTCCTAACGTTTTCTTTGATGTCGTATGTATAATATGAACACTAGCCCTTGTCTCGTTAATAACAAGATTACGCGAAGAGAAATACGTATGCCACGTAAAAACATTAAAATACCATGCGTCGTTGACCGGATCTACACACACTCCTTTTGTTAGATGTGATACTTTGAATGATGACTAGTCTAGCACGCGAAATTTACTAGCTAGCACTCTAGAAGATTTATGTGTTTGTGTTTTGTATGATTTGTATAAAAGTGAATGAACAAGAAACAAATTACTTTAACAACGATTCAATATCATTAGAATAATAATACGAGTACTCTATGATAGTACTAGGGTTTACAACCTTGAATCTTTTTCTAGAATACGTTTCTCTATCAATCTCTTTCTAAACATCATTCTAAAGAAATCCTTTTATAGACCAAGGATCCCTTCACACGATAACTATCAACTAAACGTAGAAGATATCTACGAAAATCTATTCCATATTTATCTACTTACACGTTTACAAAAATAATATTAATAAGCAGTAAAAAATATTTTCATCCAGCCGTACTAACTGCTTAAGTCTTTAGTCATTGCTCAGCCGTACTAACTTCTTCATCCAGCTGTACTAACTGCTTAAGTGTTTAAGCTTAATTCCTAACAATCCTCCCCTAAACTTATGATTTCTACCCAAATCACTAAGTTTCTGAATTAAGCTTCTTCTTAACACAAATTCTTCGAAACACCTATCAAAGTTTTTTGCTCCCAGCTTGTATCTGTTCTGCAAGGTGAAATATCTTCATGAGTAACACATCTGCCATCTCAGATTCTCTTTCAACCCTGAGTTTTATTGATTTCAGTGTCATTAAAACTGCTGGTCTGAGTAGATAATCTTTTTCTACCATCATATAAATTTCAATACCACCTTTAGTAGAAATTCCATGCACTCCACATGTTTCAAACAAATCCCAAAAGACATCTTTGACTTGTGCTTGAAATCTCCACATTGATTCTCCACCATTAGGTTCATATATCCTCTTCAGCTGTACCCATAGCTCTTTATCTTTATCTTCAATAGGATCTTGAACTTTGAATTTCTCTTTTACTAAGCTCCACAGTTGATTAAGATCATCTCTATCAAAACTTCTGAGTAAATCTTCAAACAACTTGAACCCTTCAGTAACATCTTCCATCCTGATGATCTTCCATCCTTTCATTATTCCATCTGTGAAAACCTCCCAACCAATAATAGGATATTTAACTTCTAAAGGTTTGATGAAATCAGCTTCTGGAACAATCATCATCATACTCTTGATTTTCTCATGAGTTAATATTTCTTCTCTAGATTTCAACTTCTTTGCAGCATCAGATTCCAAAGTCTCAAGTTCTTTCTTCTTCTTCTTTGTGAAATCCTTTGGAGTATTAAGACTTGCATAAATCTTAAAGAATTCCCTTTCGATCACAGCATCTGTTCTTCCCTTGAAATCACTCATCTTGTAATTTTCTTGATTCTTCAAATACTGCTTCATGAAGTTGATATTATCCCTCCTGGTAGGCAATTTGAAACCTGACTTTTGCCTTTCTTTGATCCTGTGCATTAAGCTATTCCATGTAGCTTCTCTGTTTCTTTTCAAAATGAATTCCTTGAGCTTTTCTGACTTCTCTTCTTCATCTAGCTCCTGATTATTTAAAATTATCACTACATGAGCCTTTATAATTGGTTCAGAATCCAGCAAGAATTGCAGTTGCTCATTGAATTCTTCTTGATTAAAATCATCTGTCCTTGTTCTGTCCATGAATCCAGCAATATTCCTTTCTTCTTCAGTAGCTACTTCTCTTGCTACTTCCTTATCTTGAACTATCTGAGCTTCTCTAGCTTGTTCATCAGCCAACTCCTTTTCTTTGATAAACTAGCTCAGCTGTAGCATCACTAGTTGGAACTGCTTCATGCTCTGTCTCAGCAGTCAGAACTGCTTCAACAGTTTGAACTATTTCATGTATATCAGCAGTCTCTTCAATACCCGTATCAATATTGCCAGTATCCATGTCAGTCTGATCTGTTTCACCTTCATCTTGCCTCCCCTGATAGCTTGATCCAATCATGTCTTTACTAAATATCCTCCCCTGTTTGGAAGAATTTCCACCAGCATCACCATCTGTATCATCAGAATCATATGAGTCATCACTTTAAGATTCATCTTCCAATACCATACTTGCCGTTTTCTTCTTCAACTGTTCCTCCAACTTTGTTACCCTGAGAGAAAGCTTTGTATAGACCTTTACAAAGTTGGTCTTGTGAGATTTCAGCTCATCCTTGGTTGACTTAACTCTTTCTCCAAGGTTTCAACTTTTCCTACTAACTTGGTACATAAAGCCATCAATTCAGTTTGTGAAGAACTACCCTCATAACTTCTAGCGGTGTTACCTGCTAGGAGAGGTGAATCTTTGGGCAAGGATCTGGTAACCACTCTGGTTGAACCAGGTATGGGCTTTCTCCTATATGTGGTGGTTGTTGTTGGTGGTTGAGTATTCTCAGGTTCTTGAGTGGATGTGTGATGGGGATCAGTTGGAACTATTGACCCTTCACCCAACCCAGTTTGAAGCATATTAGGAAACAATGGAACAGGTTCCCCAGAAAACAATCTACTTGCCATAGCCATGTTATGAAAAACTTTAGGTTGCAGGCTAGGAGTAGGAAAAGTTCTTTTATGTTTCTTTAGCAAATTTGTTTTCTTATTCAAAGGCATTTGAATGAATCTTGGATACATAAGAAACTTTGTTTTGCTATTAACATTTGATGCCATACCCTCAAAAATCAGTTTTGAGAAATTATAAACCCTGTTTGTAGAAAGACAGACGAGAGCAATAGCAATATTGCTACTGAACTGCTCCCAAGCAGTCTTCTTAGGACTTAAACAATGTAGAAGGGTATGTATCAAAAATCTCCATTGAGGTGAGAAACATCCCTTTTTGAAAGTTAGAATGTGTTCGGATGTATCATACCCCATGGTTTCAAGTGCTTCCCAAATATCAGTATTTAGCATTGTGTCAATACCATCTGAGTCTTCTAACTTAAGATGTCTCCTAATTATTGACTCAGTAACAACAAATTCAACACCATCTACATCAGAATGAATTTCTAAATCTCCTTCATCACTTGTCAAGACAGATGAATTCTGCCAGAACTCTGTGATGTGCGTGACACAAAGGGTAAGGAACACAAAACCAACAAGGATTTCGTGTGTATATATAGAGCCGAGATGCTCTATATATACACACGAAATCCTTGTTGGTTTCGTGTTCCTTACCCTTTGGCGTATCCATCTTATTCGGTCGTTTGATACATATCCCATAAATAAGAGATATCCTATATCAAGACCATAAATAATTTCGGGTTTGGGCCTTCGTAAGCCCAAACCGTTATCGTGATATCCCATTCATGACGGGCTTGAGCCCATTCGTGATAGGCTTAAGTATTGGTCGGATTCGTGACCCGAATGCGGACTATACGTCATCATGTCCCCCCAGTCTAGTATCCGCAGTGTACCCACTGCGGATGCTAGACTAACAATTGTAGCAAAAAATATTCCGGAATGTGTAGCGGAGAAGCTTCAAGTGTTTCCCGCCTAAAAGCAATACGATGAATCTAATCCAAGTAAATCCGAGTATCCCTCGTAAATTGTGAGGGGTGGGTGAAAAAGTGCTTCACCTTTTGGTCTCCCAGCCACACGATTAGGGCAAGTGGGTGACACATGTCAATCATCCATGATATATTGTAACCCTATATAAAGTGTCATCTCCATTTCACTGTGCTTATCACAGTAAAAACTTCCATTGCCGTCATTATTGAAAAATCAAAACAGCGAACAAGAAATCAACAACTCATAAGGTAATAGCGCGTGCGCTTTAGAATCCATTAAATTCTAACCATGGTTCTTCAATTATCTGACTTTTCATCCGATATATCTGAGGACGAACTTCGTCTGTTCACCTCGGATTATTATATCCCTATCGCATTGCACCCGGTGGTTCCGGTGGCGACTGCATCCATAGCGAACTTCCCGGAAGGGAAAGTAGGAGTTTACACACGCTTCTTCGAATTTGCTAACCAACGTGTGCCCATTTCCCTATTCTTATGCGATGTTTTAAATCACTATCGTCTCCATATTTCCCAACTGCACTGTATAGGTGCAGCAAAAATAACAAATTTTGAAGTAAATTGTCGCTTGTTGGCGATTGAACCTACAATCCATCTATTCCGTGCGTTTTATCACACATCGTGGTCAAACGGGTGGGTGTCCTTTTCCAAGCGCGCAGGGCCGCTGCAGTGCTATATGGAAAAATTAGACGCACTGAGGAATTGGAGGGAGAAATTCTTTTGGGTTGATGATGCGTTGTTCCCCTGGAGCTTCGAATTCTATACCCAAGAATCATTACCGAAGTATGAGCGCCCAGACCCCGTTGTGTATAACGTAGCTGATGCGGATACAATAAATACCAATCGCATACCGATCAAAGCGTATCCAGAGGAGTTTTTGGTGCACATGGGCATCAGTCGCAATTACTTCGGTAGTCCGGAGGAAGTGCCAACTTTTTTGGACGAGAATAGCCGGGGTGGGTGCTTGTCCTTCCTTCCTCTTCGCTTATTAGTTGTAAGCGCTCTTCCCTTTGTAGCTTATCTAACTCGTTTTGTGTTTGTTTGTTGTTTGTTGCGCAGAGATGGATCTATTCGGTGTTGTTCGCTTGGCGAGGCCCACGCAGGTGACCGTAGGGGTGCGCCCTTTAAGAGAAGGTGAGAAGCCACTTTTGAAGGCTACAACGGGGCGCACTATGGAAATCGCACAGGAGGAATCAGAGGATACACCCCCAGTTATTTTAGAGGCGGTCCCTCTCCGCAAGAAAGCTCGTCAGAGAGTGGGGAGTTTGCCATGTCTGAAAGTGGGCAAGAAGGCGCTGGCCAAGGGGTGAAGCGCAAGAAAGCTGCTGGGGATGATGGCGCTGGTACGTCCAAAAGAAGGCGCCATCTTATCTCTGGTGAGCAATCATCATCAGAGGAGAATGCGTCGCAGAAGGATACAACTGAAACTCCTCCCCTCAAGTAAGTAATTAGGTTTGTGTCTTTAGATCTTCATGTCTTTATTCCGCGTTGATATTATAGAGTAACTTTATTATTTGCGTGCAGTGTTAAAGCTGATGATGATGATGTTGAGCGTGTTGGGAATTCGCCACCCAAGGCGAGACCCACACATACTGATGATCCTGCGCAGAAGAGCCAAGGGGCTGAGATAAAGGCTTCTGAAGATGTGCCTACGGACCAGTTGATTGAGGAGTTAAGCTTGGCTGCTGCGCATCAAGCCTCATTGGTTGCACAGCTCAAAGCTAGGCATGCGAGTGAAGGTAGCAGCAGTGCGCAGAAGGATTGGGAAATTGCGCTACTGAAGGCGCAGTTAGCTGATGCTCAGGTTGATGTAGAGTCAACCACTATGTATGCTCAGAAGCTTGCTGATGAGAGGCTATCATTGCTTGCTCAAGTGGGCCAAGAGCGTACTGAGTTCACAAAGTACAAGGCCACTTGTCTTTGGGTCATGAAGTACATGGAGCTTAACAAGGCCGCTCACTTCTCTAGATTGGATGACTTCCGCAAGGCTGTGGAGGAGTCGCTGGAGAAGCAAGAAATCAAGCTGCGCAAGCTCAGTATCGAGTATGACGAAGAGCTGTACCCTCATCTGTTGTCAACCATTGCTGAGCGCAGGTGGCTTATCAGCCATGGCTTACGCCTTGCTGCCTTGAGAACCCTGGAGTCTCAAGAGGTAAAGGACTCCTTTGGGGATGTTGTTCAGTTTGCGCTGGCACGTGGTAAGGCAGAGGCTATAGAGGAGCTGTGCGCGAACAAGATCTTGACTGTGCCGGCCGTCCAAGTACCAGGTTACAACGAGAACACTTATGATGATCTTGTTGCTGCTATGGAAAAGTTGAAACTTTTGGAGCTTCCTCATATTGCTCAACTGGAGCGCGACCAGGATTATCCCATAGGTGTGATTATGGAGGGGTTAACTTTGGCTAGGCACACAGCAGATGACGCTGAGGCACAGCCTGATTATTTTTTGAAGCCCGATGTGTCGCAGCTGCAGGTACCCCTCTTTGCTTGTCCGCGTAATATCCTGAATCCTTTCGCTCTTGAGAAGGAAATTCCTCTGAAGGTGTCCCTAGAAGCCCATGAGATGAGACTTGCGAGGAAGAAGGGTGTGTAGGGGAAAGCCATCCTTTGTGGTCTTGGTGCGGCCCATATTCCGAGGTCTGATGGAGTGCCCGTTAGCGTGCCAACGGTGTCACCCAAGGATGTTGACCTGTTGAAGAAGCTTGAAGAGGTTGGTAGTGCGGCGCGCCAAGTGGGCAGTTCAGGGCTTAAACGCACACATAGTATATAGGCTGCTTAGATGTAGTGATGTTTTGTAATATGTTCACTTTTTGTTGCACATGTGCATGTTGAATATATACTTTATATGAACTCGTAGTCCCTAATAAAATTTTGATTTGAAAAATACGATTGTACGCATATTGTATCAAATGTGATTGTGGTTATAATGTTTTTGCTTAGTTATTTTGTCTTTGCGTAAAAGACGTCTATGTTGTGTCTAAGAAGCAAACTGTTGTGTACATACTTAAGAAAATTTATAAGAATCCATAATTGTGTATGAAGTTCATAAAATTTACAAGTGTATGGATTGATATGCAGCGTACTACAAATATCATATCCAGGGGTTAAGAGTCTTAACTCCTATATTGTTAAACGCGCACAGTGTGCATTGTTGTGTATCCGTCGTGGGATGCACATTGAACTTACTCCAATGTCTTGAGAGTAAGGTGTTTAACAAGGATGCGTGATCCGATGTTGATGGGTTTGCAACCCTCTTACTCAACGAGTTATTTAGTAGGTTTACTCATCCTTTTACCATCGTGGGTTTTAATAAGTGCATGCACGCCATGTAGGCAGAAAGCAAAGTAACAACAATATTGAGACATAAATAACATGTAAACAATAAAGTGAAGTGTGTCGCGGAGTTAGCTAGAAACCGCGACATTTAATTAATACTTGCAAGTTTTTGGAAAAAGAAAAAACATTTGTCTAAATGAAACAAAAATGTAAATACACGGATATTTATTGAGCACTTACTAAAGTGCGGAAGTGTCCGTGGGTGAGGTCGTAACCTTTCCTAAAGATAGCATCTTTTGAGATTGCAAATATTCCATGTGCGCTGTAGCTCACGGCCATCCATGTCACGCAGCTTGTACGCGCCTTTTCCTAGTGCTTCAACGACCTCATAGGGTCCTTCCCACTTTGGTCCAAGTTTACCTGTATCTTCTGCGTGGCTTGCATCATTAGCGCGGTATACAAAGTCGCCTGGTCTGAATGAGGTGCTTCGAACTTTAGCATCGTAGTATCCCTTCATCTTTGACTTGGCTTTTGCTTCACGTATAGCTGCGCGTTCACGCCTTTCTTCCAGTAGGTCCAAGTCTATACGCCATTCGTCGTCATTAGTTGCGACATTAACTTCCGCGGTACGAATAGTTGGCATCCTAATTTCAGCTGGTATGACAGCTTCTGTCCCATAGACAAGGGAAAAGGGAGTGTCTCCATTGCTCACTTTGATTGTCGTGCGGTGCGCCCATAAGACATGCGACAATTCATCCACCCATCTTCCTTTGTGTTTGTCCAGGCGCGCTTTAATTCCTTCGCCTAGACTACGATTTGCGCGCTCAACCAAACCATTGGTTTGTGGGTGTTTAACTGACGCGAAGTGTTGTGTGATATTTAGTTCTGCGCACCAGTCTTTGAACGGGTTATCACGGAATTGTTTTCCGTTGTCCGAAACAATTTCCCCAGGTAATCCAAAGCGGCATACAATATTATCACAAACGAATCGTTTTACTTGATTACCTGTCATTGTCGCCACTGCTTTTGCCTCAATCCACTTAGTGAAGTAGTCTATTGCCACAATAAGAAATTTCAGTCCCCCTGCTGCAACAGGGAAGGGGCCCGTAATGTCGATACCCCACTTATAGAATGGCCATGGAGAAGTGATAGGCGTTAGCTCTTGTTGTGGTCTACGCGAGATGGGTCTATGAACTTGGCAGTCGCTACATTTCTTTATCACATCACGCGCATCACGATGCATAGTGGGCCAGTAGTATCCTGACCGCAATGCTCGTGCTACGAGGGACCGTGGTCCTGAATGCATACTGCATGAACCGGCGTGGATCTCTCGGAGTACGTAATCTGCCTGAAGAGGTCCAACGCACCGAAGCCATGGTTGTAGGAATGAGCACCGATATAGGATACCATCTCTAAGTTCGAACCTCTGCGCTGTGCGCCGTATCCGTCGAGCGTCCTTCTGCTCATGGGCAATATGCCTTTGCTTATAAATTCGACAATAGGGGTCATCCACGTAGGATTCTCCTCCTCTATTACCGTGGATATCTCCATCTCTGAGTTGGATTTATTTTTTAGGATCTCCACCAACACTTGTTTTGACTGGTGCGCAAAGCTTGTAGATGCGATCTTGCTTAGCGCATCCGCTTTTTTGTTTTCCCCTCTAGGAACTTGTTTAATGGTAAACCTGTCAAAACCTTGGATTAGTGACTTGGTCTTGTCGAGGTATTGAACCATGTTATCCTCTTTAGCCACATACTCGCCTAACACATGGTTGGCTACTAATCGGGAGTCCACATTTGCTTCTAGGTTGGGTACACCCATTCGAGTTGCAACGCACAATCCAGCGATTAGGGCTTCATACTCTGCTTCGTTATTCGTAGTTGTGAATTCGAAGCGCATTGCGTAAGTGAATTCCATTCCTTCCAGATTGGTGAGGATAAGGCCTGCGCCCGACCCATCCACGCATGAAGTTCCATCCATGAACAGGACCCATGGTTCTTGTAGCTCTACCTCGCTCCTTGGAGGTGCAGCATCGGTGTATGGTTTTTCGATGATGAAGTCTGCTAGTATTTGCCCCTTAACCGCAGTGCGTGGTCTGTAAGAGATGTTATACTCGCCTAGCAATACACTCCACTTTTGTAATCTCCACGATGCGTCGGGTTTGGAGATAACTTGCTTGATTGGTTGGTCTGTGATCACCACTATTGGGTGCGCTTGAAAGTATCTGCGCAATCTTTTGGCGGCGAATACTAATGCCAAGACCAACTTCTCCATTGGGCTGTAGTTAATCTCTGTCTTCTTGAGTGCTTTGCTTACAAAATATACCGGTGTTTGTACGGAGTTCCTATCCGTCAGTAGCACTGCACTGACCGCTCCATGAGTCGCAGATAAGTAGACGATTAACTCCTCCCCTGGTCGGGGTGCGACTAGCATAGGAAGCGCTGCTATATGTTGCTTAAGCTGTGTGAAAGCTCTTCCGCTTTCGTAGTCCAACGAAAGTCTCCTTTTTTTGTATACTTCTTGAGTGTTTTAAAGAGAGGAAGTGACTTATCCGCTGATTTGGACAGGAATCTGTTCAAACCGGCTAGTTTTCCATTCAGAGACTGAACTTCTTTCAACGTGCGTGGTGAAGGGAGTTGGATGACAGCCTCTGTTTTTTCTGGGCATGGCTTAATGCCATCTGGTTCTATCAAGTATCCCAGGAACATGCCTTCTGTAGCGCCAAAAGTGCATTTCTTGGGATTTAACTTCATGGTGATCTTCCGTAGCGTTCTAAATATTTCTTCAATGTCGCGCATCACTTCGTCTTCAGTATGGCTTTTTATGACAAGGTCGTCCACATAGACCTCTAGGTTGCGGCCCACTTGCTTTTCAAATGCATTATCTACCAATTGCTGGTAGGTGGCGCCCGCATTCTTCAGGCCAAAAGGCATCTTTGTATAACAATAGACACCTTGGCTTGTGTGGAAGGCTGTTTTTTCCTCGTCTTCCTTGGCAATTTGGATTTGGTGGTACCCTTTATATGCATCTAAGAAACATTTAAAGGGATATCCGCACAAAGATTCTACCTTCCAGTCTATCTCTGGCAGCGGGTAGCAGTCCTGTGGACATGCTTTGTTGAGATCAGTGAAATCCACACACATCCGCCAACTACCATCACTCTTCTTGACCATTACTGGGTTGGAGAGCCAGTCATGGTAATAGACTTCTCGCATGATGCCTGCGTCCACAAGTTTGTGTACTTCTTCTAGAATGGCTTTTGCGCGCTCTGGAGCCTGGCCGCGCTTTTTCTGCCGTACTGGGGAATATCCTTGTCGGATTTTCAGCTTGTGTTCTGCAATCGAGCGTGGCACACCAGTCATGTGCTTTGGTTCCCATGCGAAGATATCCAGATTCCTTTGCAAGAGCGCGCACACGGCCGCTCTGCCTTTGTCAGACAACGATCCTCCGATCGATACTTCTTGCTCCGGGTAGTCAGGGTGAATTGCGACCTTCAAATTTGGTACTTTAGCTGCGCTCTGTTCTGGGGTGTGCGTCATCTTACGTGTAATCGTGTTACACTCTCTTGGTGGTGTAGCGTTATTGTAGATGGTGACAATGCCGCCTTCTACCGAGAATTTGAGCATCTCGTGCGCGGTGGACGGTACTGCGCGTATTGCTGAAATTCCTGGCCTTCCAATAATGCCATTGTATGGTGAAGGAGATCTGATCACCATAAAATTCATCGAGGCTGTCGTGGAGTGTTCTTTATTACCAACAATGACTAGTAGTCGTAGTTGCCCCATGGGCCATATCTTTTCTCCTGTGAAGCCAGTCAACGATGTCGTGGCTGGGCTTAACTGTTTTTGTATCTCAGGTCGCAATTTCTTGAAACAATGTTCATACATTATGTCCGCTGATGCCCCTCCATCAACATACATGTGGTGGATATCGTAACCCGCCGCATTTATCTCAATGGTGAGTGGTTCTGCCACTGCGTCGTCCACAGCCAAGGTGGGGAAAGAGATTTCGCTTCCATGCGAAAATTTATGGCTGACCTTTTGCCTAGTCTTTCGCTGCCATGATTGTATCATGTAGATTGTGTCAGCCTTATCCTTAGGTGCTTCTTTTTTACCTCCGGTCTTCTGTTTGTCCTTCCCCTCCTTGATGTTCTTAACTAGATGGTCCAATTTGCCTTCTTTTACTAATTTATCAATTAGTTGGCGCAATTGGACACACTCATTAGTGGTGTGGCCCTTCTGTCCGTGATACTCGCAGTATCCGTTCCCTACGCGCCGATCTTCTGGGGTGCGCATTGGTGGGGGTCTCGGAAAGTTCGCGCCTTCCGTCGCAAATATCTCCTTTGGAGTCTTCGTTAGTGGGGTATACTTGTCATTCTCTCGTCCGCCCCACTGACTGCGGTAGCTTTTGTTAGGATTACTATTCTGGTCATTGGATTGTCTCCTGGGCTGTTCTTGTGACCTATAGTTTGAGTAGCCTTTCTTGCTATCCGCAGCGGCGGCTTCTCCTTGGATGAAGGACCTTGTGCGCTTCATAAGTTCGTCAAATGTTTGGGGAACCCTGTCATTTACCTTTTTAATAAGATCTGGGTTATTGATTCCATTCATAAACCCTGAGATCTTTAGTATTTCGGGGCATGCCTTGACATGTATGCATTCGTCTTTATAACGCTGCATAAAAGCGCTTGTGGATTCCCTTGGCGCTGTTTTACCCTAGCGAGTTCGACAGGGTTTTTGGCGTACTTCTTCCTCTGAGTAAAGTTCAAACGAAACGCCTTCCGCAACTCTTCAAACCCATCGATTCTTCTACGTGGAAGCTTACTGAACCAGTTGCGCGCATTCCCTACTAATGTAGAATTAAACATGTGGCACCACACAGGTTGTGGCCAATTTTCGATGGTAGCTGCTGATTCAAAAATTTTTAGGTGGTCATCAGGATCACCTGTCCCATCATAAGTTTTAACATTAGCGGGCATGCGCCTTTTCTTATCTTCTGAAAAATCACTGATGCGCCGAGTGAATGCGTCAACCTTTTGGCGGCGCCAGGGACGAGACATATCTTCATCCTCCTGGTCGCGGTATCTTCTCCTGGACTTCCAATGTCCTGTTTCTTTGTCCTCGTTGTCCGAGGAGTCACTCGAGGATGAGCTTACTCTTTTGCGGCGCTTGCGCCGACTATCCTCGAAATCCGAGCTTGAAGGGCTTTCGCTTGGGGAGCACCGTCGCCCAAGTCTATCGTGAATCCTGCGACTACCAAGCCTAGCGTGGACATTGGTGTGCCATCCATCGTCTTCATGCTCCTCCCGATACTGTAAGTCGGCTGCTTCATCATCCACAATTTTCCTTCCGATCCTAGTAAACACTGGGTGTCGGCGGCTATCCTTCTCGCGCCTCTCCTTTAGGTAACGCAGTGGGGATGCTTCATGCTCAGGGTTGAAGTTGAGCCTAGCGTGCAGACTCTGACTCGACCTCTTTTTTGCTTCCTCTCGCATAAGCGCAGCCAAGGTTTCGTAATTTTGAGACACGAAATCACTTGGCGCTAGTTCGGGCGTGACTCCTTCTAGCGCGAGGGTGTCTGTTTCCAAAACAAGATCCTTGTTTCGGATAGGCGTGTTTGGCGGCCTAGTGAGGTCTATCTCTGGCATGGTGAAGGGAGTGCGCAGCAGATCTTCCGCGCTAGTGGTTGTTGTAGTAGCCTGGGTAGTCCCTGTGAGCGGTCCTAATGCAGTAAAAACCATATCTGAGTATGATTCTCGGTTTTTGGGCGTGCTGGTTGTTCCAGAGGCCTGCTTAGGGGCTGAATCAACTTGTTGCTTCTTCTCCTGTAGGTCGTCATGCGTTTTCTTTGCCTGCGGAGTCCGCTGACTTGGGTTTCCGTGCTTTGTCATTCTAGTTCTTAGTAAAGTTCTTAGTGTATGGTCCCACGGATGGCGCCACTTGTTGATACAAAAGTTGGGCGTTCCTTGTTTCCGTATCAATTAGATCTTAATGCTTGAGACCTGCGCACTAAGAAAATAAAAAGACACCGTTAGGCTTATCGTGGGATTGTCTCCCACGATTATCCTCCGGCGTGAGAGTAAGTAATCGGTTTTAGGGTTTAGTTGAAGAGTTAGGGTTATTAGATTGTACCTTTAATGAGAGCCGAGATGCTCTATATATATACACGAAATCCTTGTTGGTTTCGTGTTCCTTACCCTTCGGCGTATCCCTCTTATTCGGTCATTTGATACATATCTCATAAATAAGAGATATCCTATATCAAGACCATAAATAACTTCGGGTTTGGGCCTTCGTAAGCCCAAACCGTTAACGTGATAGCCCATTCGTGACGGGCTTGAGCCCATTCGTGATAGGCTTAAGTATTCGTCGGATTCGTGACCCGAATGCGGACTATACGTCATCAATGACAATTACTTTTTGTGATTGTCAGACACGCAACATAATCAACTTGTAATATTTTAATCACTTATACTTAGTTTAGATGTGTATAAATAGATCAGACGGGAGAGAAGTTATGTGTGCTTTGTATATTGAAAGCTTAGAACTTTTGCATAGTAACTTCTCTCCTACAAAGAGTATACAACTCACTAAGATAGCTCGGTGGGTATATTGTTACCACTCAAGCAAAGCTTGAGTTTCGATAGGAGACACCAAACCCTTGTCTATTCAATCCCAAGTGTTTGTTCCGCAAAACACTTGGGTAATTGATTCTTGGAATTATTTCTTATAAGAATTTAAACGTTGAAAATATTATGTTTTTATATTTACGTATTATTATAACTGTTAGAAATATTCTTTGCATTGATCTCAGTCATACGCACACTTAGTTTAACTTAATTGTTATTAATTGTTGTGCTAAGGGAACAACAGAAACACTATCCATATAAGTGCAACGTTTCGCCTAATTCTGAAACTCTGTGTTTTATGTCATCAGCTGAATGGAAATAATTGTAGGATCAGCTGTTAGAAAGTGGTTTTACCCGTCTGAGTGTGTATCGGTGGTGTACTCCAGTTTATTCGTAAGGAAGAGTGATGATAGTATGAGGTTATGTATTGATTTCCAGAAGCTGAACCGTAGTATAGTTTGAATCATCCTCCTTTACTTTGAATCGACGATTTGATTAATCGACTTCAGGGTGTGAAGTTTTCTCAATGATTGAGTTTGAATCTGATTACCTTCAGTTATGTGCAAGATGTTCATAAGATTGCTTTTCGTATTCGTTATGATCTCTATGAGCGTTGTGATGTCGATTGTATTGGCTACTGCTCCAATGGTTTCCTATGAACATGATCAAATCGTGTTTTTCATGAATCCTTGGACAATTTGTCATAGTATGACATATTGGTATATTCAGAGACGGAAGAGAAACACGGAAATCATCTTCGTATTCTGTGTTGAGGTTTCTACATCAGAAGAAGCTACATGTTATTCTCTCGAAGAGTAAATTTTGGATCGGGATGAAGAATGAGAGGAGAAATTTTGAGAAGCTAGAAAGGGAATTGTTTCTACTCAAGAAGGCGACTTAGCTATTGTCCTTATGCAACACGGAAAGATTGTTGGTACAGCTAGAACCACAAGAAGTAAATTATCCGACGCGTGGCTTGGGAGAGATTTGTGACAGGCATGAATAAGCTTGAGAGCAAAACGGTGGAACATGATCTATGTTAGAAGACTTGGAGGAAGCGGTTTTGATTGAAGCACACTATTTGCTCTATTCATCTTAGTTGTACTATTATGTGTAGAGACTTGCAGCAGAAATTTTGATGGAATGGTATGAAGACGGTTGTGACTACCTTTGTGGTGAAGTGGTTGGCGTGTCGACAGGCTAAGATTCAGTATCAGCGTACAAGTGGTTTTCTTTATTGTTGGATGTTCGTATGTAGAAGTGAGAATAAACTTTCTGGGATTTTGTAACGGCTATTCCACGCACATTTAGGATGGGCAACATGAATTGAGTTGTAGAGGACGGTTTGACTAGGTCGTCTCACTTGAAAGTTTGGCATTGATTTCTTTCGGCAGAAGATTATTCAAAACTACATGGCGCACCTGCAGTGATCGTGTCAGAGATTCACGTTTCAACATCACATTCCTAGGAAGAGCTATTGAAGGCTTTAGGGACCAGACTCGAGTTAGTAATGCTTTGCACCTCCAAATCGATGAATAAGCAGAACAACTATTCGAGCTTGGAAGATGTGTTGAGCATGATTTTTGATAGAGCTGAAGAACACCTTTTGGGTAAATTAGGTTAGGGAGATGTTTATTGAAGGACCTAAGTTAATTCAATGACTAATGGATTAGTTATCGTTTTGGAAGAGAAATTCTGAAACTTTAAACCGGGAATTGGTGTGTTCCATGTGATGTCCCGTACAACAGTGTTGTGCATTTTGGCGTATGAGTAAGATTTAGTTCACGACACATTAGACCTTAGATTTATTCTGATCCGTGCGATTATTCTACCGATTCCATTAGACTTCTGATATGTTTTGAGATATTGATATGTGCTTAGCTGATCTTCGATATGAATATGTTACCCACCTCTATATGAAACTCTTGAGACGTTTGGCAATTTCCATATGTACTTCTCTGATTATTAGCCAGTTCCTCAAATCAATCAGAATCTCGATAGAGTTGATGAGGTTTTATCGTTTAGCACTACCTTCGTATTTGCCTCAAGTGTACATGTGTTTCATGTATCTCTTAGTGAGATTTCAAATATCACCTGTCATGTATATGTTCCGCATTCGTTCGATCGAGATCTGTTTTGAATTTTCTGTTATTAAAGAGCCTGAGGCAATCTTGGAGCGTCAGGATCGGATCATGAGAAATTGAAGAATTATACGTATATGTCATCCACACATCTTCTGTGATTCGATACGTTCCCATCTGATCTGCTTACTCAAATTTCGAGGACGAAAATTTTCTTTTAGAGGAGAAGAGTTGTAAAACCCTAAAATTTCATTCATTTGATATTTCCAATTTGCCCCTCTAACTTTAAATTTATAGGAACATATAATTAATTATGCAACAGTATTATAAATCATAACATAAGTTTAATAATAAGTTTTGATATTTAAAGACTATATGTTATACACCTAAATTAATATTTAGCCTAAAACTAAATGTTACAAAACTAAATATTAAAGATTAAGCTATCCTATCCTAAATCAAAATGAAAATCGGTGTAACAATTATATTGGGCCGATTAATAATTTTAGATTGGTAGATAATTACATTGTAAAAAAAAATGACATCACACGTTAAAAGGTTATTCATTGTGCCGATTTAATAAATCATGTGCACACATATTTGAATACGAATTTGTATCTTAACACTGCATACCTAAAGTCTAATAATCTATCAAGTATCAGCCATGAAGTCGCAACCTTCATCTAGTTATTTTCTGTATTCAATAGTTTTAGTTTACCACACACAGCTACGCAACTAATTAATTACTCGACAGATCATATAAAAGAGCATATTGATAGGAACTACAACAATAAGTGTCGATCAGTAAAATTTCTGATAGGATATGTACTAAATGTAAAGTCAACGTAAACATTTCACCTTTGACTTTGGCATAATCACTAGAAATCAATCCCATAAATTCTGGCTCAATCACCTTCAAATCTCTCTCTCATCACACGACTTTCACTAATTAGGATACTTGTCTCATTTATTTTTCTTTAAAACGATATACACCATTTTTCCATTGGTTCCCATTTTTGAATATTGAAAACAACACACAACTCACTCAATTATTTCCATACGTGATCATTGAAGACTAAAAACACACAACATCATCAACAACAATCCGACCCATTGTCCTTGTTAAACTGAGGAATCGACTAAGGTGAAGAAAGGTGTGATCATGGTAACGTTTGTTTCGGAGGGTATTCTATTCGAGGACTTAGTTCGTTTGTGATACGTCTCTCGTTCTTGTTTCGTCCAAACCGAATCTGAGGTAAACCCTAATCGTCCTAACGTTTTCTTTGATGTCGTACGTGTAATACCTGAAATTCTATAACATGTAAAATGACCAAATTGCCCCTGGGAATTTAAAACCTAAATAAAACATATGTAAAGCACAAAATAAATTCCAAACTTCTAGCAATGAGCAAGCTATGATCCCAAATAATTTTAACAACTACATTTAACTTTTATACAAGCCATGGAAATTACCAAAGTACCCTTGGGCGCCTAATACCATTTAAATTCAAAAGTTATGAAATGTTATAAAAGGAAATTAAGGGAAAATTAAGAGCATTAAAATTAATATTGAATGGTAATAAATTCCTTGAATAATCCCTGGAATTAAGGTCCTTTAATTACCCCTAAAAATCGGCTATCAACAATATTTTATCACACACATATTTTCTCCACAAATTCCTCCAAGCCGATTGAACCAAAATTCACCAAATAATTCTCTAATCAACCATCCGAATTTCTGGAAATAAGGCACCATTTTTCTTGTGTTCTTAAGGCTCTCAAGAAGCCTATAAAAATAGCTTCACGAATTTTAGAGGTCGGGTTTGCAAGATATCGAAATTCCTTCTTCTTTTCCATTCGATAGGTAATAATTCGATTTTTATTGATTCGATCATTGTGAAATTCATTCTCTATTTTTCTCACGTCCCTCACATCATGTATGGTCTGTGAAAAATAATTACAAGGTCGTGGAGTGGCTGTGGTGATCGTGGTGAATTCTTTGGTGTCGAGTTTTTGATCCGATAAGTCCAAAATCAAATCGCCCTATCCACTCGTTCTATAAATTATCTGGTATTTTTCTAAGCTTATACTAATCCTATATAACATGAGAAAAATGCTAAAACACATCCATGCATTGTATATTGATCGCATGCTAATTATTGAAATTGAAACCCTAGAATCGAATTAATTCTCTAAATCATGCATGCGAATTTTCTGGGCAGGTTTTATAATTTTTGTGGCTTCCTTAGTCATCATATATCATCATAAAAATGGCCATTCGAATTTTAGAAGCCTAAAATTATTATTTGTGAAATTGGGTATAATCGGCTAAATGGAATAAAAAGGAATAATATGAATAAAACCCTAAACCTATGGAATTAATGTTTATATGATTGAATCTGGATGTTTGTGGTATTAAAATGATATGGTAATGATTGCATGATGATTGAAAGCAATTAGGGTTTGATTTGGTAGTAAACATGTTTTGCCGATTTGAAATATAATAGTCAAGGGGGTGTTTTGTAATTTTTGAAACTCGTGGACTATTTTTAAAGTGATATTTAGGACTGTTACAATATGGGAAAAATATAACTTGAGGGGTCTATATGTAAATTTTGTATTTAAAGGGTTAAATGGGTAATTATATATGTTTAGTAATTCGATTTGCAAATTAATTAAAACAAGGGACTAAAAATGTAAATACTGGAAACTTGAGGTCATTTTGAGTAAATTATAATGTTAAGATGTTTTGGAGTAAGTTTGGATAATTATAGGGGCCAATAGGTAATTATTTGGAATTTACAAATTAATATATATGTTTTATAAATTATAGGGACTAAATGTGTAATTATGAGAAACTAAAGGAGTAAATCGTACTATGCATGACATTTAAGGGTATATTCTGAAAATAAATTAATATAAGGGCTAGTGGTGTAATTAGAATTAATATTTGAATAAAATGGTAAATTATGTAACCTTTAGGGTTGGTTTTGGTAACTTTTATAAATAAGGGTTTAAAGTGTAAAATATGAAACTCAAGGGACTGAAGATGTAATTCTGAATAAATGGAGTATTTAAATAAGTAAATCATGATATTTTCATTCTAGACCTTTAATTTGATATAATTACAATTAAAACCCTAAACTATGTAAACTTGTCATGTTTAACCCTAAACTTTTACAACTTGCTAAAACCAACCCTAATCCCATAATGAGACTAAATTAAAGACTTAACTAAATCATAATACTTAAACCTTACTCATTATAGAAATCTGCTAATTTTGGAAACTTGCTAAATAAGGAAACTTTCTAAAAATGGAAACCTGCTAAAAATAGAAAGTTACTTAATATGAACATGGGATCCTTAGTAATTCTGTCTCTACTCCTCTAGGTGTCAAGGAGGAGAAGTTTTATCGGTGTCTGCCATTTCACTTGCTTACTTGATCACTAAGGTACAGATATTCTGCCCTTCTTTAGTAAGGTGCCTTCGTCTCATGTTGATTTCTGATTCACTGCCATGTTCCTTGTTTCTATGAACCTTGACATTGACCTACTGATACTGAACCTTTCTTATATTGAACCTACTGATATTGAACCTCTGTCACTGAACCATCTGATATGAACTGTCTGTTATACTGAACTGGATATTGACCTATGAAACTAAACTGAATCATGAATACTGATACTTGACCACTGACCCACAGTTTGATACTACGAGCCATAACTAGTCATGAGGGTTTCATGACCATGTCATTGATGCACCGATGGCATGACTCTAGGGCAGGAGAGTGATGACCTGTTCCGTCCCTGACTGTATTTTATTTGGTGTATTGGGAGGTTTATGGCCACCTGGGGCGTATGGATGCATCCTAGAACTGTTACTGTTACTGTTACTGATTACTGATTACTGTATTACTGGTGACTGATGGTGTGTGCGATACACGTCTTTCACATACTGGGAGCTAGCTACTCCATTTACTGTTTGAGGACTCCCCTCATATTTACTGATTACTGAGAGGTCTCCCCTCTGCATGATTATACTGATTATTGTTGCTGATTACTGATACTGGGCTCGTAGGGGATTTCTGTTTTCCATGCACCTTATAGACTTCTGACCTTTACCCTTCATTACCCTCATGACACCCATGATATGTTTCTGGACTTATTTCTGTATGGGCATGGTATGTTGGGCCTCATGGGATTCTGGACTGGGCTTGGGCATGTTGGGCTTTATGGAACCTTGGACTTATTCTGTACTGGGTTGGTTATGTTTGGGCTAGTTGGGACTTTTATTCTACTCATCAGTATTCATGGTACAACTCTATACTACTGATATCTCTGCATGCTCTTTCTTACTTCATCATTATATCATGATCTGTTCTGCCTTTATTTATCTCATCATTATATCACGTATGGTTTCTTTCGTGTTTCCCTATTTCATGATTATTATTTGTTACCGTTATATCTGTTCACTGAGCTCGTGTAGCTCAGCCGCGTTTCTTTTCCCGCGGCAGGTATTAAGCTAGGAGCTGGGTTATGGATTTGGGAAGAGTGTTCACGAGTGAAGCTTTGTTTTTGTTGGATTATTCTTCATTTGTATTATGTTTTGTATTTCATGTATTTTCTGTCTCATGTTACATTGTATTTCCGCTGTTTAATTATGGATGTTATGTATGATCTGATGTGAAACCATGTACTTGTGACATCTTTACCCTTGTCGGGTCGGGGTGTTACAATTTATGGTATCAGAGAATACAGGCAACCGAAAACCTTCGGCTTAGGCCATTTGACCTGTGAGGATCTGGGTAGACATTAGGTTTCCGTCCGCGCACTCTCTTCCGTTGCTTCTGTTATCCTACTTGCTCATGTCGACACCTTTCGTATTCTATTTTGTCATCTATATACTCCTTCTGATCGTTCTGCTAATCGTGTAGATGGTGTCCACGCGCGCTCGAGAGTACTCCGCACGGAAAAAGCAACGATGGACCATCGTTTATCCTACCGGCAGCAGGAAGATTGGGAAGATATGGAGAACGGCAAGGAGGAAGTTAATTCCTGCTAGTATATGGCCGTGTTATATCGAGGAGGAGCTGACCATAGTGAACAAAGATGGAAAAGAAGTGCTAGAGTACTCCACCCAGGTGATCTACAAAGATGGAGCGGTCATTAGGTACACAGGCAAGTGCCCCAACTTCATTGAGGAGAATGGAGTGGTACGAATCCAGCCCCGCAACGTGGACAACCTCGAGGATGACAAGAAGGACCCTGCCGATGCGACTCCTGCCTCAGCCTGAAGAGATCGCCTGCATGATTTGTTTCCTTCTGTTTGTTTGAATGATTTGATACGCATGTTTCCTTTCCGTTTATGACGCATTGACTTTCTCTTGATTTTCGTACGAATATTTTGGATTTTGATCTAATAATTCCATTCCAAGTTGAATTCTGAGATTTTGGCTTGATTTGTTTTGAGTATTTTATGATCATGATCCGATGGAAGAAACCAAGTATGTACTTCATTCTACTCTACCCTAAGAGATTTTACTCTACCCGTTTATCCCCGTCATTCCATGATGAAGTCCGTTATGCTATTCCAAATCTGCTGCAAGTAACGCTTATCTGATCCGGCATGTTCTGTCTCGTTTCTGTCATGTTCGCTCTTCTATGTCCTTGCAAATTTCGAGGACGAAATTTTTTTTGTTAGTGGGGAAGAAGTTGTAATACCTGAAATTCTATAACATGTAAAATGACCAAATTGCCCCTGGGAATTTAAAACCTAAATAAAACATATGTAAAGCACAAAATAAATTCCAAACTTCTAGCAATGAGCAAGCTATGATCCCAAATAATTTTAACAACTACATTTAACTTTTATACAAGCCATGGAAATTACCAAAGTACCCTTGGGCGCCTAATACCATTTAAATTCAAAAGTTATGAAATGTTATAAAAGGAAATTAAGGGAAAATTAAGAGCATTAAAATTAATATTGAATGGTAATAAATTCCTTGACTAATCCCTGGAATTAAGGTCCTTTAATTACCCCTAAAAATCGGCTATCAACAATATTTTATCACACACATATTTTCTCCACAAATTCCTCCAAGCCGATTGAACCAAAATTCACCAAATAATTCTCTAATCAACCATCCGAATTTCTGGAAATAAGGCACCATTTTTCTTGTGTTCTTAAGGTTCTCAAGAAGCCTAGAAAAATAGCTTCACGAATTTTAGAGGTCGGGTTTGCAAGATATCGAAATTCCTTCTTCTTTTCCATTCGATAGGTAATAATTCGATTTTTATTGATTCGATCATTGTGAAATTCATTCTCTATTTTTCTCACGTCCCTCACATTATGTATGGTCTGTGAAAAATAATTACAAGGTCGTGGAGTGGCTGTGGTGATCGTGGTGAATTCTTTGGTGTCGAGTTTTTGATCCGATAAGTCCAAAATCAAATCGCCCTATCCACTCGTTCTATAAATTATCTGGTATTTTTATAAGCTTATACTAATCCTATATAACATGAGAAAAATGCTAAAACACATCCATGCATTGTATATTGATCGCATGCTAATTATTGAAATTGAAACCCTAGAATCGAATTAATTCTCTAAATCATGCATGCGAATTTTCTGGGCAGGTTTTATAATTTTTGTGGCTTCCTTAGTCATCATATATCATCATAAAAATGGCCATTCGAATTTTAGAAGCCTAAAATTATTATTTGTGAAATTGGGTATAATCGGCTAAATGGAATAAAAAGGAATAATATGAATAAAACCCTAAACCTATGGAATTAATGTTTATATGATTGAATCTGGATGTTTGTGGTATTAAAATGATATGGTAATGATTGCATGATGATTGAAAGCAATTAGGGTTTGATTTGGTAGTAAACATGTTTTGCCGATTTGAAATATAATAGTCAAGGGGGTGTTTTGTAATTTTTGAAACTTGTGGACTATTTTTAAAGTGATATTTAGGACTGTTACAATATGGGAAAAATATAACTTGAGGGGTCTATATGTAAATTTTGTATTTAAAGGGTTAAATGGGTAATTATATATGTTTAGTAATTCGATTTGCAAATTAATTAAAACAAGGGACTAAAAATGTAAATACTGGAAACTTGAGGTCATTTTGAGTAAATTATAATGTTAAGATGTTTTGGAGTAAGTTTGGATAATTATAGGGGCCAATAGGTAATTATTTGGAATTTACAAATTAATATATATGTTTTATAATTATAGGGACTAAATGTGTAATTATGAGAAACTAAAGGAGTAAATCGTACTATGCATGACATTTAAGGGTATATTCTGAAAATAAATTAATATAAGGGCTAGTGGTGTAATTAGAATTAACATTTGAATAAAATGGTAAATTATGTAACCTTTAGGGTTGGTTTTGGTAACTTTTATAAATAAGGGTTTAAAGTGTAAAATATGAAACTCAAGGGACTGAAGATGTAATTCTGAATAAATGGAGTATTTAAATAAGTAAATCATGATATTTTCATTCTAGACCTTTAATTTGATATAATTACAATTAAAACCCTAAACTATGTAAACTTGTCATGTTTAACCCTAAACTTTTACAACTTGCTAAAACCAACCCTAATCCCATAATGAGACTAAATTAAAGACTTAACTAAATCATAATACTTAAACCTTACTCATTATAGAAATCTGCTAATTTTGGAAACTTGCTAAATAAGGAAACTTTCTAAATATGGAAACCTGCTAAAAATAGAAAGTTACTTAATATGAACATGGGATCCTTAGTAATTCTGTCTCTACTCCTCTAGGTGTCAAGGAGGAGAAGTTTTATCTGTGTCTGCCATTTCATTTGCTTACTTGATCACTAAGGTACAGATATTCTGCCCTTCTTTAGTAAGGTGCCTTCGTCTCATGTTGATTTCTGATTCACTGCCATGTTCCTTGTTTCTATGAACCTTGACATTGACCTACTGATACTGAACCTTTCTTATATTGAACCTACTGATATTGAACCTCTGTTACTGAACCATCTGATATGAACTGTCTGTTATACTGAACTGGATATTGACCTATGAAACTAAACTGAATACTGAATACTGATACTTGACCACTGACCCACAGTTTGATACTACGAGCCATAACTAGTCATGAGGGTTTCATGACCATGTCATTGATGCACCGATGGCATGACTCTAGGGCAGGAGAGTGATGACCTGTTCCGTCCCTTTCTGTATTTTATTTGGTGTGTTGGGAGGTTTATGGCCACCAGGGGCGTATGGATGCATCCTAGAACTGTTACTGTTACTGTTACTGATTACTGATTACTGTATTACTGGTGACTGATGGTGTGTGCGATACACGTCTTTCACATACTGGGAGCTAGCTACTCCATTTACTGATTGAGGACTCCCCTCATATTTACTGATTACTGAGAGGTCTCCCCTCTACATGATTATACTGATTACTGTTACTGATTACTGATACTGGGCTCGTAGAGGATTACTGTTTTCCATGCACCTTATAGACTTCTGACCTTCACCCTTCATTACTGACACCCATGATATGTTTCTGGACTTATTTCTGTATGGGCATGGTATGTTGGGACTCATGGGATTCTGGACTGGGCTTGGGCATGTTGGGCTTTATGGAATCTTGGACTTATTCTGTACTGGGTTGGTTATGTTTGGGCTAGTTGGGACTTTTATTCTACTCATCAGTATTCATGGTACAACTCTATACTCCTGATATCTCTGCATGCTCTTTCTTACTTCATCATTATATCATGATCTGTTCTGCCTTTATTTATCTCATCATTATATCACGTATGGTTTCTTTCGTGTTTCCCTATTTCATGATTATTATTTGTTACCGTTATATCTGTTCACTGAGCTCGTGTAGCTCAGCCGCGTTTCTTTTCCCGCGGCAGGTATTAAGCTAGGAGCTGGGTTATGGATTTGGGAAGAGTGTTCACGAGTGAAGCTTTGTTTTTGTTGGATTATTCTTCATTTGTATTATGTTTTGTATTTCATGTATTTTCTATCTCATGTTACATTGTGTTTCCGCTGTTTTATTATGGATGTTATGTATGATCTGATGTGAAACCATGTACTTGTGACATCTTTACCCTTGTCGGGTCGGGGTGTTACAGTACGTATAATATGAAAACTAGCCCTTGTCTCGTTAACAAGATTACGCGAAGAGAAATACGTATGCCACGTAAAAACATTAAAATACCATGCGTCGTTAACATACAAAGGTAATAGATATGTCATGTAAGTAACTTTTATACACTATTGGTGACCTGTTCATGTAGTGTAGTTGTGGACTAGTTTGATGAATTGAGTTAGCCAAATTGTCAACCTAAAACGACACAATAACGAACCTTACAACCTGCCATTTGTGATCATTAATGAGGCATAAACCCGAGGCGTATAATCGGTTTAACGACGGGGTTGTGGTTATGATTTTATGTGCGTATATGGATGTGTCGCTTATTGTGGCTCGATAAAAACTTATGTGTATGAGCTGCTCTTAATAATATGAAAACCAAACCTTTTGTGTCGTTAATATGAACATACAAATTAAATGATTAAATGTCATGTAAAAAAATCTTTGTATACCATTTTTGTCTATTATGGGTGTCGCATAAAAACATTTTTGTGTCATGTTATGTGGCTACGTGGAGTTTACCAGCCCTCATGTGGACCCTAATCACAACCTAAACGCGCCCTTAATAACCAGTAAGAGTATTTCATGAACTGAGCAAGTAATGTGGGTCGATCATGGTAAGCATGTGTGGTTGATTTTGTATTCATACACATTTAAATTAGACCTGTAGTATATACATGAAAGTGGAAAATATATATATATATATATATATATATATATATATATATATATATATATATATATATATATATATATATTATAACATGTAACCAAATACTGGTTACGTTGAAACAGTTGTATAGATGGATATATGCGAATGACATTTTAAGAAGCTACATAAAATCATAAGTTACGAAACGCATACATCGATCTTATTTTCTGTTTTGAAACGTTTGAATATGTTTGATATACATACGTTCTGAAACGTAATGTGACATGGCGAACTGCTTGTCTATTTGGAGCATTTGAATATGCTTATTTTACATACGTCTATGAGGTATTTAAGATTCCAAAATGATACGTATTATACAATCTAAAAATTTGAAATAAGCCTAAAAGAATGAACAGGGGACATGCATGGGTTAGTGAAGTTGTGCTTCAAAGATGATTTTGTATAGTCATGCGTATGGGTGACATAGATGAAAACAATTAACATAGGTGCATATGTTTATCCCCGTAAATGGGGACTCGATTATGTGGTTTTGCATGTTGGGTTGGTCACGTTAAAAAGGGCAAAGAAAGGGTGTTGGGTCAGACTAAAAAGGGAATAGAATATGTGTCGTGTATATGAGAGTTTGATTTTCATGTAAGTCTTGTGAGCATATATATATGATAAAGATTTGCATACATGTGAAATAAATACATATTTGTGTGTTGTGAGTGTGTATATTGTGTGGTCGATAGAAGTATAAAGCGTAGTATTTTAGTCTTGAATAAAATGAAGTTGTTAATACATTAATATAACTTGTGAAACGACGGAGTCCTAAATCAGTCATTTTGAAATTAATTTACATATTCAAATCTAAAGTTAAACATTTGACATATATAGACCTTAAACTTTGGTAATTTACACTTTAAACCCTAATGTTGGAATATTTCCATTTTAAACCCTAAACTATGAAATTATCATTATTAACCTTTAATTTTTTTAATTATCTATGGTAACCCTAAATATGGAAAGTTACTAAAAATAGAAAGATTCTAAAAACTAAAAGATTCTAAAAATAGAAAGAATCTAAAAGTGGAAAGTTTCTAAAAATAGAAAGAAACTCTAAATGTGTAATCAGATTAAAATGAGCTGCTAAGTAATGCGTTATCATTGTATAGGTTCGGCAAAGAAGGAGTGATCCCTTATTTCCGGTGTGCTTCTTATTTCATTTGTTGATTTGCTAAGGTACATATATTCTAACTTTATCTATTAAGGTTTCTCATGATTCGTTCACATCGGTTTGATATTAGGTTTGATTATGATGCCTTTGATCTGAGCCTTTTTATTATGGCTTTCTTATTTGATCTATGTCTTCGCAATGCTCCCTTAGATTTGTGAACCATTGATTATGAACCTTTGCTTTGATCCTTTGCTAAGAACCTTAATGATGAACCTTTGCTATGAACTTATAAACCTTTGATATGATACATTTGATATGAACCTTTGATATGAACTTTTACATGATATGACATTTGAACCCTTCAGTTTGATACCCGAGCCAAGTTCGTTTTCTAGCCATGAAGGTAACATGGCCGTGTCATTGATGCACCAATGACATGAATCTAGTGTGGTTGAGTGATGTTCCACACCATCCCATTTTGTTATGATTTGTGCACTTTATATTTGTTATGGCCAATATGATTGTTCGGGGGCGTATGGATGGATCCTAGGTTCGATTTGTAATTGAGTGGATAGATTGATATGATATGATACGATATATTAGGTGACTGATGCATGGGTGCAATCCACGTCTTTCACATGTTCGGGAGCTGATCACTCCATTGGTAACTTGAGGACTCCCCTCCTATTACTTTTGGTATTTTGAGGTCACCCCTCCGAATACGATGGTTACTTATGCTATGAAGATATGATATGATATGATTTGTTTGGGCTCGGGTTTGATTACTGACTTTCCTTACACTTTGACATCCGATCGTTTATGCCTTATGTATTCCCAAATGCACCATATTATATTCTTTGTTCCTTATCTTTTGCTTCGTTTATACATATCTATTCACTGGGCTTTTTAAGCTCAGCCGCATTTCTTTTCCTGCGGCAGGTTTTAGTGGGAAGCTGGGTTACAAGTGGAGAGTACCTTTGGACTTAGAGATCTATGCCTTGATAGCTATCCTGGATTAGAGATGACTAGATGTGATTTCGTGATCAGACTTAGTAATTAATTGTTGTTCTCATATGTAAACCTTGTACTTCAGATTTTCCTTTGTAACCTTTGAAATTCATATGTATTACTTAATTGTTATGCTTGCGTTTTGCTTTGATATGTCACCATAATGTAATACTTCTACCCTTATCGAGTTGGGGTGTTACAATACTTGTTTACTCAAACCATTACTTGCTTTACTTATGAAATTGTTGTTTACTCGAATGCGTTATATCTTCACATGTTACATACTTGATTCTTTTTTTATATATGGACACAAGTGCATTAAACATTTATTGAATGCCTAAGTTGTTGTCGTTTGCCATAAATTCCCCACTATCATGAACCGTTAATTACTTTGTAAGCGCGAATGTTGTGAATAGATCTATTGGGGGTAAACTCCCCCATCCGGGTTGGTCACTCCAACTGGTCAAACGGACGCATTTCATTTGATGTCGTATGGGTGTCTGGAAAATCACCTGTTTGGGGTGATAACATGAACTAGCTGTTAAAGCTTCGGTGTCATGAGCTTAGTGCAACAATAAGACTTTTCATGATCATATTTGGAGTACATTATTGTTGAAATTCTTGTGGTCCATATATTACCTCTGTTTACCAGGAACAAACCTTATTTCGCAGCGGGTTGTAAACACATAGGTTGTAAGTCTTGTATGGGCGGGACTTGGGATTGAGTGGATTTACAATGCCTTTGCTGGGAAATCTTCATTCAAACGCTTTACATTTTACACTAAACTCTATGAACTCACCAACCTTGTGTTGACACTTTTAGCATGTATTTTCAGGTATAAGGCAATAGTACGCTACTGGAGGCTTTTGGCAGGGCATGGCATGGTCATAGAAGACTCTGATAAACATTTGAGACCGTTTAACTTATTTAAGGGCCTAATTCCGCACCATTTTTCATAATGTAAATTTAACACTTTTGATTTCTCAAATAAATTCTATATGATTGAAGTGAAAACCGTTCTTTGTACTTGTGTTGTGATACCAATTGAGTAGCACCCCAGCGACATGTATGCTTCCGCTGGACCCGATTTTTGGGGGTGTTACAACTCTTTATTCCTATACTTGCCTAATGTAAGTATTAAAATAAGATATTTTGCCCCGCATTAGGAATATTAATCAAACAAGTAATAGATGTTACTTTTATTTCTTTAGTTTATTAGAATCACTTGCATCTCACATACACGTGTTGATTACATGTTATTTGTTTGATATCCTGATGTTATCATGATATTTATTTGATTGATAATCAAATGTCTAAACCTTGGAAATGTTTTGTCTGTATGCATATATATGTTTCATGCTACTAGATGTTAACATGATTTGCATGATACTTGTTATATGATATTTCGCAAGATTAACATGTTTCTTGTTAACTCATGATATGTCATACATGGTGTTGAATAGCTCTTGTCTTTAGTTGACATTCATTGAGCCTTTTCGTAGGATAGCCTAAATGACACAGATTCCAAAATGTTATAATGGTTTGCATGAATATGTCGTTTTACTTCTTTTATGACTTTGTCACACTATTTATTTGCCATGTGTGTACCTATAACATGTCTAAGTGCTTTTGGTATGATAAACAATTAGAAGTCATTAATGGGTAAGTATGTTTAAGTAACTAAGCCAACTTCAAAACAATTTCACAATGTAGTATCTCAAACAATGTCATGCTCTCTTGCAATATGATTATTTGTCTTTATGCTATGTGGTAGCTTTTTGTCTAGTAATTGAATATTTGTTTTTGTTTATATAAGATGTTATGATTTCTATAATAATCACATCTTTTGTCATTATCATGTCTGTATATTGTAGGTTGATAATAAATTACTTGTTATCTCACTTCGTTATGCCTATTTTGCATAATTATAATCCATTTCACTTGCATATAGTTTTTAAAACTAATAGTATTTAATTTCAGAGGCTTGGAATTTGTGTTTGCATATTTTCAATCAACCTCTTTCCTAATAGCATTATTGCTTCCGCTTTCCTAACAACATCTCCATCACCTTTTAGTTATAACAATACACCTCCAATGAGAAAACCACATGCCTCGTCATGCGATCATCTCGCATTGATATAGAAGAGCTACGTGACTTCAAGGATGAAGTTCTTTGTAAGCTAACCAACATCCACAAAAACATTCTAAGCTCATCGCTTTCATTAACTTGCAACATCCTAAACACTTTACTTCATTGTTCATTTGATGCATTACAGATTATGTTGAATGTCCACCAATTAAGGGGGAGAGAAATACATTCACATAATTGTCTTTTCGCATTAAAGAACATGTACTCATGTTTCTTACATCCTCAAATACCAAAATGTAGGTTCACACCATTCAGTTATAATCAGTTCACAAAACCACAAGTTTTTCAAACCTTGTTAGCTCAACATCACAGTTTTGCACCAATACCTCGTCAAGTAAAAAAACACATCATGTGTTTGACAAACCTCTTAAACGAGAAGCATTAAGTCTCCTTAGACTTTGACTAGGATTAGTGAAACCAAATCAATAGTTATAAGTAAATATACCTTAGCTTGAACCTTCGTTTGATCAAAAACGACAAAACATGACCAAATCAATTATGGTCCCACGGTACCCTTCGATAAGACGGACGGAACCAAAGATTTGGTTCCACCCAATCCGTGGGTACCTGAGTCAGTTTTTAGCCACTTAAAAACAGACAACCCTCACAAAACCAACGAGTCTAGGATTTTCCTTTTAATCTCACAACGTCATTGTCTAGAAAACCATTATAGGATCTCATCCTCTTCATTCTTGATACATATCAAGCACGTCATTGTCAGTGCAAACAATATATCAAAACCATCATTCTCAACACGTTGGTCCAACCAACACTCTCCCATCACATGATGTCATTCTCATCCTCATATAAGTATCTAGTATTTTAAATTGTTGCATATGGAATCTCTATTCCTAAGTGATCATTGTCTTCACTTCCTCTTAATTCCATTCGAGAATATATTATGGCACGTTACTTCATCTTTGGTAGATGATAATGTCATAACCTCAACCGTCTTCAAATACTCTTATAGCACTTGCTGTACATTAGAGTTTCTGAATTCATTGCATTCCATTACCTTTTTCACTAATCATCACCACCATGGATTAGCGAAAAAAAAATCTACTTGCATCAATCTGTAGTCATCTATTGAGTTATCACCACTAGTAAACCAACACTAAAACTAGCACCACTCACTCTAACCCTTAATATTTGAATTTCATTTCATATCATCCCTCTAGGCTTTATTTTGTAGAATTTTCTAATATTATACTCTTATTTTTTTATAATTGTAATTCTTATTAAAAGATTACACTTTATAACATGGTTTACTAGATAATCATAGTCCTCTGTCTTGAGTTGCCTGTGATTATATCATTGATATATTTCATCATACTTTTATACATTTTTCTTTGAGATAAAATATATTGCACTAATCATTTCATTGTAGGTCCATCATCATATATGCTCGATCATATATAGCATACACATCTAAAGATGAAATTTGCATAGATTATTTTCCCTCTTTTATTGTAGGTGCTCCTTGACGTCCTCGAATCAGGAGGAATATCTGTCAACCAGTCTTATTGCATCGTCTATACACATTGGTCGTATATGATATATATGCCTTAAGAAATAGCTTCTAGTATACTAATTTTTGTTTTGTAGGTTCATCTAGACGCCTTAGAGCAAGGGGGAGCTTCCATCAAGCATGTATAGAATGCATTATATACACGCATTGGTGTATATCACATACTAGTCCAAGGATAAATAATGTTTTATACTAACCTTTTGTTAGGAATTATAGAAATAGTAATATTTTCATTGCTGCTATTATTGCAGTTGTGTTGCTGCTTGCATGTATGTAGTTCCTGCTGACATAGTACTCATAGTGTTTCTGCTGGTAACCAATAGTGGTTCCTGCTGTTAGTTTTATTTCTGCGGGTAATAGAAATAGTAAACCCGTTTATTTAGAAGTTTGTTAGAGTGAGGGATATGCATGAGTTATATTAGGAAGTGATAGTGCATATCTTCTTCACACGTTTTCTTGTAATAGGATGCATTAGGGTTTCTTATAGTATAAAAGAAACTGACGGCCATGATGAATGTAGGACTTGAAAAACACTTTTAGTTATTAATATAGATCCATAGAGGATCAAAAGTTATTAAGTTATTCTTCTTTCAATTCTAGTGTTTATATTCCGCGTAAACATTAGCTTAACAGTCAGAGTTTCTATTAGTTTGTTTATGATTACATAAACATTCTATTGATCTTAACCGGCTCAAAAGATCTATCTAGGACGGATCCAACAAGTGGTATCAGAGCCTGGTTAGAGACTCTATGAAAGAAGATCAGTTTTTATCACCAAATCTCTTAAACCCCTCAAACAGTTCTTTAAAACCTCATATAATGACAATATCTTCCACAACTGATGAAACTGCTACCTCAGAGAAAACTCAAAGTGTTCAACAAATCGTAACAACCACCTTGTCAAGCAATAATGCCAAGTTTCCTTACCTTAAGAAGGATGAGTATGAGATATGGGCAATGAAGATGGAATACTGGATCACAAACAGTGATTACAATCTCTGGCATGTCATTCAGAATGGTAACAGCAGGAAGAAAACAGGAAGAGACTCTAAAGGCAACATCCATAATTCTTTCCTGTTTCTGCTGATGAACATACTGCTGTTCAGAGGGAGATCAACGCAAGAACTATATTGCTTCAGTCTCTCCCAGAAGACCATATGGGTAATTTTCATCATCTTGATGATGCTAGGGACATCTGGTTGGCCATTAAAGCCAGATTTGGAGGTAATGATGAATCTAAGAAGATGAGGAAGTCAATGCTGAAGCAGGAGTTCCAAGCGTTCAAGATCTCTGAAGCAGAAGGATTGCATAAAGGCTATGACATGTTCCAGAAGATTTTGAGTCAACTGAATCAACTGCAGGCAAAACCAGATAATGAAGATGGTAATACCAAGTTCTTGAGGGCATTGCCTGCCTCCAGGTCACAGGTATCAATCACTCTCAAGACAAAGGGTGGTCTTGATTACTTAAACTTTGATGACATGTACAACAAGCTCAGGTCACTTGAGATTGATATCAAGGGAGGTTCAAGCTACAATTCCTCTACACATTCAAATTCTGGCAATGTGATTCAAGATTTGCTTCATTCTTTTTTTGCTAAAAGTGAACCACAACAGCAGCTTACATATGAAGATTTTGACCAGATTGATAAGTTGGACTTGGAAGAATTAGATATCAAGTGGCAGATGGCTATGCTTTCAGTAAAGGTGAACAGATTTGAAAAGAAGGCTGGCAGGAAGATCCAATTCAAAGGAAGGTATGTAGCAAGGTTTGATAAAAGGAAGGCTAGATGTTACAATTGCTCTCAATTGGGTCACTTTGGAAGAGAATGCAAAGAAAAGAAGGCAGATGATAAGACCAGATACTCTGCATTCAAGATAAAAGAATTAAACTCAGAAGAACCTAAAGCCTTACTATCTGTTGATTCAATGGTGAATTGGCCAGAACATGAGGTAGATGATGAGGAAAGCGGTGCTGCTAAAGATTATGGAATGCTTGCTGGATGTGAAGATGAGGCAGAAGTGGCTGAGGAATTTGGTTTGATGGGTATCTCATCTCAGGTACAAAATTGTCCTTTTGGCTGTCATGATAAGTATGTTGAACTTAAAAAGGAGTTAGATGATGTAGAAACTCAATATAAAGATTGTTATGTTCAGGTTCAAGCTTATAATAGTACACTTAAAACTTTAGAAAAACAAAAGGCTTGGTATCAAACTAATCAGTTGGCATATGAAGAAAAGATTAGGGTTTTAGAAAGAGATTTGGAAAACACTACTAATTTGTTAAAATATTCTGAAAGTGAAAATGCTAAGGTGAATTTAGAAAAACAGGATTTGCAGGCTAAGTTAGATAGTGAAGTGGCCAGGTGTAATAAATGGCAAGAATCAACCAAACACCTAGCTAAGTTGAATAATAATTCTCAGTCTGTAAGGTGTAAGAGAGGGTTGGGGTATGGAGATTATATAGGGCCAGATGAAGTATATGACCCTAATGAGCCAAGCACTTTTGACCCTACCCCTGAACTAGTGAATTATCAAATTCCTGTTAAATATGTTAAAGAAGGAGGAATGAATGCTGTTCCTCCACCAATAACAGGAACATTTAAGCCACCCTCCAATAACATAGACTTTGATGAATCACACATGACCTATGGCAAAAAGTCCAACGACTTGCCTGTTTCTGACTGTGAATCTAATGACTTTGTCTCTTGTTCTTTTAGTGACAAGTCTTCAAAACCCAAGACCAATGACTTTGCCTCGTGTGATTCAAGTAACAAGTCTACCACACCCAATTCTGATGACTTCTCCTCAAGAGTAGCTGATGATGAATCCAATTCAAATACAGCTTCTTTTGAAGACATTTCTTTTCATTCTGTTAAAAACAATTCTTTTTCTAGTTTTGTTTGTGATAAGTTTGTGTGTAATAAGAGAAGTTATGTTAAGAACAAATCATTTAGAAAGAAATCATGCTTCATTTGTGGTAGTTATTTTCATCTTATTAAGGATTGTGATTTTTATGAGAATAGAATGAATGTGTGTGCTAGGCAACAGCAATCCCCACCATTGTGGAATAATGTTGATAATATACCCCCATTTGTTCCTCAAGCAACACAAATGAGCTCTGACAGAGCTACATTTCCTACTGGTAAACCAGTTTTGGCTGGTAAGCCCGTTCCTGCTGGTAAGCCAGTTCCAGCTGGTAAATATATTCCTTCTGGTTGGAAAAGAAATACTGCTAGACCCTTTATCAGACCTAAAAGCTCTTACTTTCAAAATGATAATAGGCCTGTTTATTATGACCCAATGCATATAGATGGGAAAAGATGGAATTTGAAGTTAAGTCCTCAGCAGGTCGTTCTTGGAGACATAATGACCAATTTTTGAGAAAAGGGTCCAAGAACAATGGTGGATCTCATCAATCTCCATGGTTTACTTCTTACTGATCCACTAGGCAGGCCCAAGTCAGTCATGACTTAGGTCTCCCTTTGTATCTTATGTTGTTGTATTGTCTTTTGTTGTAGGAAAATCCTCATAGAAGTAAAGATTTTGGTGTAGTTGATAGTGGGTGTTCTAGAAGTATGACAGGATATAAAGAAAGACTGCATGACTTTGTAACCATTAATGGAGGGACTGTGACTTTTGGAGGAGGAGATGGCAAGATAACAGGGAAAGGAACTATTAGGACTTCCAAGCTGGACTTTGAGAATGTCTATTATGTGAAGGAACTTCAGAACTTTAATTTGTTCTCTGTCTCACAAATTTGTGATAAGAAGAACAGTGTTCTCTTCACTGAGACTGACTGTCTTGTTCTGTCCAAAGACTTCAAGTTTCCTGATGAGAGTCAGGTTGTACTTAAAGTTCCAAGAAGACACAACCTGTACAACTTCAATTTAAATGATGTCCAGCCTGAAGGTGATTTGGCTTGTTTGGTGGCAAAAGCATCTTTGGATGAATCAACCAAATGGCATAGGAGGATGGCACATGTGAACTTCAAAACCATCAACAAGCTGGCAAAGAATGGCTTGGTAAAAGGGCTTCCTCTCAAGACCTTCACAAATGAACACAGTTGTGTTGCCTGCAACAAAGGAAAGCAACACAAAGCTTCTTACAAGGCCATCACTGCTGTGAGCACCATCACTGAGCCTCTCCAGTTACTTCATATGGATCTTTTTGGTCCTACTTCCATCAGAAGTATTGATCAAAGTATTATTGCCTGGTGATTACAGATGACTTTAGTAGGTTTTGTTGGACTTTCTTCTTAGGTACTAAGGATGAAACCTTTCAAGTGATTAGGGACTTTATTGCCTTAATTGAAAACCAGCTAAATAAAAAGGTTAAGACTATAAGGTGTGACAATGGAGCAGAGCTTAAAAATTCTAACTTCATTGAACTCTGTGGGATAAAGGGGATTAAAAGGGACTATAGTAATGCCAGAACCCCACAACAAAATGGGGTTGCTGAAAGAAAGAATAGAACCCTTATAGAAGCAGCTATATCAATGCTGGCTGACTCTAAGTTGCCTACCATGTTTTGGACTGAAGCAGTTAGCACTGCTTGTTATGTTTTGAACAGGGTAATGATTACTAGTCCTCACAACAAAACACCTTACGAACTTGTGTTTGGGAAGGTTCCTAACATTAGTTATTTTAAACCTTTTGGATGTCAAGTGACAATTTTGAACACCAGTGATCACCTAGGTAAATTTGAAGGGAAAGCAGATGAGGGGTTTATTGTAGGTTATTCTGCTCATAGTAAGGCCTATAGGGTTTATAATTTATCTGCTAAGAGGATAGAAGAGACACTCAATCTGAGATATCTTGAGGATAAACCTAATATACAGGGTGCAGGTCATGAGTGGTATTTTGACCTTGATTATCTGACTGATACATTAGGATATTCTAGATTCAAAGCTAATCAATCTGCAGGTACACAGGATTGTCAAACTAACAATGCAGGTACCTCAGATGATGATTCAGACTCTGAGTGTGATGAACAAACCATTATTGTTCCTTCCTTTCCCTCTAACCACTTTTCAGGTACTAAGCTCCAAGATTCTTCTGGTATGGCTGAAGGTGATACAAGTTATGCAGAAGAACTAGCTAAGCTTCAAAGACAAGAGCATGATGCAAAGGAAGCTGCTGAAAAGTTTGGTTTTGAATTTTCCAAAGAAACAGAGGAGCTCTTAAGGCAAGCTGCAGTAGAAGCCTGCAGGAATATGGATTCTGCTGGTAGTTCTGCTATTCCTGCTGGTAGTGTTCCTGTTACAGCTGGTTCTTCCAATTCTGCTGATAGCTTTAATGCTCCTGCTGGTGTCTCCACTCCTGCTCCTCCTATGTCCACTCCTTCTGTTGACTCTTTGGGTTTCAATGAACCTCCTGCAAGATACCCAAGTCCATCTAATCTTGGTAACTCACACTCTTCAAGCTCTAAGTTGGGGGATCTTCATCATCACTCAAGAACAGGCATCTTCACTTCCTCCTCATATGATGATGAATTCAATCCTTCTATCACCAATCAAGCCTCAAACATTGATGTGAATCCTAATGCTACTAAGAGGATAAACACTGTTCATCCTAATGCTTTTGTCAGTTATGTTCAAGATCAGCTAAGGAATAATCACACAGACTATTTCCATTGCCTCTATGCTTGTTTTCTTTCACAAATTGAACCAAGCAGTGTAGCACAAGCCCTTGAAGATTCTGATTGGGTTGAAGCTATGCAAGAGGAAATGCAACAGTTTCTGAATCAGAATGTCTGGAAATTAGTACCTTTACCTGAAGGAAAGAATGTAATTGGGACGAAATGGATTCTAAAGAACAAAAGGGATGCTAGAGGTATTGTGGTGAGGAATAAAGCTAGATTGGTAGCTCAAGGTCATAGGCAAGAAGAGGGTATTGACTATGATGAGGTGTTTGCTCCAGTAGCAAGAGTTGAAGCTATTAGATTATTTTTAGCTTTTGCCTCATACATGGGATTTATGGTTTATCAGATGGATGTGAAGAGTGCATTTCTCTATGGTGATATTGAAGAGGAGGTGTATGTGACTCAACCCAAGGGTTTTGTGGACCCTCGAAATCCTAATTTGGTATACAAGGTGGAGAAAGCACTCTATGGACTTCATCAAGCACCAAGGGCATGGTATGCTAGGTTGTCTACTTTTCTGCTGAAGCATGGTTACAAAAGAGGTGCAATAGACAAGACACTCTTCATCAAGAAGAATTCAAGAGATATCATCCTTGTTCAGGTTTATGTGGATGACATCATTTTTGGTTCTACTAAGGAAGCTTGGTGTAGGGAATTTGAGGTGCTGATGAAGGGAGAATTTGAGATGAGTGCTATGGGTGAACTTACCTTTTTCTTGGGCTTACAGGTCAAACAAAAGCCTGATGGGATTTTTATCAGCCAAGAAAAGTATGTACAAGACATACTTTAGAAGTTTGATTTGGAATCTGTGAGAACTGCAACAACTCCATATGAAGCTCCAAAGCCAAAATCCAATAATGAACCTGATGATGCTGTAAATGTACATCTCTACAGATCAATGATAGGTTCACTTATGTATTTGACAGCTTCAAGACCAGATATAATGTTTGCAGTCAGTGCTTGTTCAAGACATCAAGTTACACCATTGACTTCTCACTTGAATGCAGTCAAGAAAATCTTCAAATATCTTAAAGATGTAAAACCCCGAAATTAATATAGTCCGAAATGACCAAAATACCCTCTAATTTTAAAAATTTTAAGAACTTATATAATTACATAAGTAACATTTTGTACTTAACCTAAGGTGTTGTATATCCTAAGTTAACTAATAAGGTAACCTTACATTATAATTTAAAATGTCACAAAATAAGTGTTCTCTAATCCTAGTCTAGTAGGCGACATTCTAATGTATTACAAAATTCAAACTTTCGATAAGAAGGCATTAAAATAATGATATGATCACATCCCTTAATACTCGGCCTATCACATGCATAACCGATCAAACCCATTAAATGGAATTTACTATCTTCTTAAAATAGAGGCACGCTCCTCTTATTATTTTATTGATACGTTTTGCCTCTTCCATGAAATTCATACGGGAAACCATAAAATAAACATACAAGTCTGCTGCGTATTTTTCCTCTAAGATCGAATAGTTTGAAGGTTGTTTCCGTTGGTGTTCGTTCATAAGGAGCAAGAATTGTTGTGGTGCTGTTTGTGTTGTGGGTATTAGTTCGTTGGTTCATTGCCCTCGTTCTCTTCTCTTTGTCTCGTTATCACAAGGTATCACCAAATCTGTTTTGATCTTCTTAGTTACCTCGTACGTATTATTATATCTATCACCACTCTTAAACCTGTTTTGCTCGACAAATATATATAAGATATGTCAATATTGTAACATAAAACCAGCATCAATTTGACTATTACATAATCAGAATTAAAGGTTATATGGAATACATAAAATGATAGATACTGGTCGGGGCAATGTGATTTATATAGGTCGATTTATGCCATTTGAATCTGCCCTTAACATCAGTGTTGAAGCCTATTTATCTGATATATAAAGCATACACTTTGGTCACGATAAGCAAGGAGAAACTGGATCTTAATACACGATATGTACAACTTATGTGTAGGTCGATATATGAGTGTGTTATAGCTTATAAAATTTGAATCAAAACACGACTATACTGACTCCATAATCTGGTTAAATATATGCATGAAAACATGTCTATATATATAGTTAATATTGGCCTTCGAATCTGGTCCTGCTACATGAAACTTGGATTATTGATGCACATAAAATAACGAACAAACCATATGAAATTAAGGCATGAAATCTGGATATTTCATGCATGTTTATATACGAGGGTTGAAGGCTTGGCTTTGGTATGATTTTATGCAACACATGGGTGTCGTTAATTAGTATTGGTGAGTGTCTAAAGTGGTTTTCAAACAAGTTTACAAATTGAAATTTAAAAAGGAAAGAGGTGTATTTGGTGACTGCAATGTAGTGCCGTGTGTGTTTGGGAATACATGGAACATTGGTCAATAAAGTGTGTCAGTGGGTTACTCGAATCAAGCGTAATACACAAAAAGGGTCTAGCTGCATGGAAATATTGAAGATGTGTTTAAAATATACAAGTAAGAGAATTTTCATAAAAATTATGTAGTTTACATTTTAGACCTTGAACTTTGATAAAATGACATTTTAAACCTTAAACTATTAAAAGTTGTCATATTAATTCTCAAAGTTATTCAATTGTCATTTATAACCCTAAAAGTCATTAAATCGGGAAACTTACTATTTATGGAAAGTTACTAAAAATGGAAAGCCGACTAAAATAAATAATCTGAATCAAATAAGCTTTTAATAAGTCAGTCATGAATTCGTGTAGATTCGCTGAAGATGGAGTTGCTTCCGACCTTTGTGTTTTCTGTTGTGTTTTCGGTTGCGGTATGAGGTACAGATATTCTGACCTTTCTTTTAAGGTTTCTCATGATCTCTTTCGTATTCTGATCCGTTAATTCTCTGAGTTGAGTGCTATGATTCCCTTTCGCTTGAACCTTCTCTGTTGTTCTCATTTGATAAGACCTCTGATATGAAGATATGTTATCAAGACTTTTTATAATTATGCCTTGAAAATGTTTTGAGGAAAAACCATTTTAAAAAGATGTTTATAAATTACTTTGATATAAAATGTTACTAACTTTTATGAAAACTATATTTCGAAGACTATCTTTATAAAAACCGTTTTGAAAGATTATTTTTATGAAAACCACTTTAAAGGATCGTTTTATGAAAATCATGAATAAATGATTGTTTAAAATGGACTTTTGATAGAAACTTTTGAAATGAACTTTTGATCTGAACCTTGTCTTGATTACTTAATATGAACCTTGATCTGGTAAACTCTGATTTGGACCTTTGGCATTACATCTGATATATCTGTTATGAACCATCTGTTATGAACCCATTTGATATGGACCTTTTGATATATGACACTCTGATTATGATATGATATCTGACTCTTAGTTTGATACCCGAGCCATTTCACTAGGCATGGGGGTTCCATGTCCGTGTCATTGATGCACCAATGGCATGACTCTAGGGCGGTGGAGTGATGTTCCGCCACGTCCCCATTCTGATTATGATATGCGCATTACTTTGATTATGGATTATATATGTTCTGGGGGGCGTATGGATGCATCCTAGATCTGTTCTGTTTAGTGGATTTAACATGATTTGATATGATTTGTCTGGTGACTGGTACTGTGTGCAATACATGCCTTTCACATATATCTGGGAGCTAGCTACTCCATTTGAAGAATGAGGACACCCCTCATATTATCTGATTATCTGAGAGGTCTCCCCTCTATATGATTTGAAGATTTATGGTTACGATATGATATGTTCTGTTTCTGGGCTCGTGGTGGATTACTATCCTTTTCTCTTTCCCTTATACTTATTCATTGACTTATCCCTTGAACTATATTACATCTGTTTGACCTTTTTTTCTGTTATTCTGTACTATTCTCTATTTCTGTTTATTATCGTTATATCTGTTCACTGGGCTTTTTAAGCTCAGCCGCACGTTTTCTTTTCGTGTGCGGCAGGTTATAGGCAGGACGACGGGTTTGGGTATGAGTGAAGAGACTTTTGGACTTAGAAGACCTTGATAGTTATTCTGAAGTAGAAGTCATTAGAAGGGTTGCATTTGCAGACTTAGTATTTAGTTTTGTTTCATTCTTAACCTTGAAATGTTAGTATTTCTTTTGTAACCTTTGAAATTAGTGTATTACTATTGAAGTATGCTTTGTTTGAGCTGATATGAAACCATTAACGTGACATTTTTACCCTTGCCGGGTTGGGGTGTTACAATTATGGTATCAGAGCGACAGGCTGCGACTCGTAATACATTTACCCTTGACCTGTGTAAGTTAGACCACTAAGTTTCCACTGTATGCGCTCATAAGATAACCTTTAAGTTTTGCTTTAGAATTTCCCTATAGGAACTTAAGTTTTGACCAGTGAGGAATGGGTAGACTATAAGGCTTTTGTTTAATTACCATTGCTTCCGCATCACTCTGATTCGTGCCCACTTGTTGAGAGCACTTTTGGAGACTGAAAGCTCACGCTTTGCACCACCTAAGATTCCGACTCCGACCTCTGATTCTTTTGTTAATCATTTTGATGTCTCTTCGGGTATTCTGAGAATCTCCATGACGATAACCTACTTGATACATTCTGTTACTTGCTTTTGATAATCTATGAATCTTCTGACCCTATTGAGTTCGTCTTAAACATCTCCGTTTCCATGAGAAGTCTGGTGGTGTTTTAACCATGAGTATAAGAATGTTTTCCTCTCACTTCTGAGCGATAAGACTTGCGTTGTCGATCTGTTTTCATTGAATAGTTAACTTTGATTTTATTCTGATAAAGGATAGGTTGATTGATCATTGACGACTACCCTCCTATGTTTCACCTTCGGTGTTTGAAAACCATTTTGAAATCCCCTACCATGATTCCCGATTGTTAAACTTTTGCTATCTCTACCTGATTTTGATTTTCATTTCCGACCTGTTTGATAAGCAGTTTAATACTCCTCTGACCATCCCGAAGGCCATTTTACCTTAATGTGTTTGACCCTTTCTGTGAATTAAATTACCCGTGCTGGATATAAAATGTATCATCTGATATTACTCTGTCCTTGCAAAGTCCATTACTACTCCTATGAGAACTCTGATGATTATTAGCCATGGATAAGACGATAATTTTGTCTTGATGTGAAATGGTTGACTGAGCAAGATGATGCTGATAACTGATATTCGATATGCCTCACTTTTGATAGTTATTACGATGTTCATATTACCGATGACTCACAACCTACCTGCCACTTATGCTAAATAACTAAATAAGACTCCAACACCTTGAATTGTTCGCTTATCTATTTCCACACTTTGATGAACCATGTACTTGACCTTAATATATGAACTATCCATCTGGCTTGGCGACCGTGCTCATCCTACGAATCCGTTTACTCTTGATATATTTGATTTTGAGGTCTTATGGTTATGGATTGGCTGACTCTTCATAGAGCTACCAAAGACTACCGTATCTGATATGTGACTTTTAGAAATCTATTTTCGTCCTACTTTTGTTATGATAACCTTCAACCGCTCAAATCTATTAAGATTAACGTTGCTAGTGAAACATTTACTTCGATCTCATTTGATTGTCAAATTTCTCCTGGCACTTATTAATATTCACCCTTAGAAAGTTTGGGCATTGGGAGTTTTGTTGTACAAATTTTCTGGTGTTTCTGATGAAACTCTTGGGTTTCCCTCCTGTTTGAGAAGTAGAATTGAATTTGAACCAAGCTCAGTTGACGAACCATGATGCTATAGAAGTCGAGAGATTGAAGAAGCTGATGGAATATGACCTTGTTCACCTCAGTGTTTACTTTGAATACCCCTATTAGTTTATGAAGAAGAAAGAGAAAATTCTGCGTCAGCGCATCAACTATCGTAAACCTAATCGTATCACTACCATTACCACCTTTCAACTCAGCATATCAATGATCGATTCTATCTTTGTAAACTCCGTACCAGACGGCCTCTTTTAATGATCGAAGGATTGAAGAAGCAACCCCAAGGACTTCTAAGAAAAGAGATGACTATTTGAGAGTAACCTCCGAGAAGTATTTCAGTTTATGCACGAAGAGGAACATGTAAATCATCTTGTAAAAGGACCCTTATTCTGGAAGAAACAGACTTGATTGGCACCTAGAGATTGTAGCAGACAACACTACCATGCATCCGGCGATGACGGCAGTTTGAGATGGCGAATTCGGAACGGTGCTGAAGACCTGTCGAAGACACGCAGTCTTGCTTCTCTATTCGTCTTAGTTGTACTAAGAGGAATTGAGAGCAGAAGCAGACTAGCGAACGAAAGAATGCACAGTGACCATACCGGAGATTCACGTTACTACACCACAGTTCCAAGGAGAAGTGCCGAAGGCTTGAGGGATCAGACTCGAGTTGATATTTCTTTTCCACGCTATGATTGTACGATAGATTGCATGGACTTGGAAGAAGTTTAAGATCATGTATTTGAATGGACGATAATACTGAAGTGAACGTTCGTATTTGGAAGAGTTGATTTTGTGAAGAATGAAGCTTTGGATGACGAAATTCATTTCCTCTTGACCTACTCAAATTTCCGTTACCTGATGATAGGACCCCTTGAATGAGTTATGTTCTCTGTTAGTAACTCCGCTCGGTGTTCATTCTGCGTATGCTGGACGATGGTTGTGTTATGAGAAATTGACGAATGATGAACGATTTGATGCTTTTAGCGATGTACCAAATTCTGATAGACATTCTGGGACTTCCGTTAACTCTTTCGAGTAGTTCGTTTTCCTCTTAGTTATGGTGTTTGATTTTGATGACCTCTGAGAATGTAGAAGTACTAGGTGGGTTAAGATAGGTGGTTTTGATTACGACTTGAGATAAAGTATGATCATCATGAAGGCATATTTATGTGGTGCTAGTATTATGACGCCTGATCAACGTGATAATACTTACACCATATAACGTGCACTCATTGTGGCCATAGGACATCTTGGGGAGTACCTAAGAAGTTTAGAATCTGAATTTCCGTAGGATTATCCGTGTTTGGTTCATTCTATACTCTGTTTTCGTTCATTAGACATCTGGATGAGTTTGGACTCTCGTTTGCATTCTGTTGGCCTCAGTTATGAATCTTAAATCCTTGTAAAGCTCTTTTCTGTTGACGCCATCAATTTAATTTGAAATCTTGTTCGTATTCCATGTGAGCTTTCTGGAGATTCACCTATCATCCAATTATGATTTATGGTTCTTTGAATCCGAATCAACCCTATTTGTCTCTTTCTGGGGAATCTGAACCCACTTTGTTTTTGATTGAGTCATGAGAAATGATGCGTGGGTTTTGCAACCTTACAACAGGTTTTACCTCTCGAGGGATCTCAAGAGGCTTACAACCCCACCAGGCAGTGTACCTGACCGATGTAGTATAGTGTAGTGGTAAGTACGGGGGATTGATCGTTCTCCACAGGGAATAGTGTTCGTTAGGTGTGAAAGGCTACTCTAATTAGGTCTAAGGGTCGAGGAAGATTCTTTTTATGTTTTTATAGTTTTTATGAAAGCAAGTAAAATCTCGGTTTTGAAGGAGTGGGCGGAATTAGTTGCTAGTCAACTAACCCAAATTACTACAAATGCGATAAAATAAAATAACAAAAATGACAAGTGGGTGAGAAACTTATGTGTAGAGAAATGTGTTTACTTAGATTTCCTTACTCCCTAGCTATCTTTTACCGGTTAATTAGTGTGCATTAGTCGCGTGGATGACGGGTGTATTCCTTAATACCATTCGTGGGGTGGCGTACTTACTTCCCCAAACTCTACAAGCTCCTACTTCACTCCTATGTCGAGCCGGCTAGGAAGCTCCTAACATGGGATCACTAGAATTCGCTTGTGCATTAAATACAACCATAAAAACCTTTAGTACGCGTTTGGTTCATGTTTCTTAAGACGTTCAAGCAAGTTACCGAATAGGAAGTTAGCCAGTTTTCTTAAGCCTAACATAGATAACAATCATCCAATACAACTAACAACACACTAACAACCAATAATCAATAGCTAGGTTTCATTAGATCTAAGCAAACACAAGATAAAATTAGCCTAACATGTTAAACAAAAGACAAGCATAAGATAGAATCAAACAACACATAGACATATTGAATGATTAATTGATAACTTATCTTTCAATGAAACATGGAAGATCTCAAGGCAAGAAGCCCTGAAAAAGGAGCTAAAATCGTCCTAGGGTTTTATCCCAAAATTCCACACACTAAGCTCTCCCTAATGACAAAAAATTAGAAAACTATATATAGACTTTTGCATCTGACGGCGTCACCTTATGGATTGTGACGCCGTCACCTCGCCGCTTTTAGGGTTCTCGGATGACCATCTTGACGCCGTCCCTCTTTAATTCTCCAAAATCCGTTCTGGCCTATCAAGGCTTGACGCCCTCACCTCTTGAACGTGACGCCGTCCCCTTATGAATTAAGCCGTGACGCCCTTGATTTAGTTAAAGCGTGACGCCGTCAGAATTCTCATGCTAACTCACTGGCCCGTCATGAGTAAATTTCACATCCCACTTTTCTTGCCAAGGCATGACGCCGTCTGGAGTTAATGTTGACGCCGTCAAAGGTAAATTTCAGCCGATTCTTGAGACTTTGCCGTTTTCTTCACTTTGATGCTCCAAAAACGTCCAAAATGCCTCCTTTTCCAGATTTCTCCTCAAAAGTACCTAAAATGACAAAAGGAACGATTTAGGGCGATATTTGATCAAATAAATACGATTTCGAGCTTAAATGACCCCTTAAAAGCGGTACACTTTTCGCCTCATCAAATACCCTTACACTTGAGATTTGCTTGTCCTCAAGCAAATGCGCTTTTATTCTAATCAAAATACAAGTTAGGGGTCATTTAATGAAAACATAAAAGTAATTACAACAAATAATCGTTCCACTTCAATCATAATAAGCACGGAGATTATAAACTAGCACCTCACAAGTAGTGTTTAGATACTCACATCTCTCAAGTGTCATCAAAATAAATCTCATAAATGAAAACGGATAATATCTCTCACTACCTGTCATAGCAAATAGATTACCATAGGCTTGGGAAAGGATCGAAAACCTCCTCCACTAGGCGTAAGCACCTAAGATAAACTATCAAAGAGGGCTTTTAAATGGGTTATAATGTTAGGTGTAGGGAAAAGGAAAACACGGTTTTGTTGGATACGGGATATTTTACTGGTGGCGAGTTAAAAATCTTGGTCAATTACATGTACTATACAATGTTGCTAAGCCAAGACTAGACTCGATCTTAAGCTAGAAACGAAATAACAAAATAACAAAAACATAAAACAAACATAAAATAAAACGGGATGGTAGTCCGTATGTTTTTTCTATTTTTCTTTTTCTCATTTTTTTGTGTTTTTCATGATTTTTTTTTTTTTTTTTTTTTTTTTTTTTTTTTTTTTTTTTTTTTTTTTTGCATACACTTTTACCCTACCATCCAAAATAATACATCATAGGGGCGTTGCATTCCCCTTACACTTGAATTTTTACATAACTTTACAAATACTAATCTAATGACTCGAATTAAGATAATTGAAAAACTTGGAGTACTTTTAAAATATTTAGCACATATGGGGGTAATAAATGATGTTCTTCCCCATTACTCTATTACACTAGTACTTTACCCATGAGTCCCAATCGTCCCAAAACAATATGTACAAGGATATGACTCGACTTAGCAACCATGTAATCAACTAGATAATTAACTTGGGTTTAAACAAATGTTGTCACAATAATGCACTAAAAATGAGTGCATACAAGGTAGGCTAAGGCGATTTGGGTGTACATTTTAGTGGGGTGTAACAAATTCGTCCTTTAAGTAAAATGCTTAAAGGTCGAAACGAAAAGATAGGCTCTGAGGGGTGTACTAGGGGTATCGTGTACTAAAAATGAGTACAACGCAAAGGGTGTGGGAGAATTACTTGACCAATGTAGCCAATGTAATTATAACAAAAACACAGGTGTAAAACAATGGGTTAATCCTAATGCCTCTTATCATGTAGTAAATCTAACTACACGAGTGTAGTCTCACTTGTGGCCTCGGAATGGTCCTAACGCAAGTTCTAGAATCTAAGTGCTACCGGTACACACATCATAGCATAAATGCTTTTCCTACCAATTCTAGGGGCGAACCTCACATATTTGGGGGTGGAAAATTTTTTAGTGGTACGGTTTTTGTGCTAGTCATATAACTCCTATCCGTGAGACGCTCATTAAGATCAAAGTTTCACTCCTATATGTTGTAAAAAATTTTAAATTTGGCACTAAAATTACCCTAACAGGTATTTATCTCAGTTTTATTACACATCTACTATTAAACAAACAAAAATCAAGCGCAATTGTATTCTCTAAAATCGTACTTTTACCCTCCCCTTACACTTAAGATGAACATTGTCCCCAATGTTCAAAATAACAAATGTAAAAGCGTAAAGTAAAAGAATGAAATCAAATACTCCCCTGATTCGTTCGGTGGATAGTGAAATTACACGGTTAAATCTTCCTCCAAGGTAATGTAGAAGCTCCATGACTAATGCATCGCCATAAGCTTGATTCCATAAACATCTCCTTGTCCAAAATAACCTGTTGAACCTGAGAAAACAAACACGAAAACCTGCATAACATCGGCGGGAAAAAAATCTATATATAAGGATATAATGCTTGTGGAATGATAATTTTGCAGATTCCTGGAGATTATAAGTTGGAGATTTAAATAAAAACTTTTCTAAAAACAAAACTTTCAAAAATTTCTGGAAATTAAATCTGACGCCGTCAGGTTATAACCCCTGACGCCGTCAGAAATGACCTGACAAAAATTTTCATTTTAAGTTTCCGGAAAATTTCTGGAAAAACCTTTACCTTACTTCCTGGAAATCCTGCAAAACATCATTATGACTCGATACAAGCATTTGACTCAAACAATTTCGAATATGTATGCTAATTTATTATTATTACGATTCATGTTAATTTGTGTTCTAATAAACCGATTTAGATTTCCCTTACACTTATCTTTTGCAAAATACCTTTATATGTAGTTAAGACGAAGTTAAAAACAAAATAAAGCATTTTCACAATTTACTTTTGAACATGAATCAATAAGAATAAAAATTAAACATACATACGGAAAATAAAATCAAACAAACAAATAAATAAACACACAAAGCAAATAAAACAAATAAAGCTTGGGTTGCCTCCCAAGAAGCGCTTTTCTTTATTAACGAGTCTTGTAGCTAGACTCAAAGTCACGTACATTACGTGATTCCATCATCGGTCACGGTTCCTAGGCCATCCTCCTTCCCGGTTTTATATTCCGGTCCTAATTTCAAACAATTCTTGTAGAAACCGAATATCCTTTCCATAACATAGTCTACTCCTTTACTTCTATCCTCATCATTCCTATAGTAGACCGCTTGCTTGAGCTCCTTCTCAACATTTGACAAGTGTTGGAATTGTTCTATCTTGTATGGCATTTGGTAGCTTACTTCATCGGTCTCATCCTTAAATCTAACTATCCCTAAGGAGGGTTCATAAGTCATTCTAGAGACCTCAACAAATGGTTTTCCAAAAACCACTTGAGTCAAGGATGCATCGACTATTGGGTGGATATCTTCTACAATTACAAAGTCGGTGACATAGGTGAAGTTTCCTACATAAACCGGTAATCCCTTAACTCTTCCCGTGAAGTTACTCATCCAACCCTTGTCAGGGAACATCCTATACCCAAGTTGATTCTTCATTATCAAGTTGTAGTGGGCTCTAGTCATGATGTTTATGGGTGATCTAAGGTCGATGTAAGCTTTCCACACATGTAGATGTCCGATGTTGCATGGTATGTTGAGATTAGAAGGGTCGCCTATTTCAATGATTGGTCTACCTAGGAAGTATGGTGTTTCGGGGTCATCGAATAAGTCCTTATGATATGCGCGCTCTTCCTTAGTTGGTAGCCTATTGAAGTAGTCCTCATCATTATCTACTTCCTCTACTTCACTTTTCCTACCTTCCTTATCAACCTCGACTTTCTTATCCTCATCCTTAGGTTCACTATTATCCTCATTCCTATCAATTGGTTTAATAGTGACAATGTTGACAAAGTGGACGTGTTTGGATGAAGAGGGGTCTTTTATTTGGGGTCCGCTGTTTGTGTTCCTAGCGTCCTTATGTGGAGGTGATAGTACTTGGTTATTGAGGGCTTTCAACAAATTGTCGATTTTGTTGGTCATCTCTGTTTGTTGTTGATTGAATTCGGATTCGAATCTAGCTATCCGAGCTTCTTGAGATGCCATAAATTGAGACATCAATCCTTCAAAGTTATTGGTACTACCATTGCCGGAAGGATTGTTGTTGAAAGTACGGTTCGAGTTGGAACCGCTTGATTGGAAACGATTAGGTGGGTCGGAAGAATTGGTTTGTTGTGAGTTTTGGTTTTGTTTCCACCTAAGGTTCGGGTGATTTTTCCATGAGGGGTTGTATGAATCACCATAATGGTTTGGCTCGGGTTTGAAAGTGTACCACTTGTCTCCCGCTCCGTCGGTACGCGAGGATGCGTAGTCCACAAAAGCTTGTTCGGGGAGTTCCATGCAATCACGAGTGTCGTGGGGACCACTACATAATTCACATGAAGAAGTGATTTTGTTCACTTGGCTTGAAGGTTTAGGAGCCTCGTAGGATTTCATTAGAAACTTGACTTGGTCTTCAAGTTCTATGATCCTACGGTCGGAAGTGCTTGAATTGTTAGAAGGCAAAGATATTGCCTTGACCGTTTTATTCAAATCACGGGGATCACTCCAACTTTCGTTGTCATAAAGAGCAAGATCCTCTAGGAGAGCCCATGATTGTTCCGCACTTAGATCACGTAGCTTGCCACCGGCCGATTGGTCAATGGTTTGCCTCGTGGGGAGATTGATATGGTCATAGAAGATTTGGACTTGGAGCCAAAGTTCTATGCCATGGTGAGGGACTTTTTGGAGTAAGTCCTTGAATCGAGTCCATGCCTCGTAGAGAGTTTCGCCTTGACGTTGTTGGAACATCAAGATATCATTCCTTAGCTTGGTAGTTCTTCCCGGTGGGAAAAACTGAGCAAGGAAACGAGTGGTGAGATCATCCCATGAGGTGATGGATCCTGCGGGTTGACGTTCTAGCCACTGGCTAGCTTGGTCCCGCAAAGAGAATTGGAAGAGACGCAATCGGGTCGTCTCTCGAGTGGCAACATCAAGGTCTATAGAATCAACGATTTGAAGAAAGTCCTTGAGATGTTGATTAGGATCTTCAGAACGAAGTCCATGGAATGCGCATCCGCTTTGCACCAACCGGATGGTGTCGGATCGCAAGGGTGTGATATTGGCTCCTTGAGTGAGCTCAATGGTGTTTCGATAGCCATGGTGGCTAGGACGGGAATACTCTCCTAAAGTACGGGCTCTAGGAGGTGGTTGTGGTTGTTGTGGTGGTGGGTTGTGTGGGTTAAGGATATTACCATCTTCCATGATGTCGGATGGTATGGTTACGAACAAAGACACGAAGAAAATAGATAGACTAAAGAAAACCTAGAAAAATAAAACAAAAATCTCACTAGAAAGGAATCTAGTGAGTAGACCTAATAGAAATAAAAATTCAACCTAAACACTAACTATTCCCCGGCAGCGGCGCCAAAAACTTGATGCGTGGGTTTTGCAACCTTACAACAGGTTTTACCTCTCGAGGGATCTCAAGAGGCTTACAACCCCACCAGGCAGTGTACCTGACCGATGTAGTATAGTGTAGTGGTAAGTACGGGGGATTGATCGTTCTCCACAGGGAATAGTGTTCGTTAGGTGTGAAAGGCTACTCTAATTAGGTCTAAGGGTCGAGGAAGATTCTTTTTATGTTTTTATAGTTTTTATGAAAGCAAGTAAAATCTCGGTTTTGAAGGAGTGGGCGGAATTAGTTGCTAGTCAACTAACCCAAATTACTACAAATGCGATAAAATAAAATAACAAAAATGACAAGTGGGTGAGAAACTTATGTGTAGAGAAATGTGTTTACTTAGATTTCCTTACTCCCTAGCTATCTTTTACCGGTTAATTAGTGTGCATTAGTCGCGTGGATGACGGGTGTATTCCTTAATACCATTCGTGGGGTGGCGTACTTACTTCCCCAAACTCTACAAGCTCCTACTTCACTCCTATGTCGAGCCGGCTAGGAAGCTCCTAACATGGGATCACTAGAATTCGCTTGTGCATTAAATACAACCATAAAAACCTTTAGTACGCGTTTGGTTCATGTTTCTTAAGACGTTCAAGCAAGTTACCGAATAGGAAGTTAGCCAGTTTTCTTAAGCCTAACATAGATAACAATCATCCAATACAACTAACAACACACTAACAACCAATAATCAATAGCTAGGTTTCATTAGATCTAAGCAAACACAAGATAAAATTAGCCTAACATGTTAAACAAAAGACAAGCATAAGATAGAATCAAACAACACATAGACATATTGAATGATTAATTGATAACTTATCTTTCAATGAAACATGGAAGATCTCAAGGCAAGAAGCCCTGAAAAAGGAGCTAAAATCGTCCTAGGGTTTTATCCCAAAATTCCACACACTAAGCTCTCCCTAATGACAAAAAATTAGAAAACTATATATAGACTTTTGCATCTGACGGCGTCACCTTATGGATTGTGACGCCGTCACCTCGCCGCTTTTAGGGTTCTCGGATGACCATCTTGACGCCGTCCCTCTTTAATTCTCCAAAATCCGTTCTGGCCTATCAAGGCTTGACGCCCTCACCTCTTGAACGTGACGCCGTCCCCTTATGAATTAAGCCGTGACGCCCTTGATTTAGTTAAAGCGTGACGCCGTCAGAATTCTCATGCTAACTCACTGGCCCGTCATGAGTAAATTTCACATCCCACTTTTCTTGCCAAGGCATGACGCCGTCTGGAGTTAATGTTGACGCCGTCAAAGGTAAATTTCAGCCGATTCTTGAGACTTTGCCGTTTTCTTCACTTTGATGCTCCAAAAACGTCCAAAATGCCTCCTTTTCCAGATTTCTCCTCAAAAGTACCTAAAATGACAAAAGGAACGATTTAGGGCGATATTTGATCAAATAAATACGATTTCGAGCTTAAATGACCCCTTAAAAGCGGTACACTTTTCGCCTCATCAAGAAACCTTTGGTCTGAAGATCTTTTGGAAGAGCCTCCTCGGGCATGAGAATATTACGATGATCTGTTGCGACTTGTTACGACTTCGCTTCACTTTGCGACTTCAATTTTCGAGGACGAAAATTTTTTTTTAGAGGGGAAGAGTTGTAAAACCCCGAAATTAATATAGTCCGAAATGACCAAAATACCCTCAAATTTTAAAATTTTTAAGAACTTATAAAATTACATAAGTAACATTTTGTACTTAACCTAAGGTGTTGTATATCCTAAGTTAACTAATAAGGTGACCTTACATTATAATTTAAAATGTCACAAAATAAGTGTTCTCTAATCCTAGTCTAGTAGGCGACATTCTAATGTATTACAAAATTCAAACTTTCGATAAGAAGGCATTAAAATAATGATATGATCACATCCCTTAATACTCGGCCTATCACATGCATAACCGATCAAACCCATTAAATGGAATTTACTATCTTCTTAAAATAGAGGCACGCTCCTCTTATTATTTTATTGATACGTTTTGCCTCTTCCATGAAATTTATACGGCAAACCACAAAATAAACATACAAGTCTGCTGCGTATTTTTCCTCTAAGATCGAATAGTTTGAAGGTTGTTTCCGTTGGTGTTCGTTCATAAGGAGCAAGAATTGTTGTGGTGCTGTTCGTGTTGTGGGTATTAGTTCGTTGGTTCATTGCCCTCGTTCTCTTCTCTTTGTCTCGTTATCACAAGGTATCACCAAATCTGTTTTGATCTTCTTAGTTACCTCGTACGTATTATTATATCTATCACCACTCTTAAACCTGTTTTGCTCGACAAATATATATAAGATATGTCAATATTGTAACATAAAACCAGCATCAATTTGACTATTACATAATCAGAATTAAAGGTTATATGGAATACATAAAATGATAGATACTGGTCGGGGCAATGTGATTTATATAGGTCGATTTATGCCATTTGAATCTGCCATTAACATCAGTGTTGAAGCCTATTTATCTGATATATAAAGCATACACTTTGGTCACGATAAGCAAGGAGAAACTGGATCTTAATACACGATATGTACAACTTATGTGTAGGTCGATATATGAGTGTGTTATAGCTTATAAAATTTGAATCAAAACACGACTATACTGACTCCATAATCTGGTTAAATATATGCATGAAAACATGTCTATATATATAGTTAATATTGGCCTTCGAATCTGGTCCTGCTACATGAAACTTGGATTATTGATGCACATAAAATAACGAACAGCCCATATGAAATTAAGGCATGAAATCTGGATATTTCATGCATGTTTATATACGAGGGTTGAAGGCTTGGCTTTGGTATGATTTTATGCAACACATGGGTGTCGTTAATTAGTATTGGTGAGTGTCTAAAGTGGTTTTCAAACAAGTTTACAAACTGAAATTTAAAAAGGAAAGAGGTGTATTTGGTGACTGCAATGTAGTGCCGTGTGTGTTTGGGAATACATGGAACATTGGTCAATAAAGTGTGTAAGTGGGTTACTCGAATCAAGCGTAATACACAAAAAGGGTCTAGCTGCATGGAAATATTGAAGAGGTGTTTAAAATATACAAGTAAGAGAATTTTCATAAAAATTATGTAGTTTACATTTTAGACCTTGAACTTTGATAAAATGACATTTTAAACCTTAAACTATTAAAAGTTGTCATATTAATTCTCAAAGTTATTCAATTGTCATTTATAACCCTAAAAGTCATTAAATCGGGAAACTTACTATTTATGGAAAGTTACTAAAAATGGAAAGCCGACTAAAATAAATAATCTAAATCAAATAAGCTTTTAATAAGTCAGTCATGAATTCGTGTAGATTCGCTGAAGATGGAGTTGCTTCCGACCTTTGTGTTTTCTGTTGTGTTTTCGGTTGCGGTATGAGGTACAGATATTCTGACCTTTCTTTTAAGGTTTCTCATGATCTCTTTCGTATTCTGATCCGTTAATTCTCTGAGTTGAGTGCTATGATTCCCTTTCGCTTGAACCTTCTCTGTTGTTCTCATTTGATAAGACCTCTGATATGAAGATATGTTATCAAGACTTTTTATAATTATGCCTTGAAAATGTTTTGAGGAAAAACCATTTTAAAAAGATGTTTATAAACTACTTTGATATAAAATGTTACTAACTTTTATGAAAACTATATTTTGAAGACTATCTTTATAAAAACCGTTTTGAAAGATTATTTTTATGAAAACCACTTTAAAGGATCGTTTTATGAAAATCATGAATAAATGATTGTTTAAAATGGACTTTTGATAGAAACTTTTGAAATGAACTTTTGATCTGAACCTTGTCTTGATTACTTAATATGAACCTTGATCTGGTAAACTCTGATTTGGACCTTTGGCATTACATCTGATATATCTGTTATGAACCATCTGTTATGAACCCATTTGATATGGACCTTTTGATATATGACACTCTGATTATGATATGATATCTGACTCTTAGTTTGATACCCGAGCCATTTCACTAGGCATGGGGGTTCCATGTCCGTGTCATTGATGCACCAATGGCATGACTCTAGGGCGGTGGAGTGATGTTCCGCCACGTCCCCATTCTGATTATGATATGCGCATTACTTTGATTATGGATTATATATGTTCTGGGGGGGCGTATGGATGCATCCTAGATCTGTTCTGTTTAGTGGATTTAACATGATTTGATATGATTTGTCTGGTGACTGGTACTGTGTGCAATACATGCCTTTCACATATATCTGGGAGCTAGCTACTCCATTTGAAGAATGAGGACACCCCTCATATTATCTGATTATCTGAGAGGTCTCCCCTCTATATGATTTGAAGATTTATGGTTACGATATGATATGTTCTGTTTCTGGGCTCGTGGTGGATTACTATCCTTTTCTCTTTCCCTTATACTTATTCATTGACTTATTTCTTGAACTATATTACATCTGTTTGACCTTTGTTTCTGTTATTCTGTACTATTCTCTATTTCTGTTTATTATCGTTATATCTGTTCACTGGGCTTTTTAAGCTCAGCCGCACGTTTTCTTTTCGTGTGTGGCAGGTTATAGGCAGGATGACGGGTTTGGGTATGAGTGAAGAGACTTTTGGACTTAGAAGACCTTGATAGTTATTCTGAGGTAGAAGTCATTAGAAGGGTTGCATTTGCAGACTTAGTATTTAGTTTTGTTTCATTCTTAACCTTGAAATGTTAGTATTTCTTTTGTAACCTTTGAAATTATTGTATTACTATTGAAGTATGCTTTGTTTGAGCTGATATGAAACCATTAACGTGACATCTTTACCCTTGCCGGGTTGGGGTGTTACAAAAGACATCAAGTTACATTTGTGTTGGAAGCCTATAGTGACAGTGATTATGCTGGTGCTAATCTTGATAGAAAGTCTACTACTGGGGGTTGTCAATTTCCGGGAAGAAGATTGATCTCCTGGCAATGCAAGAAGTAGACAATAGTGGCTACATCTTCTACTGAGGCAGAGTATGTTGCTGCTGCTAGTTGTTGTGGTCAGGTACTTTGGATACAAAATCAAATGCTAGACTATGGGTTCAATTTTATGAACACCAAAATCTTTATTGATAACCAAAGCACAATTTGCATTGTAAAAAACCCAGTTTTTCACCAAAGAACAAAGCACATAGAAATTAGGCACCATTTTATAAGAGATGCTAATGAAAAACATCTTATTCAAGTGCTTAAAATTCACACAGATGAAAATGTGGCTGATTTGTTAACAAAAGCTTTTGATGGGCCAAGATTTAATTATTTGGTGGTTCATATTGGGATGATCAATCCCTGATTGCAGTAATTGAGGGGAGGCATAAGCCTAAGGGGAGGCTTAATGTTGTACATTTTGTATAATTGTGTATTCTTTGTATATTGTGTCTTCTAACCATTCTGCAGGTATTAAATTCAAGCACAAATAAAACAAGAAACATAAAAGTTTATTTATAATTAAAAGGTGCATTCAGAGATGCACCATTACACAAGCAGGGTTCAATAACAGTCCAGGATTCAAAGTTAACACAACCAACAACCAAGCTTACTCACAACACACAAACCTAACACCTACACCCCTACTACATCTTCCTCTTCCCTTTACCCTTGAAATCAGGCATGGTCTTGTGAACCCCTATGCCATCGATCAAATCCCACACCTTCGGGGAAGGGAGTCCTAGCACTTGTGCACTTGGCTTTGGACGAGAATGCTTATTCACAGGCACCTTGATTCTACTCATGGCTACCACAGCTTTTTCAAGTTCCCTTGTGAGCATGACTGATAATGGGGGTGACTGTGTTTGCTCTTCAGAAGATTCTTCATAGTAGGACAAATACTTTGGCATTGACGAGAGCTCATCATCTGAACTTGTGTCATCCACATAGGATGGGGGAGTCGGAAGTTCATCTGAAGAGACATTTTCAGCCTTTTCTTTTTGTTTTGGGTTCCTACTGGTGAGATGAGAGTAGTTTGGTGGAAAATAATTTTTCCATCCTGATGACTCTGACGATGAATCCGAAAAAATCTCAATAAAGTTTGGATTAACATAACTCATGGTGATTAGACACTTGTGTTATGGTTTCAAGAAAGTGATGGGTTAATGTTGATAATTCGAGGCCTTTTATAGACCCCTTGGTGGTTTAAGGCAATTAAATGTTGAGTTGGTCTATGGAATAAATTTGTTGCAGGAATGGGTTTAATTATGGTGGTTTTTGAGGAATTGACCAAATCCGATGAATAATTATGAATTTTGGTCAAAACCACTTTGTTCCTGCTGGTTTACGGTCAGTTCCTGCTATTTGACTTGTGGTTGCTGCTGATAGAGAAATAATTGGGTAATTATTTTGGGATTGACTCAATTTCAAATTAGTCAAAGATTCTTGTGCGAAATTTTTGCAATTTAAGTTGTTAATTTGGGTAACCATATAAATGACCTAACTTGTACATCCGACACCCAAAATAACCATTTTCATCTTGCACCCATTTCCTCCCTCCTCATTTTACCAACTCGTTCGTTGATTCTTAACTATGGCGGCACTACAATTCCAAGGCGATCACAACAAAGTTGAATTCTTGGGGAAAACGAAAGGAAGTGAGTTGTTTCATCCAATGGTAGATTTCTTGAACCGTTCTAAATTGTGACATATTGTCCTCCCATTGTTTATGACTCTTAAGTCAGGCAAGTCTGGGCCACAACTTCTATAAGATCTCTTGAGGGTTCACCCACAGAGATTGTGGCCAATATTGATGGTAGGGAATATGCTATTACAGAGTCCTGTGTACGGACCCAACTTCAATTAGATGATGAGGGTGGGTTATTTGGTTTTACTGAGAAAGACATTTTAGAGGGTCTGGCTAACCTTGGCTATCCAACTGATGGCACTTTTACCTTTTGTAAAAATAGATTTTGTCCTAAATGGCGATTTCTTATTCACACCCTTCTTCAGTGCATCAGTCCCAAGTCAGGAGGTTGGGATCAATTTTCCAGCTCTTGCCTCTGGTCTCATCTGCCTCTCTGATGGAAGAGTTTATAACTTTTCAAGGTACATTTTTGAGGAGATGATTAAGAACATAGGAGATACCAAACATAAATTCCTAATGTACCCTAGGTTCTTACAGATGATATTAGGCATTCAGACCAATGACCATACACCCAGAATCATGGCCAGACTTACTGGTAAACTTTTTGCTACCATGAGGACCAATTTTGATGGGGAACATAAGCCTCTATTGGCTGCTATGCTGTCTGGTGGGGATGAAGGTGTTGCTCCAGCTATTGCTGCTGGTGGTAATTTACCACCTACACCTGATGCTGCTGGTGCTAGTGCACCAGTTACTGCTGGTGTTGGAACTTCGGATGCTGCTGGTGCAAGTGCATCAGTTGCTGCTGATGCCCAACAACCACCTTCATCTCCTAGACCAACCACACAACCATTCTCAAGGCCTACAACCTCTGTTGTTGAGCCTACAATTGAGCCAGCCACCACTACTATTGAACCTGATATTGAGCCATCCTCTTTTGCAAGGCTATCGACTCCTAGTCCTACTAGGCAGCCTTTTGAGTCTGACACCAACATTGGTGGAGGCTTCTATGATTCTCCACCCAGATCCAATGAGGCTCCCACAACCACAGGTAATCCTGTTGGTAGAGCTGAGGATCCTGATGCTCTCACTTATATGTCTACTTTGCTTGACAGATATATCAAAAAGGTGGATGCTTTGGAGACAGAGCTCAAGGACACCAAAGAGACTCTTGGTGGAAAGGTGGGAGCATTGGAGACTGAACTTAAGGAATCCAAACAGAATCTTGGTGGTGCTATCCCTAAGTTAATTGGCAGAGTTAAACATTTGGAATCTCAACTTAAGACAAAGAAAAGAAAGGTTGTGCTCTCTGATTCAGAGGATGATCATGCTGCTGTGGATTTGGATGCACTTCATGTGTTGGCCAATGCAACCTTGGCTGGTGTCCAACCTAAGGAACCTGCATCTTCTATGCCTGAAGACAATACCTCTGTCAAGCCCAAAGCTTCTAGCAAGTCTCCCATAATGTGTACAAGGAGAAAAAACAGGAGGAGAGTAGGGGAGTTTAATGTTGTAGCTGGTAGTGAAGCCATTTCTTTTGGTGACAAGGACATTTCTGCTCACACTACATTTGATTATGCTGGCAATGATGGTGTTTCTGTTGTTCCTAAGTCTGCTGGTGTTCCTGCTGATAACACTTTCATTGCTCCTGGTAGTGGTTCCATTGCCTCTGCTGGTCAAACTATTCCTGTTGTTCCTGATCCAGCTGATGTTTCTATTGGTGGTGACATTCCTTCTGGTGGTTCTCCTGGTCCCATTCATGTTGTAATTGATGTTTCATCTTGTCCTAATGTTTCGAATCATGCTGTTACTCCTGATGTTTCCTCTGTTCTTCTCAGCAAAGGGAAAGAACCAATGGTGGAAGAGGATCTTTCCTCCCTTGTCTCTGCGTAAGAGAGGGCTGACCAAGCAAGATTATTTAAAAATATTGAAGATGAAAGAAGAGGGGAAGAATTGGCAAAGAAGGTAAATGCAGAGTTTGCTGCAGACTTTGCTAGGCAACATACACCATTTACAACAACTTTAACCCCTCAAAGACAACAAGAGTTGGATGCTGCTTCTTTAAACTTTTTTGAAGCTGATTAGATGCAAGTTCAGTCTCAAGTAGCTGCCAATCCTACCCTTGCCAAGGACATCTTAGGGGCTGATGTGACAGCTGCTGATTTTGCTACAAGAATTGTTGCCTTAATGAGGAAGAAAAGCAAGATAATGCTGAAAGGTTGGCCAAGGAGAAGAGGAATAAGCCTCCTACACATGCACAACAAAGGGAGTATATGAGGAATGTTGTCAAAAATCAGAGTACTGTCCTCTATACTGTTGGATGGAGCATAGCACAAGTTAAGCAGTTCTCTGATGAAGAGCTCAGGTAGCACTATAATAGGATTATGGACTCACTTAACAAAGTTGGGATTAATGCTTCGCCCAGACCTGCACCTGCTTTAGAAGAACCTTCTTCTAAGAGACTTAAGGTTACTGATCCTGCTGGTTCAATAACTTCTGATACCACACCTAATCCTGCAGATGATCCTATTTCTGCTGGTGGTGATTCGGCTGGTGGTGATTCGGCTTCTGTCATACCACCTATTCCTCCTGAAGCAACACAATCACCTCATACTGAGCCTTCCATTGATGTACGTACGACATCTTCCATTCCTGTTGAAGGTGGTGATCATGTCACACCATCTGTTTCTGCTCCCTCTAGGCCTCTTACTGAGTTGGATGATCAAGAGTTAATTCACTTTGATTCAGAGAGTGAACCTGAAGAAGATTCTCCTCGTCCTTGGGCCTCTCTTGCTGGTTGGGAAGTTTTCTCTACACCTATGGGAGATGTTCATGCTATCTACCGACTTGATGATGTCACCAAATATTTTACCTTTCTTAGGGAGATTTTGCATATGGTAGATAGGCAGGATTTGCTACACCTATATGGTCTGGTTGATAAGTATTATGCATCTCACACGGCAACTGGGATTGGACTTATTCTCTGGGGTGATTTGAAGGTGTTAATGGACTCCTTTGAAGGTGGAGCTGGTTATTCTGTTTGGGCTAATCAACAGTCTTGGCAAGTGCGCAGTTGGAGGTTGTATACCCCTTCCTATGTTCATGTGTTGGAGACCATGACTGGTGAGGTGTTATATATGTTTGTGGATGTGGCATATCCTTTATCAGTTCAGCTCATGGAAAGGATGTTGAAGCATAAGCTGACACTTGGAAAGACAGTGGTAGGAAATGACTTGACTACTGCTGAGCAATTGGTTAGGTTCATTAAAAACCAACTTGTTGCTGCTCAGGTTCCTGCTGCTGAATAATGGTATTTGTTGCTTCTTGTTGTATATTTTTTTTTCTTTTAGTTATTTAAAAAATAATAATAAAATAAATAAAAAAACAACTATTCTGTATATCTTGTCTACTAACTTGTATGTTTGAGGAAACTTTGTCAGGTAGAGTGTTGGTTTCTAACCACACAACAAATGGTAATCAACTCACCATGTCTCACAGACAAGAAAGAGTTGACTCACCATGAGGGTACGGCTCTGGTGTGATTCTCAAATCCGTTGACAGCTGTAATAGTTTGCTAAAAACTATTGGGTATTCCACTCACCCATGTTTCATTACTGAGAGTTGAAATGGTTCTCAATTCGCCATGGATTTTACCCTTTGGGGTTTTTAAGAATTGGCTAGCCCACAAGAATATGGCTTGTGGTAAAGGCAGTAGAAAACCATATTTGGTATTCAATTCACCAAGGTCATGTAATGCACCAAGAATTGGCTAGTCCTGAGCAAACGGCTACAGGTAAAGACATTTCAAATCCGTTTATGGCTGTGATGATTTGCCAAAAATCATTAGGGTATTCCAACACACCATTGATTCATGTTCTAAGTGTTGGACTAGTTACTAGTTCACCAGGGTGATGCCATGATTCCACCGAAGGACTAGCTAGCCGCTACTTGGTAAAGGCTCATCAAATCTACTTTTGTTGCCGCTGATCATTTGGAGTTGCTGCTGGTTCCTTGTTGCTGCTGGTTTCATGTTGCTGCTGGTTACCTGAAGTTGCTGCTAAAGATCAAGATTCAATCCTCAAGCTTTGGACGTAAAAGATCTATCTAGAAACTTGAAGTTAACCTAGTCAAATTCAAGTTTAGGGGAGGATTGTTAGGAATTATAGAAATAGTAATATTTTCATTGCTGCTGTTAGTGCAGTTGTGTTTCTGCTGGCAGGTATGTAGTTCCTGCTGGCATAGTACTTATAGTGTTTCTGCTGGTAACCAATAGTTGTTCCTGCTATTAGTTTTATTTCTGTGGGTAATAGAAATAGTAAACCCGTTTGTTTAGAAGTTTGTTAGAGTGAGGGATATGCATGAGTTATATTAGGAAGTGATAGTGCATATCTTCTTCACACGTTTTCTTGTAATGGGCTGTATTAGGGTTTCTTATAGTATAAAAGAAACTCACGGTCATGATGAATGGAGGACCTTGAAAAACAATTTTAGTTATTAATATAGATCCATAGAGGATCAAAAGTTATTAAGTTATTCTTCTTTCAATTCTAGTGTTTATATTCCGCGTAAACATTAGCTTACAGTCAGAGTTTCTATTAGTTTGTTTGTGATTACATAAACATTCTATTGATCTTAACCCACTCAAAAGATCTATATAGGACGGATCCAACACCTTTATTTTGTAGCGTTCTTATTCCTTGCATCATATACGCTGGTACCCTAGCAACGGGGAGTATTGATCAAGGGGGAGCTAATCATGCACTAACCATTATTTTTGTAGCTTTCCTATTCCATGCATCGTATACTTGGCACTCCAATTAGGGGGAGTATTGTCCAAGGGGGAGCAACCTTCAAGGGGGAGCATGCTCGCATTCATATTTATTCTCATTCTTCAACACACCCTTGTGTTTCGACAAAATGGAGAAGATAGTCCAACATAGCCTACCCACGTGTAGCGTTTGCTATGTGCATTTCATTCATCATGCATTTCTTACATATTTTTTGTCTTGTTGCACAGCACCAAACGTGATGTAGGTCAGGAGTCTTAATTTGATCAATGGATCCGTTAACAACCTAGGGGACGCAACAACAATAGGAGATTGAAGTAGTCAATTTAACTTCACAGGGGATGATGCAAGCTTGCCATTTCGGGGAGAAATGAAGTTAACTCCAAGGACACACCCTTTTTGTTTCGACAAAAAGGGGAGAAATGTGTAAACGGAGAAAGTAATGAGGGAGAAGAGTGTAAACAAAGAAGGTAATGTAAAAGGTACTACAGAGACAAGTAACTTTTTTACATTTTACTTTCTATCACGTTTACATATTTTGTCATCATCAAAAAGGGGGAGATTGTTAGTGCAAGCAGTCTCGTTTGTTTTGATTGATGACAAACATGTAACTTGATACATAACGTAAAATGTACAAGTTACTTGTAATCATATCTTGTCTCAACATATATTCAACACCTCTCGACCTCTCGAGTCCTCGTATGATACAACATAGGTTCGTACATGTTTGTTATGTGGCATTAGGATCAAACCCTTAACAAACCATTTAGAATTTTAAAATACGGCTAGGTCATTAAGTATTTTAAAAACACTAACCATTCTACTTAGAACCTCATTTCACATTTTGCATATACAAGTACTTTTACTTGTACATCATGTTTCCTAAGTTTAATAGGATAAGTAATCTTTAGGTGTCAAACTAAGACAAATGTGCTTACTCATGAAAATGATGTTAATGACATAGTAGCATAAGTAGTTTAACATCTTTAGTAGCATAAGTATATACATGTTACTTATAAATAGTACATACATGTTACATACATTTACATTTACATAGTTTACATTTTAATTCTTAAAATGGAAATATATACATGACATCATGGCATACATCATTTGGATAGCTTGTAAGACTTAGTAAAATATTTTGGAAAGATCCTCAAGTAATGAGTTGGATTGTGTAAGATCTTGGTAAGATATGGTAAAATCTAGTTGTCATGTCCCGGCGGAACCAAACAGCATAAAGGGCAGACCCCTGGAATTGGTTCCGCCAAATCCGCGGGATGTTTGAACAGTTTTCCTATAAATAGTAGCCTATTGTTCACCTATTGTTTCAACCCACAAGAACACACGTTCTATCCACCCTTTGCATACATTTAGATCAGTAGTAAACCATGTAGAAACACATATTAGTCATCGTTTCCATAATGACCATAATGTTACTAACTTTCATTATGTTGTAAGCATACACTCGTAATGATCCTGTGAAGCAAGCTCAGAGATCGTGAGTCATCATCCATCACTAGCATAGCATACGTCCTGATCCACCAAGAAGGATAGAAAATCTTGAAGTCATCATTCATCAAAGCATACCAACATATGAAGATTCAAGACCACTTGACATCCTCAATGTTTGAAGACTTCTTATTTAATAGGTTCATGTAGATTCCACATGCATTTATGAAGATCCATCGCAACAAGCTTAGGGAACTTGTGATCTTCATTCATTGAAGGCTTCCTACCAAAGGAATTCATTTAGATTAGTCATTCATATCCATGACCCATTTATGTCATGGATCATCATTGTAAACACCATTACATCCCAATCTAAACAACAAACTAGATTAGATGGTTTATGTGTTTGTACCATAAAACACAAGGTTTCTATGTTGGGCTATAAAACATAGTGGGAGTATGATGAACTCAAATAAGTACATTTTATTACTATCATTTATCCTATTAATTTGACTTGTTTTACTATATTATGTATGAGGATTGATACTTAATCGTTTACTTTTGTAATTCTCAGGTAAAAACAAGCATTTGGTGAAACTTGGCGATTTTGGACTAATAATGGAGCAAAACGTGCATAAAGTAAAGAGTCTACTGAAATGAAGAAGATCAAGACTAATCTGCTCCAGATGCGCCGCATCTCACTATCAACATGCGCCGCATCTCTATCAAGATATCACCAGATACGATCCAAGATACAAGAGGACATGCGCCGCATCTAATCATGGAGTTACGCCGCATCTTCTGGCGGTGTACGAATATTCCTGAATATTATAATCTTGGACCCCACGCGAAGTTACGTACATACGCCGCATCTACTTAGTAGATGCGCCGCATCTTCCCTCAGACACAAACTATAAATACCCCGTAGACCAGACGAGAAAAAAATCCGAAACCCTAACACCGAAGTTCGGACAGCAGAGCAAAAGGACGAATTCAGTCAAGAAGGCAGCACAAGACACACCCAAATCGAAGATACAAGAGCTGTAAGAAGGTGCTGCATGTATTTAATTCATTAAGTAGTTTTGTTTTATTGTTTTAGCAAACTTTAATTCATCAGGATTGGTGGCTTGTGTAATGTGACAACGGAAAGATTGCACTCCCTTTAATACTTGCTTTCCCATTAATTAAAGTTTATATGTTGATGTCTTTGGTTACTACTTATTAGTGCATTGATAACCTCTGTGTTTATTAGTGGCTTGCGGGCATCCGACTGCGGGACAAGATGTGGCTCCCACGGTTGTTTCTAAATTGATCACTTAGGAATGACTTTTAGACATAAGTAATCATTAAGGGTTTACTCGCCGATAAGAATAGGACCAACGAGAAAGGGTTAATTACATACACTTCATATAAAGCTATCAATAAAACAAGTGACAATCTACTTAATCATAAGGACAGCCCTCTTATTGTCTCAAGTATCTATCTGTGTACGTGTGTGCTACTTGCTGATTCGTGCCTATTGTTTATTTTATTATTTACTTGCAAACAAAACCGTGCCAGTCTCTCAGGCTGAAACCCCCTTGCGTTAGGATATTAAAATACTGATTAGATTAACGAGATTATACGTTCCACTCTTAGTGATCGACACTCTACTTACCATTATCTTCACACTGACCGGGTACACTGCTCGTTAAGTGTGTGTGTTATTGATAAGTCGGCTAAATATAAATTTAAAACTTGAGTAGGCATTAAAACTGCTAAACCGCAACGACACATCACGCGCATCAAGTTTTTGGCGCCGTTGCCGGGGAGTGAATTGTTATTTTCTGTTAATTTGATTAGTGTTTTAATTAGGTTTTTCTTTTTATTAGATTAATTGCATCATTGTACTATTTTGCATATTTGTTGTATTGTGTGTTATTTGTTTGCTTTTATTTTTCTTTTTGTGTGTTTTATTTTTGTTTCGTGTGTTTAATTTTTATTTTTATTTTTCGTATTTTTCTGTTCTGCTATCGTTGTACTGTGCTAAATCAAACGATACGGCGCATCTGATCTCTCAGATACGGCGTATTGCGTTTAATTTTTATATACAACGCGTTTAATTAATTCGATACGACGCATCTTTTCCCCAAGATACGGCGTATCTGTTTTTAACAAGAAAATTTTTCTAAGCGATAAAGTAATACGACGCATCTGCTTTTGTAGATACGGCGTATCTGTTTTGATAAAAATTTTTCTAAACGTTAACGCCATACGACGCATCTGCTTTCGCAGATACGGCGTATCTATTATTTTAATTAAAAACAGTTTGCGAATTATTAAACAAATACGGCGTATCGATCTCTGTCGATACGGCGCATCTTACTGAATCAAAAATCTTTTATTTTTAAACGTAACGAAAATACGGCGCATTAACTTTCGTTAATACGACGCATTTAATTTTAATTAGATAAATTGATTTTTGATTGATTAATTCGATACGGCGCATTCATAAATTCTAAGCGGCGTATCTATTTTCTGAATAAAGTCTGATTAAATTTTAACGATTATAAGATACGGCGTATCCAACTTTTTGGATACGGCGCATCATCTGCAGATATCAGCAACTTTTATTCTTTTCTAAATTCCGAACGGGAAATATTCTGACTTACCCTTATACTTGGAAGCTTTTACTTTGAAATATTCTTGTTGATAATTTTCAGGAACAATGTTCAATATTTTCCCAAACTGGTTCGGAAGACCCCAAGGAAACCTCACTATGGAAGAGTTTGCACTACTAATCGCTCAAGCCAATGAACAAGAACATCATGAGGCAAGGAACTTTATCACCGAATTCAAAGGCAGTCATGAGCTATTACTAAAGGAACAAAACAATTTGATCAATGGTTTGGCAATTGAAGTGCACCAATTGTCAACAGTGCTTAACAAGGTTCTTTTGGTAAGGAACGATCTGAAAGGAATTACAACTAGAGGCGGAAAGTCAACCTTTCAAATCGGAGAAACACCCGAGGATGACAGTACAAACATAATTTCCCCTGAATCTTTACCACCCGAGCAAGAGCAACAAAAAGAGACTGATCCAGAACCTGTACTTAGAAGAGAACCTTCTGTTGAACCTAAACGATCAACACCACCTTTCCCACATAGGGTGAGGAAAGAGAAAGAAGATGCCTATCAAAAGAAATTCCTGGAAAATCTCAAGCAGCTGCAGCTAAGCATACCGTTTATGGAAGCCCTAGTGCAAATGCCGAAATATGCTAAATATCTGAAAAGCTTGCTTACAAACAAGTCTAAACTCGAAGAGGCTTGCACCATAACAATGGGGAAAAGAAGCTCAGCAGCGTTGCTCAACAAACTTCCATCTAAAGAAAAAGATCCAGGGAGTTTCACTATTCCTTGTCAAATTAAAAATTTGCATATTGAAAATGCCTTAGCCGACCTAGGAGCTAGTATAAGTCTTATGCCCTCTTCTATGTATGATAAATTAGGTCTTGGCGAACCAAAACCTACTAGGATGTGCTTAGAACTAGCTGATAGGTCCATACAATACCCATTAGGAATAGCGGAAAATATATTAATAAAAGTTGATAAATTTGAATTACCTATCGACTTCGTTATCCTTGACATGCCTGAAAATTCTAGAACTCCTATAATATTAGGAAGACCATTTTTAGCCACTGCTAGGGCTATGATTGATGTTTTTAATAAAAAAATAACTCTTACTATAGGAAAAGATGAGGTTGAATTTAACATGGAACAATCTATGAGTAAAGATAATTCCGATGATGATGAATGCTATAATATCGATGTTTCTGATGACACGATTAATCAATTTACTCAGAGATTGTTAAAAAATGATTTGCTTGATTCTTTTCTGCTTAAAAATTTAGAAAACACAATTGCTATAGAAGATCAAGTTGATGAGAATACTATTGATTATAATTTTGCTGCTGATTCTGCTGTTTGTAACGCGATACGGCGCATCGAAAACCTCGATGCGGCGCATCTATCTGATGACAGCAGCGATATAATTAAAGAACAGGTTTATTCCGCTAATGCTACTGAAATTAATAATGTTAAACCTGTGCTTAAGGATCTTCCTTCTACTTTGGAATATGCTTATTTAAACGGAAATACTAATTCACCCGTTATTATTGCATCTGACTTAGCGCCAAAAGAAAAAGAGTCTCTTTTGCAGGTACTATATAAACGAAGAGGAGCATTAGCGTGGAGTATGTCTGATATTAAGGGAATTAGCCCGTCATTTTGTACACATAAAATCCTTATGGAAGATGAATTCAAACCAACTATCCAACCTCAAAGGCGTTTGAATCCAAAAGTCCAAGATGTGGTGAAAAATGAAATTGTAAAGTTACTTGACTCCGGACTTATCTACCCAATTTCCGACAGCTCGTGGGTCAGTCCTATCCACGTTGTACCGAAAAAAGGAGGAATGACGGTAGTACTCAATGACGACAATGAGCTAATCCCTTCAAGAACTGTTACCGGATGGAGAGTTTGCATCGACTACCGCAAACTCAACGACGCTACGAGAAAAGATCACTTCCCTCTTCCATTTATTGATCAAATGTTAGAAAGACTATCAGGATATGATTATTATTGTTTTTTGGATGGTTTTTCAGGTTTCTTCCAAATACCCATTGCCCCCGAGGATCAAGAGAAGACGACTTTCACCTGCCCTTATGGAACCTTCGCCTATAGGAGAATGCCGTTCGGACTATGCAACGCCCCTGCTACCTTCCAACGTTGTATGACGGCTATCTTCCATGATATGGTAGAAGACTTTATGGAAGTCTTCATGGACGACTTTTCGGTGTTCGGTAACTCATTTAATGATTGTCTCTTTAAACTTGATAAAATGCTTGCTAGGTGTGAAGAAACTAACCTTGTTCTTAATTGGGAAAAATGTCATTTTATGGTTAGAGAGGGGATTGTGTTAGGACATAAGATTTCTGGGAAAGGTATAGAAGTAGATAAAGCTAAAATTGATGTAATTGCTAAACTACCTTACCCCACTAATGTTAAAGGCGTTAGAAGTTTTTTAGGGCACGCTGGATTTTATCGTAGATTCATAAAGGATTTTTCAAAAATATCTAGGCCTATGACCCAATTATTGCTAAAGGATGCAAAGTTTGATTTTTCTGATGATTGCAAAAAGGCATTTAATATACTTAAAGAAAAACTAACTTCTGCACCCATTATAATTTCGCCGGATTGGAATCTGCCTTTTGAACTAATGTGTGATGCTAGTGATTATGCTGTTGGAGCCGTACTTGGCCAAAGGATAGATAAGAAATTTAAGCCAATTTATTATGCTAGCAAAACATTGAATAATGCCCAAGAACACTACACCACCACGGAAAAAGAACTTTTAGCAGTAGTTTTTGCATTCGATAAATTTAGATCATATCTTATATTGTCAAAAACTATGGTTTACACTGACCATTCTGCTTTGAAGTATTTGTTCAATAAACAGGATGCCAAGCCTAGGCTTATTAGGTGGGTTTTATTGCTCCAAGGATTCGATATTGAAATTAAAGATAAAAAGGGTGCCGAGAATCTAGCTGCTGACCACTTATCTAGACTTGAAAATCCTGATATGGAGGTGCTTGACGAAAGGGAAATAGCTGATGACTTTCCTGATGAACACCTTATGATGGTAGGAATTAAGAGCAATAATAATGGACCATGGTATGCCGACTTTATAAACTTTATTGTTGCAAATGAAATTCCTAATGGGCTAACATCCGATGAGAAAAGAAGGTTTATAACTCGCGCTAACGAATATATTTGGGATGAACCTTATGCCTTTAAATTATGTCCTGACAATATTATACGAAGATGCGTAGACGGTGATGACATAGCTGCAATATTGGCACATTGCCATTCAGGGCCAACAGGGGGGCATCACGGCGCAGTCGTCACAAGAAGAAAAATCCTTGACACAGGATTTTATTGGCCCACTATGTTGGAGGATGCGAAAGATTATATAAAAGGATGTGATGCGTGTCAACGATCCGGAAATATTACATCAAGAAACGAAATGCCGCAAAACTATATCCAGGTATGTGAAGTTTTCGACATATGGGGATTAGACTTCATGGGACCGTTTCCTGAATCTAAAGGTAATAAATATATTTTGGTTGCTGTTGATTACGTATCAAAATGGGTCGAAGCACAAGCATCTCCAACAAACGACAGCAAGGTAGTTCTTAAATTTTTACAAGGTTTGTTCTCTAGGTTTGGAATTCCTAAGGCATTGATTAGTGATAGGGGAACACACTTTTGTAATCACCATCTTGGAAGAGCCTTGCAAAAATATGGAGTGTATCATAGGGTTTCCACCGCATACCATCCTCAATCAAATGGTCAAACTGAAGTAACCAATAGAGCTATAAAACGAATTCTTGAAAAAACGACTGGTTATAATCCTAAAGGGTGGTCTGACAAGTTGAATGATGCTTTATGGGCATTCCGTACAGCCTATAAGACACCAACGGGATGCACTCCATTCCGTCTTGTATACGGAAAAGCATGCCACCTGCCGGTCGAAATTGAACAAAGTGCATATTGGGCTTTAACGAATTGTAATATGGATATGGAAGCTGCAACGAAGAACCGTTTCATGGAGCTTAATGAACTCTATGAACTAAGAGATGAGGCCTACAAAAATACTAAAATCTACAAAGAAAGAACTAAAAGATGGCATGACTCGAGGTTACGTGGAGATAAAACGTTTGCTATCGGAGGAAAAGTGCTACTATTTAATTCTAGATTAAAGATGTATCCTGGTAAACTTAAATCAAGATGGACGGGTCCGTTCGTTGTCAAGAAAGTGTATCCATACGGAACCATTGTAATATGCGATAAAAATGGTTATATATTCAAAGTAAACGGGCAACGTGTAAAGAAATACTTTGATAATAAAATTGAGGATAATGAGAGCGAGGTGGTGGAGTTTGAGCCCGACGTAATAGAGTAAAGAGCTGAACGTGAGTCTAACTTGAAGACTCTGGAATAAAGACAAGTGCTGACCGGGAGACAACCCGGATTTATCATTTATTATTCTGTTTTCTGTGTCGAGTCAGTCCAGGCCGCACGAAGATACGGCGCATCTCAATCCTGAGATGCGACGCATCTCCTGCAACGGTCATATCTTATTTTATTTTTCTGCATTTTAATTTTCGACTTTAAAACTATTTATCAGTTTATTTTAATGCGGCGCATCCCTGGTTAAGGATGCGGCGCATCTTTATTCTGATCCGTATTAATTCCAGGCTCGATACGGCGTATCTTGTTCAATAAGATACGGCGCATCGACTGACCTGATGATTTTCAGTTTTAATTTTTAAGTTTTATTTTTTCCTAACTACTAATGTATTATGCAAGTTTGAACCTTTCTTATCTTAGGTGTGTTTTAAAGTGTTGGTGGTATTATAGTTTCCTGAATTTTCTGTGGATACATCAAGTATGAAGCTTTAACGTTCTAATCCACAAGAAAGATGATTTTTGCTCTTGCACTAATGGAGGATCATACCGAGCAAATCTCAGGGGAGTTTTTCTGTTCTAATTCTTTTTATTTTCCAATTTTTAACCTTTTATACAAACAACGAGGACGTTGTTTAACTTAAGTGGGGGGATAGGAGAATTAGAACACTTAACAATTACTTGTCCTAAACTTTTTCAAAAATTATGCTTAAAATGTGGTTAATATATCAAACTTAAAAAAAATTTTAGCATGTTTTTGTTTAAGATCTAAGTTGCATAGCTGCACACATGACGTTATTTTCAAAAATTGTGATTTTTCAAAATTCACAAATCTATGAGTGTGCCGGTGACTTGTAAACTTTAGAACTTGGCTTGTATACTATTCGAGACCACCATAATGAGTATTATTTATTTAATTGGAATGACTTGTCTAAATTGGTAAAATTCTAGGATTACACCCAAATAGCCTATTATATGTTATGTGTTATTAACTAACTACACTGGTTAGTTAACCCCCGTATAAACCCTTTTGTTACTCTCATTTTTAGAGTAAGATACCCCTAGAAAAACACTCAGAGCCATTCCTTTCGTTTCTTACACCTATGTTTAAAATGTTTCGTTACACCTTACACCTTAGCCTACCCTGTAGATTAAAGTCCGTGGTTGGTTAATTGCTATAGGCAAAGTGTGTTTCCTTACATTACCTGTGTTCGCGTGCGTAATTCATTATCTTTGGTTAGGTCGGGAAATTGCACAATGCAATTGGAGTGAAAGTAAATATTGTATATTTTAGAGTTTATTTTTCGTGTGTTTACTACTTTCACTATTACCATTATTTCTGAAGTTATGAAAAGTATAAAAAAAAATTATCCGGAAAGAAAGTTGTAGTGATGTGGTGAAATTTTACACATCTATGTTTATGTTTCAAAAAAAAAAAAAAAAAAAAAAAAAAAAAAAAAAAAAAAAAAAAAATCGAAAAAATGAGAAAAGAAAAAGAAAGAAAAAAGAGTTGGATGTTTATTTTAAGCCAACGATGTAAAGTTATGTAAGTGGTTCATATGGCCACTATTTGTTGTATTATATCTATGGATTGAATGGGAATTGGCAGTTATGGGAACGCCAATTAAGGTTTATTCTTTGATTAAGATCTTGTTGAGTATAATTCGTGTCTACCTAAAGCGTGTGTTTCAAGTGTTAAAGCGTGAGTTATTCAATGATATGAGTCTTATTCATGGGATGGTTGGGATAGTGATTAACCACACTTAGGATTTTAATTTATTTGTTTTGTTTATTTTTATTTTTACACCAATTTATATCCCAAATGTTATCCATACCCTATATTATTCTTTATCCAACCAAACCTTTGATTTATTGAGATTGGGGATTTGAGCAATCTTAAGTATCGTAGTCGTGGATTCGGCTATGTATTTATGATTTTGTCGCCCTTTTTGATATATTATTATTGGTGAAGTTTGGACCTATCTTTAGCCTATTCGAGTTAAGGATTTGAGCAATTGCAAGTATCGTGTTCGTGGATTCGATCATGTATTTGTGATTTTGTCGCCTTTTCTGGAATTTGAGATCGATAGTGAAATAAGAATAATTAACCCTTAAGCCTAAAAACCCTTTTTACCGCTTTAGACTTGTTATTCCTTAGCTTTAGTGGTGGAGATGTGTATACTTGCCAAGCTTATGATAGAATATTCGTCGCGACTGGACAGTTAAACGATTAGATTTGCTTTTATCGACTTATTTTATTTTACTTCTAATTCGTTAAGTGTTTAGTTGTGTGATTACGAAATAAACGAATACATGCTTAAATATAAAAATAAATCCTAACATCTTTTAGGATACATTTTCATGAGATTTAATCTAAGGTTTACTTGGGGACAAGTAAAGTTCAAGTGGGGGATATTTGATGAACTCAAATAAGTACATTTTATTACTATCATTTATCCTATTAATTTGACTTGTTTTACTATATTATGTATGAGGATTGATACTTAATCGTTTACTTTTGTAATTCTCAGGTAAAAACAAGCATTTGGTGAAACTTGGCGATTTTGGACTAATAATGGAGCAAAACGTGCATAAAGTAAAGAGTCTACTGAAATGAAGAAGATCAAGACTAATCTGCTCCAGATGCGCCGCATCTCACTATCAACATGCGCCGCATCTCTATCAAGATATCACCAGATACGATCCAAGATACAAGAGGACATGCGCCGCATCTAATCATGGAGTTACGCCGCATCTTCTGGCGGTGTACGAATATTCCTGAATATTATAATCTTGGACCCCACGCGAAGTTACGTACATACGCCGCATCTACTTAGTAGATGCGCCGCATCTTCCCTCAGACACAAACTATAAATACCCCGTAGACCAGACGAGAAAAAAATCCGAAACCCTAACACCGAAGTTCGGACAGCAGAGCAAAAGGACGAATTCAGTCAAGAAGGCAGCACAAGACACACCCAAATCGAAGATACAAGAGCTGTAAGAAGGTGCTGCATGTATTTAATTCATTAAGTAGTTTTGTTTTATTGTTTTAGCAAACTTTAATTCATCAGGATTGGTGGCTTGTGTAATGTGACAACGAAAAGATTGCACTCCCTTTAATACTTGCTTTCCCATTAATTAAAGTTTATATGTTGATGTCTTTGGTTACTACTTATTAGTGCATTGACCACCTCTGTGTTTATTAGTGGCTTGCGGGCACCCGACTGCGGGACAAGGTGTGGCTCCCACGGTTGTTTCTAAATTGATCACTTAGGAATAACTTTTAGACATAAGTCGTCATTAAGGGTTTACTCGCCGATAAGAATAGGACCAACGAGAAAGGGTTAATTACATACACTTCATATAAAGCTATCAATAAAACTAGTGACAATCTACTTAATCATAAGGACAGCCCTCTTATTGTCTCAAGTATCTATCTGTGTACGTGTGTGCTACTTGCTGATTCGTGCCTATTGTTTATTTTATTATTTACTTGCAAACAAAACCGTGCCAGTCTCTCAGGCTGAAACCCCCTTGCGTTAGGATATTAAAATACTGATTAGATTAACGAGATTATACGTTCCACTCTTAGTGATCGACACTCTACTTACCATTATCTTCATACTGACCGGGTACACTGCTCGTTAAGTGTGTGTGTTATTGATAAGTCGGCTAAATATAAATTTAAAACTTGAGTAGGCATTAAAACTGCTAAACCGCAACGACACATCACGCGCATCAGAGTAGTTGTACCCTTGTAAAAGAACTCGACATCTAGCTTAGTGTAAGAAAAAGTACAAGCGACGTCGGGAGTGGTTGTGCCCCTGTAAAAGAACTCAATATTTTGCTTTGTACCGGAAAAAGTGCAAGCGACGATATTAAGGTTTTCTCCACCGAGAAGGGAGCTTGCTGATCTAGTGAAGTAACTCTCGAGTTGGGTACTCGGGGAGTGGAGTAGGGCAGAGAGGAGCTCCATGACCGAACCACTATAAATCATCGTGTTTGGTTTGCGCTTTGTTTTACTTATTTCTTTAATTTTATGTTTGCATTATATGATTGCTTGTGTTTTGATTAGTTGATAATAATTTTGTGACAACTTGTTTAGTATATGCTAGTCATGAACTATACTCAACATCTTTCATATTACAACAAGCTCAAACGAACATTTGATAAGTTTTAAATTTTTTAAACGGGAACGTATTCACCCTCCTCTTCATTTTCACATGTGCCTATATGCAAACTATGTGGAGGTGCGGTAATCTCGACTCTAGAACTAAAAATGATGAGATTAACCAAACACTCCTAACTTCAGTCTTGCTCAGGCAAATTTGTCGATGAATAAAAATTAGTTATGTAACTCGATCAATATTCTTGAGATCATGTATGCATGAGAAAAACGTTTTTAGTTTGCATCAACAATGCGCGAAAAATGTTTCATGATCCTAATTTTGTTAAATTTTTCGAAAATGATTGAATTGGGGTGTTTGGGCGACTTCAAAATTTTGGCACCAAAAGTTTTAAAAAATTTGAGTGTTGATGACTCCTAATCCAAATTGCAAGTCGTAACACCCCCAAAATCAGGTCCAGCAGAAGCATACATGTCGCTGGGGTGCTACTAAATTGGTACTGTAAGAGTGAGTAAAGAGAACGGATTTACTGTATCCGTTTAAAAGAAATTTTCATACTCAAAAATACTTTGTTTTACATCGTTCAATGAAATGCAAAAACATAGGCCCATAAAAGAAATAAATTGGTCCCCAAATGAATATCAGGGTATCTTGATCCTATAACCATGCCATGCCATGCCAAAAGCCGCCAAAGGTGAGCTGACACTTTAAGAACCTGAAAATACATGCTAAAATGTGTCAACACCAGGTTGGTGAGTTTATAAAGTTTAGTTTAACTGTAAAGTACTTGAATAAAGATTACCCCGTAAAGGCATTGTAAATCCACTCAGTCCTAAGCCCCGCCCATACAAGGCTTGCAAACTGTGAGTTTACAATCCACTGCTAAATAAGATTAGGTTTAGGTAAACAAAAGTAATATATGGACCACAAAATTTAAAGTTGGTTTGACCAGTGCCTTCGGTTATGTGACCAATTCATTCGTTCATATGACCAGTTCATTCGGTTACGTGACCAGTTCATTTGGTCATGTTACCAGTACATTAGGTTATGTGACCAGTTCATTCGGTTATGTGACCAATACATTCGGTCATGTATGAATAATCGTTTAAAGTGCTTGTGTCCATGGGTAAAAAGAATTAAGTATGAAACAATTGAATATACAACGCATTCAAGTAAATAACAAATTCTAAAGTGGAGCAAGTAATGGTTTGACTAAATAAGTAGCATATTCAAGTAAATCAACTATAGCATTTAGATGAAAACAAACATGTATTCTCCCATAAAACGGTTATAAAACAAGTAAAAGTAGGGGCCATGAACTCACCTGGTACAACTGATATGATGACAAAAGGAAAGTGTACGGAATTGAGGCCCGGTAAGCGACTCGCAACCTAATATGAATGATATGATTTAGGGCATTGAATGATGTCATGCATGCAAGTTCATACTCTACTTTATCACTTGTAAATGTTGTAATATTTGTTGTCTAAAGATAGTTGTGTCGATTTGATCCTTTATTTGGTAAATTTACCACTTTTTAGAAAATGTAACTTGTAAATCTTGCGACCAAATTTTAGTTGTCATGTTAATGGCTATTCTAAAAATCTATAACGCACCTAATAAGTATATGTGATGTTCTACCATCTCCGTTTACGTCATTTAGGCAAAATGTACTCCAAAATCCACTTCAAAAATCCTAACAGCTTTCTAATAGAGAAAAATATTAGGCTGTCAATGTATATGTTGACGTAACTCTTTATTAGGCCATAACTTTTGCATCGTAGCTTCGTTTCTTAAGTTTCATATATCCCGCGAAGTTATTTAAGTATACTTTATGCTTTTCAAGGTCTCAGCTAGTCAAGATAACATTTAACCTCAGTTTTTCATCACTTAAAATTCTGGACAGATTCATTTATTTTTGTAAAATATAGTTTTCGTCGTCTAAATTGAAAATAGATTATCTTTTTCGTTATAAACACGTTTTAACTCATTCAAGCGGCTAAGGTTTCGTTATTGACTCTATTTTCTATATTTCTAGCCTAAAATTACACACAACACCCTGATTTTTCCAGTTATCACAAAACGGGACAGATTGTTTATAATGTGTGTCAAAACCATATTTCCAATCTTCTAGTTAGCATATCCACTTAACAACCATCTCAAATCTAGTCCTAGTTCACCCATCAACTTCTCAACATAATAATAGCGATCTAACCATAAAATTAAAATATTCAAAGTCCGTATAAATAATCATCAAGAATGTTTAAATGTACAAGTTTGCTAACATACCTATTTATAAGGTTTATTACCACTTTCTTGTGAAGAGTTTTACTAACTAGTTTTCTTTAAATAAACACATGTTTAAAACTGTTGGGTACGCTTCTCGCACCAAAATGTGACAACATATGTGTGGTTACATTAGTTAACTTATTTTCCACAAACACATGGACTAAATGTGTCATTATTGTAAAGTCATGTGTTTTGGCCCTATATATACCCCTCCTAGACTTCACTAGGAGGGTAGAAGCTTGTGTGTGTAATTTCCCTTTTCTTATTATCAATAAACACCAGGTTTTCCATCTCTTTCTCTCTACACTTTCCCTCTCTAACCTTCACCATGAAGATGATGATCTTTCATCATCCAAGACCTCCCGATTCACAATAAGTTAACCAAAACAAGATCCATCAATTGGTATCAGAGCCATGGTATTAGTTTTGGTTGACTTTGTTGTTATTTATCTTGTCAAAATCGTATTTTCAATGTGTATCTGAACTGTTTGAATGATATTTGTTTGTGTGGATCTAAACTCAATCTGTTGCACTTGTGATAATATTTTATTGTCATATTCTATTGTCATATTGTTCCAACAGTTAACAGTTTTATGTATCTGGTCCATTTTATAGTCTATATACATCTTTAACATTTTTTATGACTGTTTTTTTGGATCTCCCGTGAAGATTAAGTGGTCGGATATTATAGTCAAAAGTGGTCGGAATACTGGTATTGATAGTGAAACAAGATCGATTAATGGTCTGAAAAAGTGGTTGTTATGTGGTCAGAAAAAGGGTTCGATAAGTGGTCGGAAACTGGGTAGCAAAAAGGCGGTCGGAAAAGGATAGTCGGAAAATTTTGGCCGGAATCTCGCCGGATTTCTTGGTCAAAAAGTCAAAACCCCTTTTTCTCGAAATTGCTTGTAAAGCAATTCCGAGAAACCCTCTTCTTTCGGAATTCGATTTCTTGTAAAGAAATTCGAAGTTTTTCTCGCAATTGCAAGTTTTCTCGCAATTGCAAGTCTTCTCGCAATTGCAAGTCTTCTCGCAAATGCAAGTTTTCTCGCAATTGCAAGTTTTCTCGCAAATGCAAGTTTTTCTCGCAATTGCCGGTCACCAGTCAACGGTCAAACCATTTATCGCAAATAACAGAAATTAAAAGAATAAGAATGAAAGATGAAGCAGCTTCTTGACCTAAACCAGATATACCACAACTCTTGTTGACTTCAATAAATACTTAAACTCAAAATGAAACAACAAATTTGTTACTCATGTTATCCATGGATCGTTCACTTTTATCACATTTCACAACAAACAAACCTCATCACTACCATAAAAAACTAAAATATCCAACTTCATCCCACCTTCAACCCATCTCCAATCCACTTTACCGAAAAGAAAAATAAAATAAAATAATTGATCTCAGACTCTTTTTTCTTTTCGTATAATCAAAGTAATATCAAACCTTTTGGTGGTTAAACATACGAAAGAAAGACTCATCATCGATCTAATTTATGAAGCATAGCTTCAATAATTATCCGAACTCACAAGAACTGAAATGTAACAATCGGGTTACACTCACTTTCTTCTGTTCGGTTTGGGGGCGGATGGTTATTTTTTTTTTTTAGGGTTTGATTGAGTATTGTTTACTGCTACTAAAATGAATGAAGGGGGCGTATTATTTTAGGTGAAGTGATTAGGGTAAATTGGAGTGATAAAGGGTGTTTTATATCCGAAATTTTAGGGTTAAGTTGGCTTTGGACGGGCTGTGTTGCTTATTGGGTTTGGATTGTTAGATGGGCTAAACACATGTGTGTTAGGATTATTTAACATTTGGATTGAATTGGACCAAAATGGAATTATTACCGGCTGTGTGTTGCTACACGAATTGAATTGATTTGCAAAGTGACCAAATTTTCACGGGATACGATTTTTGACAAGATCGGGATAAAACCATTATCATAGTTCACTTAAACTGTCAAAAGGCTAGTGTTGGGTATTGAACCGCAAGATGTGACTACGGGGTTAATTCTTTATTATTTATTTGAGGTTGAAGTGGGATATCACGGGTGCGTGTACTTAGTATCTTGAAGATATCGGGGTTGGTTGGATGCATGATTCTTCGAGATCCTTGTTCGAGCTTATAACCTTCAAAATGATTAAGACTTGAGTTATCTCGTTATACCTGATGTAAGGAGTTACGTTGTTGTGCTCACAGTGTATAGCCATCACTTTAAAGGAGTTACGTTGTAGTGCTCAAGTGTCACACAAAGATGTGGATATCCAAGATGAGTTCATATACAGTAAAGGATGGTTAGATGGGTATATGAAACGACCTATGCTTAAAGGAGTTACGTTGTAGTACTCAGTATAGGTACTTAGTCAGACAATAGTGCAAGTTTAAGTCACAAGCTTGGGTTATTTTACTTCAGTCTCAAGTTCGTAATACCGGGTTTTCTCCATCAGTGGTCACTACAAAAAGCCGTCGGAATGATAATGGGGTCGGTAAAGAGTTAGATGAGAAGAGTATAGAAGAGTAGAGATTTTATCAGCAGTTGATTCTCACGGGCTATTTATGGTACTTCACACATCTTCGCTTAATTGGACATACAGGGTGTACGCTGCCTCCGTTTCCATCGTAACCATAGTGTGTATGCTTCCGATTCCGCGAAGACATCGTGGGGGAAGAGAGAGTAGATGTGCTTTGACTTTCTTTGACTTTCTTTGCATTTTTTTGCAAAACACTCTTTTTCCAGATGGATCTGCATTCAGGGGGAAGAAATGTGCACATCGGGGACGCATAACAGACTCACGTGATCGAGCTTACAACTTTATTACTACCGGAAGACGTCCGCAGAGATGATCAGTAGTTCAGTTTTGTGATTTTGGTGTACTCGTTTCAACTTTCGCAGGTTGTGAAGTGTAAAGTAGCCTACTTATGTGAGAAGATCTTGCTGATTTCTTGCATGTAACCCCCGAACGGAACTTCCGCATTGAGCATAATCGTTACTGAGTACTAGTCAGATTTGCTTGGTGTGGTTTACGATGTCATCTACAAATTCCGCTGCGTACTTACAACCTTCAAAAGTTAGAAGACGTGTTAACTACATCAAAGTTTCGAATCTGCTGAAGATGGTTGTCAGTTTGGGGGGAAGCTGATTCAGAAACTTCGCCAAAAAGAAGTATATGAAGAAGCCGTTAAAGACATGCAGCATGAATTGGGGGGAAGTTAATCCAGTTCATGCATATTACATCGTTTGACTACAAGTGAAGAGCTTATGAAGACCTTTCTTTATTTGTATTTTTTACTTGTAGGATATGATGTAAGTAATCCCATATGTTGCCACATTGGGGGAAGATTGTTGGGTATGCTTCTCGCACCAAAATGTGACAACATATTTGTGGTTACATTAGTTATCTTATTTGCCACAAACACATGGACTAAAAGTGTCATTATTGTAAAGTCATGTGTTTTGGCCCTATAAATACCCCTCCTAGACTTCACTAGGAGGGTTGAAGCTTGTGTGTGTAATTTCCCTTTCCTTATTATCAATAAACACCAGGTTTTCCATCTCTCTCTCTCTACACTTTCCCTCTCTAACCTTCACCATGAAGATGATGATCTTTCATCATCCAAGACCTCCCGATTCACAATAAGTTAACCAAAACACGATCCATCAAAAACATAATCTTTTGTTAAAATATTGTTGTGGATATAAAGCTTATTAACATGTACAAAGTGATAAACTAAGTATATGTAACTTGAAACTAGATCTCATGATATAAAGAGTGTGAAAATAGTTTTTAGGCTTACTTGAAGAGGATGAAAATGAGATGTGAGCAAAAACAATAGAACCCCAATGGTTACTCCAAATCAATTTTTAGTTAGTATAAAACCCGCAAAAGACCAAATAGCACTTGAAATGATCAACACCGAATTTCTTTCTTTCTTTTCTATCTATGGCCGAACCTAAGAGAGATTTTATGTCTTTGTATGTGTAAAAAATGAGCTAGTTTACTTGCTTTATATAAATAAAATATCTTAACTTTTATTATATAAAAACTAATAAGTACATTGCATTTATTAAATTTTTGTCAAAGCAAGTAAAGGGGGTTTGTTTGTCTGGCTTTAATTGTGGAAAGAGGGGAAGGGTATGGGCTTGGTAGATTTGGTGTAAGATTTGTACAAAAATCTAGTATATATATATATATATATATATATATATATATATATATATATATATATATATATATATATATACATATATATATATATATATATATATATATTTGAATAAGTTAGATATTTATTATTTAGGTATTGTGTTAGCTAGAAATAAATTTTCGTGGAACAAAATAGTTGTAATAAAGTCATAAAATTTATAAAATTGTTTTTGTATAAGTATCGGGTGCGTTGTCCATTTAAATCGTGAAATGCGTTTGTTTAAAGTTACAATCACAAATAAATAAAAGGGAATTGTTTTAGGGTTTACAATTTCGAACCGGAGTTGGAGCAAGGTGTTGGAATGTTGTGGACTAAATATAGCCTAAAGTCCTAGTGATCAAAAGGGTGTTCCTAATTTTAGGTTTATTTAACCAAATAGTTATACGTAAAAAGTGTTCTTTTAAAATCTCTAAGTCGTAAATTGGAGTTTGAAAATAAATGTTGACGTGGAAAAATTATGGGTTGCTACAGTCTCCACCCGTTTAAGGAATTCAGTCTCTAAATTCAGCTCGTTCGTTCTATAGACGTATGTTGTCGCTTTAAATGATTTCAGGATTTCCTTGAGAATTCCAGTGAACCTTAACAATAGGAATTCGACTTTTTTTGGCTTGGAACATTATATGAAATGGGACTAGCTTTTCAAGGCAAGTTTGAGTTAAAGGTTTTGAAATAGAAAGTGTAATGGACGAGGCTTGTCGCATGGCGGCGATAAAAGATAAAACATTCATTAGATAGGATTTCGTAACATTACATGAAACTTATACGATAGAACTTAAAGTGAAACGCAAAATAAATACAACACTAGAGAGTTTAGGTTTCAGTTTATTTTTAAGGTAGGAGTTCTCTTCTTAACCATTGTCATTGTCGTTGTTGCCTTAACGAGTTTCGCACTTTAACGAGCTCTTCCTTCATTCTGGTTTCTCAGCTCTGGGCATTCACTCTTGAAGTGTCCAATTACTCCACACTCATGGCAGGTTATCGTGACTTTCCGATTCATTACGAGGGTGGGATCCTTGCAATCCTAGGCTTTGTGTCCGACCTTTGGGCAGTTTCCACATTGAGTAGGGCAAGGTCCATTGTGGTGAAACCGACACTTATTGCACTTGGGTAAAGTCCCTGCATATTCTTTTTTTCACTTGGTCCAGCAACGTAGGCCCTAACCACTTCATGTTGTTTGTGTTGCGGCCGAACTTGATCGTTTCCTTTGTTGTCATCCTTTTTCCTCTTGTTGCCATTGTTGCTGTTGTTGTTGTTACGGTTATTGTTGTTGATAGTAGTTCCCTTCTTCACCACTTGTGCCATAAGCTTTTGAGTCATTCTAATAGCTTCGTCAAGTGTGAGTGGATCAGAAGAAGTTACATCCCTCAGATGCTATGCGGTAGCCCACCAATGAAGTTTTCCAACAATTTCTCATTATCTGGAACCATAGTTGGACATAGCGCAACCAACTCTTGAAATCTCCTGATGTAGGTTTCGATATCATTACCTATGGTTACCAACTCATAAAATTCTGTTTCTAGCTTCTTCACTTCAGTGTGTGGACAAAACTTCTTAGTCAATAGCTTTTTGAATTTTTCCCACGTGAGCTTGTAAGCGTTTTCCATACCAATAGGCTGTGCTTAAGAATTCCACCATGATATAGCTTCGTCAATGAGTGTACTGGTAGCGAACTTTACCTTGCAGTCATCTGGGCAATTGCATAGAAGAAATACAGATTCTGTCTTCTCAAACCAAGGGATCAAAGCAGTGGCTCCTTCTGTGCCTTTGAACTTTGTGGGATCGCCGTTCTTAAAGTCCTTACATGTACATTTGCGAATATCAGGTGCTCTAGTACCATTAGCAGCCAGTCTGGCAGCTTCGGCTGTGTCTCCCTGAGAAGCGGCTTCAGCAACGGCTTCGGCAGCCCGAGCAGCCACGGCCTATCGTTCAGTTTCTAGTGCTGCCACTATACTATCCGCAACAAGTTTTCGGATAGCAGCTGGTGTCATAGCTAGAGTAGCATTCTTTGGCGGCATAATTCTTCAAAACAAGAATAGAAGGGTGAGACGTAATAAGGACGTTTCTTAAAAGTAGGTGCCCTAAAGTGGCTTGTCATAAAATGAAAGCTTGAGGTCGTGTTATGATCAGTTGGCATGCTTTTAGGTGGTGGTTCACGAGGTGATGTAGATGTTCTAAATTATGGGACGAATGTTCAGACTAGCCGTCAGAGATGGTGAGTAAGGTAATCGGGAAATTGGTAGACTATAGCGGGTTTTAAGGTTGCGTAAAACGATATTACGTATGATTTTGAAATTTTTTGGAGATCATTCACATTAATCAAGATATCTTGGTAATATTTAAAGGACCCTTAAAAGGTACGAGTGTATATTTAAAAGAAAACTATGTCGAGAAAGTATTGTGATGCTAATGTGTTGGATGTAGATGTGAATGTTCTTGCAACGATTGTATACACACACAGGAATTTTTGAAACCTTTAGAAATCGAGCGGAGAATTGAGCTAGACATAATTCTATTATAACTACTCTCAGTATTGAAAAATTCACCTCTGAGTCGGGCATAGGTGATCAGGCTATGTCCCACTGTCCGGTCAGATATAGGTGATCAGTCTATATTCCACCGAGGTTCAATGAATTTTGAAAAACTCAGCTCAGTTATACTAATAATATGTCCCTCACATTTAAAGGACGTTTTGAAAGACTAAGGGAAGTGACCAAACTCGAGGTCGAATGATGAGATTACGTAAGGAAAAAGTGTAACGCTGTGACGTGTACGATATGTAAGCATACTTATATGGAAGACAATTATTGTAATCAACGAAAATAAGTGGGTATAATTAATCCGATAATAAGACACAAATCTCATCAAATATGTCAGCAACAACCCACAAATGAGGCATCAGCTTGGCAAGCAGGCACGTGCCGGTCATAGGGTTAAGTTTTCGTAAAAGTAGTTATAGTTTAGGTTTTAAAATTACCCAGTTCTCTATAACCAAGGCTCTGATACCAATCTGTAACACCCCCAAAATCGGGTCCAGCGGAAGCATACATGTCGCTGGGGTGCTACTAAATTGGTACCGTAACACAGAGTAAAGAGAACGGATTTACCGTATCCGTTTAAAAGAAATTTGCATGCTCAAAAGTACTTTGTTTTACATCGTTCAATGAAATGAAAAAGCATAGTCCCATAAAAGTAATAAATTTGTCCCCAAATGAATATCAGAATATCTTGATCCTATAACCATGCCATACCATGGCAAAAGCCGCCAAAGGTGAGCTGACACTTTAAGAACCTGAAAATACATGTTAAAATGTGTCAACACGAGGTTGGTGAGTTCATAGAGTTTAGTTTCACTTTAAAGTATTTGAATAAAGATTTCCCCGCAAAGGCATTGTAAATCCACTCAGTCCCAAGCCCCGCCCATACAAGGCTTGCAACCTGTGTGTTTACAATCCACTACTAAATAAGATTAGGTTTAGGTAAACAAAAGTTATATATGGACCACAAGATTTAAAGTTGGTTTGACCAGTACATTCGGTTATGACCAATTCATTCGGTCAAGTGACCAGTTCATTCGGTTATGTAACTAGTTCATTTGGTCATGTTACCAGTACATTAGGTTACGTGACTAGTTCATTCGGTTATGTGACCAACTCATTCGGACATGTAATAATCATTCAAAGTGCTTGTGTCAATGGGTAAGAATAATTAACTATGAAACAAGTGAATATACTACGCATTCGAGTAAATAACAAATTCATAAGTAGAGCAAGTAATGGTTTGACTAAACAAGTAGCATATTCAAGTAAATCAAGTATAGAATTTAGATGAAAACGAGCATGTATTCTCCACCAAAACGGTTATAAAACAAGTAAAAGTAGGGGCCATAAACTCACCTGGTACAACTGATATGATGACAAAAGGAAAGTGTACGGAATTGAGGCTCGGTAAGCTACTCGCAACCTAATATGAATGATATGATTTAAGGCATTGTATGATGTCGAGCATGCAAGTTCATACTTTACTTTATCACTTATACATGTTGTTGTAATATTTATGGTCAAAAGATAGTTGCGTCGATTTGATACTTTATTTAGAAAATTGACCACTTTTTTGAAAATGTAACTTGTAAATCTTGCGAACAAATTTTAGTTGTCATGTTAATGGCTATTCTAAAAATCTATAACGCACCTAATAAGTGTATGTAATATTCTACCGTCTCCATTTACATCATTTTAGCCAAAATGTACTCCAAAAGGTCCAAAATCTACTTCAAAAACCCTAACAGCTTTCTAATAGAGAAAAATATTAGGCTGTCAACGTATATGTTGACGTAACTCTTTATTAGGCCATAACTTTTGCATCGTAGCTTGGTTTCCTAAGTTTGACCTATCCCCACGAAGGTATTTAAATATACTCTAGGCTTTTCAACGTCTTGGCTAGTCAAGATATCATTTATTTTCTTCGAATATAATTTTCGATGTCTAAATTGAAAATAGCGTATCTTTTTCGTTATAAACCCATTTTAACTCACTCAAGCAGCTACCGTTTCGTTATTGAGTCTATTTTCTATATTTCTAGCCTAAAATTAATCACAACCCACTGATTTTTCCATTTTTCACAAAATGGGACAGATTGTTTATAAAGTGTTTCAAAACCATATTTCCAATCTTCTAGTTAGCATATCCACTTAATAACAACTTCAAATCTAGTCTTAGTTCATCCATCAACTTCTCAACATAATAATAGTGATCTAACCATAAACTTAAAATATTCAAAGTCCATATAAATAATCCTCAAGAAAGTTTAAATGTACAAGTTTACTAACATACCTATTTATATGGTTTATTACCGCTTTCTTGTGAAGAGTTTTACTAACTAGTTTTCTTGAAATAAACACTTTTTTAAAACATAATCTTTTGTTAAAAGATTGTTGTGTATATAAAGCTTTATTAACATGTACAAAGTGATAAACTAAGTATATGTAACTTGAAACTAGATCTCATGACATAAATAGTGTGAAAATAGTTTTTGGGTTTACTTGAAGAGGATGAAAATGAGATGTGAGCAAGAACAATGGAACCCCGATGGTTACTCCAAATCGATTTTTAGTATAAAACCCGTAAAACATCGAATATCACTTGAAATGATCAACACCGACTTTCTTTCTTTCTTTTCTATCTATGGCCGAACCTAAGAGAGTTTTCATGTCTTTGTATGTGTAAAAAATGAGCTAGTTTACTTGCTTTATATAAATAAAATATCTTAACTTTTATTATATAAAAACTAATATGTACATTGCATTTATTAAATTTTTGTCAAAGCAAGTAAGGGGTTTGTTTGGCCGGCTAAAATTGGGGAAAGAGGGGAAGGGTTTGGACTTGGTAGATTTGGTGTAAGATTTGTCCAAAAATTTAGTGTATATATATATATATATATATATATATATATATATGCGTTAGCTAGAAATAAATTTTAGTGGAACAAAAGAGAGTGTAATAAAGTCATAAAAATTATAAAATTGTTTATGTATAAGTATCGGGTGCGTTGTCCATTTAAATTGCGAAAAGCGTTTGTTTAAAGTAACAATCGTAAATAAATAAAAGGGATTTGTTTTAGGGTTTACAATTTTGAACCGGAGTAGGAGCAAGGTGTTGGAATGTTGTGGACTAAATATAGCCTAAAGTCCTAGTGCTCAAGAGGGTTGTTCCTAGTTTTAGGTACGTAAAAAGTGTTCTTCTAAAATCTCAAAGTCGTAAATTGGAGTTTGAAAATAAATATTGACATGGAAAAATTACGGGTTGCTACAGTCTCCACCCGTTTATGGAATTCAGTCCCTGAATTCAGCTTTTTTGTTCTACAGACGTATGTTCTCACTTTAAATGATTTCAGGATTTCCTTGAGAATTCCAGTTAACCTTAACGATAGGAATTCGACTTTTATTGGCTTGGAATTTGATATGAAATGGGACTAGCTTTTCAAGGCATGGTTGAGTTAAAGGTAGTGAAATAAAAAGTGTAATGGACGAGGCTTGTCGCATTGCGGCAATAAAAGATAAAACATTAATTAGATAGGATTTCGTTACAGTACATGAAACCTATACGATAGAACTTAAATTGAAACACCAAAGAAATACAACACTAAAGAGTTTAGGTTTAGGTTTATTTTTAAGGCAGGAGTTCTCTTCTTAACCACTGTCATTGTCGTTGTTGTCTTGACGAGTTTCACACTTCAATGAGCTCTTCCTTCATTCTGGTTTCTCAGCTCTAGGCATTCACTCTTGAGGTGTCCAATTACTCCACACTCATGGCAGGTTACCGTGACTTTCTGATTCATTACGAGGGTGGGTGCCATGCAATTCTTGGCTTTTTGTCCGACCTTTTGGCAGTTTCCACAGTGAGTAGGGCAAGGTCCATTGTGGTGAAACCGACACTTATTGCACTTGAGTAAAGTCCATGCATATTTATTTTTTCACTTGGTCCAGCAATGTAGGCCCTAACCACTTCATGTTTTTTGTGTGGCGGCCGAACTTGATCGTTTCCTTTGTTGTCATCCCTTTTCCTCTTGTTGCCGTTGTTGCTCTTGTTGTTGTTGTTACGGTTATTGTTGTTGATAGTAGTTCCCTTCTTCACCACTTGTGCCATAAGCTTTTGAGTCATTCTGATAGCTTCGTCAAGTGTGAGCCCACCAATGAAGTTTTCCAGCAACTTCTCATTATCTGGAACCATAGTTGGACATAGCGCTACCAACTCTTGAAATCTCCTGATGTAGGTTTCGATATCATTACCTATGGTTACCAACTCATAAAATTATGTTTCTAGCTTCTTCACTTTAGTGCGTGGACAAAACTTCTTAGTCAATAGCTTTATGAATTGTTCCAATGTGAGCTTGTAAGCTTTTTCCATACCAATAGGCTGTGCATAAGAATTCTACCATGATATAGCTTCATCAATGAGTGTACTGGTAGCGAACTTTATCTTGCAGTCATCTGGGAAATTGCATAGAAGAAATACAGATTTTGCCTTCACAAACCAAGGGATCATAGTAGTGGCTCCTTCTGTGCCTTTGAAATTTGTGGGATCGCCTTTCTTAAAGTCCTTTTATGTACATTTGCGAACATCTGGTACTCTAGTACCATTATGTAACACCCCCCAAATTCATAACATCGCGGAAGCATACAGTTTGGGGTGCTACAAAATGGTAATCACAACACAAGATATAGGGAAACGGATTGAAAATCCGCTTTAAAATATATTACATAAGTTAAGTCATGTAACATTACATAAAATCCATTTTAGATGAAAATGAAGCCCATTAAAATTATAAAGGTCCAAATGTCAGAGTAAACGCATTGAAAAACATTTCCATCATTTATTGTGACCGACGTCATGCTCTGCACCGGCTAAACGACCCTCAGTTTTCTGAGAAAAACATACTAAAATTCAGCTAACGATGGTGAGTTCATAGGTTTAAATAAATAACACCCATATGGACCAATAGCAATAACGTAAAAACAACTAAGCAGATACACACTATCCGTTATGCAAAAACTAAGCCTCATCCTACCGAAGCTAAGACAATGCAGCACGACTAGCGTTAACAAAATAATAAGGGTGCCCGCGAGTGTTAATCCCCAAACACTCGGCCAAAAACCCGACTTGGTATACGTTCGCCTTGGCTATGCCGAGCCAACCGAACGGGGACGTCACTAACAATAAATCTATTTATAACAAACGGATTCCCAACAGGAATTAACGGCAGATGATAGTGGGCGCGGCACAAAATGGGATTCAGCAAACTTAGGTTTCTGCATACTAGTGTGATCTTAAAAGCAAATTCATTTCTGGTCCATGAAAATAGTTTTGCATGGTTCTCACCCCAAGCTTATAAAACAAAAATCGTATAAAATATGGGGCTATAAACTCACCTTTCAAATAGAGCAATTCAGCTAATCAATCAAAAATGATGCAACCGCGCCGACCAGCACCTAAATCAGTACGGTAAGTCTTTGCAAAACGTTCGTGTCTCAAGTGTCTTTACTTTAATTGAAAAGTTTTACGTTTGACATGTGCTCATGTAGTTCTTGCTTGCTGTGTCGTAAAATATATTTTGAAACGATTTATTATGGTAACTCTTGGGGGTAGCTCATGGTGAAAGTGCATGGTGAGAATACGTAACGGAACATCCGTGCTAGTATTCGCGATTCAAATGTGCAAGTGTTATATATATATATATATATATATATATATATATATATATATATATATATATATATATATATATATATATATATATATATATACTAGACTTCATGGCCCGCCCTCCCGGGCGGGCATGACTTATAAGCCCTCCCGGGCGAGGTTTTAGACTTCAAAGCCCGCCCAAAGGGCGGGCATGACTTATAATTATCGTTTACATTTTTTTGTTTAGCTAAATATTGGTGTTAAAAATTTGTTTATTATACAAATATTTTTAAAAGAATAGTACCATTGTTTGTCAAATTGTTTATGTTTGTTACAATGTTCTTTTCAACGCCATGATGTTTTGATCCATTGCCCAACGCCCCAACCTGCCCAGCTTGTAACACCTTTAACTCAAGAACTGTGATGTTGAATATTTGTATGAAATGCAATAAATATATACCTGAAAATGGAATTTGGGTAAATATCAACGATATTGATGGACCATTTTACCCTATAGACTTCAAAGCCCGCCCGATGGGTGGGCATGACTTGTAATTATAATTTGGATGGTTTTAGTTATTATAAAAAAAAAATTAAGGACGTTTTTGTATTAGTAATTGCTATTTGATTTATTTATGAAAATATGACTTATAAGCCTGCCGGCATGAAGATATAAGCCCGACCAATGGGCTGCCATGTCTTATAATTAGCGTTGGAATATTCTTCTATAGCGAAAGAAGTTAGTAAAATTATATTTTAAAATATACTCCGTAGGTAATAATCAAATATCACATGATCAAATGATACCGGGTTTAGTGATACCGTCAATGTACACTTTATAGTCTTACAATAAGGAAATAATCAAACATACTCTGTAGGTAATAATCAAATATGACATGATCAATGATCTTCGTGCATGCCTGGATTTGTAAACAGACATTAGTTTTTTAATATGACCCATTATAAGTTTGATACTACATTATAAATAATAACAATATGATCTTATAGGACCAAAGACTACTACAATTAACAGTCCCAAAGAACATCAACAAAAGCGAAAATGAGAACGGACCGGGATCGAGTCCAATGAGCCTATTCAACTTACCATGTGATCATAGAGTATGTGAAAATTCTAAATAAGATATGTTGCTAAACATGTCATGAAGCACTTCTTGACCTCCATGTAGAATTATTTTTACCTACTTCAAGTAAGCCCGCCCGATGGGCGGGTATGACTTATAATTATAATTTTTATAGTGTCAGTTGACGGAAAATTATTTTTAAGGATGTCGATTTTTATATAATTTTGTTATCGTATTAGTTTACGTTTAAAAAATTTTAAGAAAAGGGGAGCTTGACGTACATTTTGACGTTTCAACCCGATGGGCGGGCATGACTTATAATTATCGTTGAAAAAAATAAGTTAACGAAAATAAGATATAAACGTACCAATTTTTATATTGAATGCATTAACAATGAAAATAAATGAACGTTAACTTTTTTTGAACAATTAAAAGTTACAAAGTTGTTCGTAAGAACATAGTATATAATTTAAACTTAAATGCAAAATGAAGCTTCTTTACCTAGATCTTATCTCGCAACCCAACAAAAAACTTTGAACCTTCTTTAACCCTTGTCTAATACTCTTCATGTGAGCTAATGAAGCAAATTCCTTCGAATAACTTATATACATCTCGAGCAATTATGTCGCAATATTTTAATTAAGCTGAAATCATATTCCTATGAAAGAAAAGAGAAGTAAGTTTCTTATTAACTAACACATTTTAAAGCTAAAATGCGATAACATCAGTTACAATAATCCTATTTTGATAACAATTCTTTGCACATGCTAAGCAAGATCATTACATGTGAACTCAACCTGCTTGTTCGAAGTTATACCCGTGATCCCCGGTTGTTTACTAATAATAGGCCATGTTCTGCTGTTCTTCTCAATTTGCTACTTGAACCTGCAACTATAAAAGGAATAGTTTTATAAAGTTATTGGGGTGGCATTATCTCAAAATGATAATGCAAACGCTATTTTGGGGGATCAACAGTTGTTGTTTTGACTTAAACAATGAAAAAAGAGATGTTGAACAGCTTGTTCCAATTCAATAAACTAAATGCAAACTATCATCTATCCCAATCCCTAAAGCCTTACATCGCTTACCGGCATGGTCAAAGCAAGTATTCACTAAATTTTGTAAAAAGGTATAATCAAATCATGGGACCTATTGAATTGATCATGGGTCATGTGAGAGCATATTCCTTTTCAACATCAGAAGGTAGCTGAGATAGCTATATTCATGCCTTTTGTTGTGGCTGACACATCCCACGGCTTGACCCCTCTTAACGGTCTTCAACACCCGATAACACAATCCTACTCCTTTGTGTCTCTTGTCGGCACACAACATACTCATATGGGATAAGATTCATACAACCCTGTACGCATCTTTTTCTGTTATAGAAACCGGACTATTAACAATCACAATCGGCACATATATTCGACTTCCAAATCTAATAGTATTGATATTTTTAGCGTTAAATCTAATTTCACAATCGATAATAGCCACCTCACCAACGTGCGGTCTTCAAAATTTGTACGAAAATTGCGCTCCACTGCCATGTCGGATATGCTTCAAGCATTTCCCCCATTGCCAACATGTTTATCCAGACATTCTTATTCAATATCAAAATGATTGCAAGTGCAAAAATGTAAAGAAAATTATGACTGACCTGAAGCTTTGGTTCCCTGGTCATCTGATTATTGCAAATATCAATGGTTTTAGCACGTGATTTTTTGGAGTTGCCACACCAAGACTCGATCAACAACCATTCTTGTGGGAGTGAAAAGATTGGGTAGTTCAGAAGATCCTGAAAGATTCAAGATAGTTATCTTTGGTACAATTTCGTTTTTTTGGCTTTTTCCGTTATATCCTTGTCATGCATAAGTTTCATAGTAAAATCATACCCATAAACACAACTGAGCTACACATCACTTGAAACAATAATAATGTGTTGGAAAATACAGTCAAAAGCATTTAAAAAAAATTAGGTACTGTATTAATATATAAAAAATTCATTGGTAACGTGTGTTTTTGAAAATATCAAGTCTCACTTTAAATGAAGAGAACCTGTAGATGAGAGAGCGGTAGCAGTTTGTTGCTGAGGTTTAGATGATAAGTTTAAGTTACATTTTAAAGATTGGTTATATAAAATTTAGTAAAGAGCAAAAGAGTTATAATGCTAAACGTCACCTCTTCCATCTCATTCACAAAATACTCATCCCTGTGCACGAGAAAACAAAATCATTGTTAGTAACCAATTTCCTTCTTAATTGCCAAATACATGTCTTGGTGACTTGTATCATCTCCAATTCCCAACACGAAATCCGCCTACTCGCTTGTGGTTTAACATGAACAATGTCTTGACCATGTTCCACTGCAATGGGGTCATATAACAGCTCCGATCCGGAGCATTAGAAACTGGGCGCCTTGGTCACATACCTGGTATTGAATTTCAAGTATGTCTCGAGTGTGTTCTGTAACACGCTGAGTATTGCAAGTTAAAAACAAAATATATGGAGAATGCAGTAATTATAATTATAATAAATACACAGGAGTATATGGTTGAAGTAAAAAAGAGAGAATAGAAAGTTAGAAGAAGGTGGGCACTTACTACTCTTTAGATAATCAAAAAGATACATAAGCTAAAATCAGGGGCAACCATTGCTAAAAGAGCCTACAAATCAAAATTAACAACTAATTAATTGATATATATATAATGAAAGCATGTATGTTTCCTTTGTTTTGGATAGCAAGTAATTAAAAGAACATGTCAACATATAAGAGAAAACTTGGAACACAAGAGAAAAAGCAATGAATGTAACTCAACACTTACTTCATCATTAGTAGCATGTGAATCTGGCAGAGGCATGTCCAATATTGTGCTGCACTCGTTTTTGCTTCCATCTCTTCATTTGGGATCAACCACAAGTTCACTGCTATATGCTACCCATTGCTTGTGAGCTCTATTGGAATTATTGTTTGTTAATAGAACTTGAGTGATCAATGATATCACTATTAAAGGTTCGTAACAAAGATAATATACATGTAGAAGAAGTGTAAATAATAACAGCTCCATATATGTCATATTTAGGCATTCAAATGACGTATACGAAGTACTCAGCTCTTTTTATTTCTCAAATTGTGCATTTGAAATCGGGCAAATTGCATAAAATGATAACTAACCTTTTTAGCCCGTACCAAACTATCAACCTTTTGACAATACTGATTTAGGGGAACCTGCAACAGAATTGGCGCTGGCTTCATCTGTGGAAACAATGTGACCATTTTCCTGTTGTTTACTCCCTACACTATCATCTTCAGCCACCACGCCAACCTGCAAAAGAAGAGTATACATATTTCATATTCCAATATAGCCTCATTTGGATTAGAAGGGAGAATTAATAACTTTCTTATCAAATGTCATTACCTCGTCATTGACATGTGGCGTAACATCCTGAGTCAAAACTTGCTCTTTATCACCAACATTGTGCAGATGTGAAAATATACATCTAACCATCTCATGCATCGTCTGTCGAGCTATCCTCTGCAGCAGTTCACTTTTTGAGCTTGCTTGATGAACTATCTGGAAACAAGTGTTCACCATGTCGCATGCATGCTGGTTACTCAACTTAACTGATGCCTTGTTCTTCATGCAAGCCAGGAGAACCTGAAGTATCTTCACCAATACTACTTCCTCAGATGCTGGATCCGTCACTTCAAAGCGACAACTTGTCACGGCATCAACAATAAGATGCAATGCATAGGCTACATTGACTGTATCCAGATCCAGTACTTCAAGGATTACAAATTTATCAGAATACATATTGTTAAGCATGTGTAGTTGATTTATTGAATATTCAGAATCAGATCGTAATCAGTAACACATTTAATACAGAAGATGGTGCTTCAATGTGCTGTGTAATAACTACAAATTCTGATAAATTAACTAATAGGTGAATGAGCAAAAAAGACATTCTCAAATACTATTACTTCAAGTCACAATATCGCTAATCTATTTCATGACGCACATCCAAACACCCTAAATGATTCTAATGGAATACTGGCAGTGCAGAACACAAGATAGGCAATCATCGTACCTTCTCTTGAATTGAATGGATGACTGAATTATATTGTCGTTGTGTCTTCAAGTAAGGCTGACGTCTTTACTCCATCATCAATTTTGGCCTCGATCAAATCATCATCTTCATCAGGAACTGACTCTTCAAGAATTTTCATCTTTGTAGCGGGCGTCTGGTGCACTTCGGTTTGTGGGCCACTTAGAGGTTCAATACCATCTGGTTCTAGTGAGGACGGATCGAGAGCAACAATTAGTTTTTTAATTTTGAGATGAAAGCTAGTAAGCAACCATTTAACCATCTTAGCAATTGTTTTAACTCCTTCATGAATATCCACAGAAGCACTCGTCAAACCACTGTCAAACATGTGACGTTCAGGTGTCTTTGTTTCATGACTGGTATATTTATCACCATCTTGACCTGAAGTAGAAGCTTCATTTTCAGCATTCGAACTCGCTGTCCGACCAGGAGCAAGTACAATTTCAAGTTCTTCCAACTCAATCTCACATCTACCTCCCCACGAAAATTTGGCCGTTAGAGAACCAATAGATCCTTCTTTCAGAGACAAAATAGCTGCTTCACCAAACTGAATAAACATGTATAATGTAAGTGCTAAATCAATATTTTGTTTGATCATTAAACTAACAATTCGCAAGGCGTTAAGTTATTCTTACTCGATTTAATGTATTACTCCTATATATCTATATCCATACACATGTGCATAAAAACATGTGATCTAAACAATCCATTTTTTCAATCTACAGGCCTAGAATGATTACTGCAATTCTCAACATTCTCTTAGGTTATCGTTTGCACGTTCCCTATAAAGCATAGAAGTCTTCACTTTAATACCTTTGAAAAATAAGAGCCTTAATTTAAGTCATCGAACACTATTCCCATCATGTCCGTTAAAATAGTCCATCCAATTCTATTTCCAACACCATCCAGTTATATACGAAAGTGAGGGTATAACTTTCACTTCAACCTAATTATACAACAAAACTAAGGGGGTGTTCGGGATTCCTTAGGCTGCGTTTAGTTGTAGAAAATTAATGTCCTTTTCCAGAACACTTTTCAAAAAAAGCTAAAATAAAAGAAAATGTGTTTAACGGTGTATTTTTAGAAATGCTTTCTGGAAAACAAAAAAGTTACCTTTGTAATTTGTAGTTATACCTTAGAAAAGTGAATTTGTACTCTTCTACATTTTCTCATAGCATTTTGTATCACAGCAGCTCCTAAACGGACAAGAAGATCATTCGTTTTCCCTAAAAGCATTGTTAACCGTTCATTCTTGTTTTCCTCAACCATTCTCAAGTAAGCCTCCTGGTCATCTGATTTTAAAGCTTGGAACCTCAATTTTTCTTGCCTAGTAGCACGTTGCCTTTGTCTTCCATGCCACGCCTAATTGCCACAAAACATAACATTTAAAATTACTAAAGCATAAGTTTCAAAAAACAAAAAGTCTCACATTCTTATATGTTATGTTTATGTGTATACACATTAATTTTTTAAGTATGTGTGTACAACTTAAGTACAAACACACACATAAATATAGAGAAAAATAGATTTGCATACCAGAACAACATCATTTTGTTGCTTCCGACACTTCTGAAAGGCCAGGACTTGCAACTGGAGTTCCCGTATTCCATTAAGTATTTCTGTAAAGAATTTTCTCTTCCTAGATTCTACTCTGTTGGTTTCTTCCTCCTCTAATTTTGTTAGTCTCTGCAGCAAGTGATAATTGATTGAGAAAATACTAAAAAGAGAACACAAAAATGCCATCCCAACTTTTGAGGGATGGAAAATAAAGAAAAAGTATAAGTAGAAAATTGCCTCTCATTTCTTCTTCAGATGGTTGTCCGAGTCAACAAAAAAAGCATCTCCCACACCATATGGATGACGAGAGAGCCACATCATGCCCCAATCAAAGAGTTGTTTCGCCGGATTCACAGAATTGCACAACATGTATTCTGAGCTCACCCATGACCTGACTTTTCTTTGCAACTCTGCTAGCTGAAATATAGATATATCAAAAGAATGAAAGAGTTTCACTGAGCAATATAATACACTTAACTATAGATTAAAATCAAAACATGTCAACTATTTTAATTTTATTGTGTCTTCAAGAATCGAAATCAGACAATATAACATTCATTAGTTATGTTAGGGATAGTCTTAAACTAATAAGAAACCCGAGTCCAACCTTCATAAGTCAAACAACATTAGATTGGCCTGACTTGTACACATCTCCAAACTTTAACCTTATAAACACATAGTCATTCACAATTCACGGGCCTTAAGCTAAACTTTACAACATTGACATTTTCATACCTGGTATTACACCTGCAATCAAAGAAAAACCAATGAATAAAAATTACCTGATGATGATGGCGGTTCAGCTTTTTGCATAGAGGAAAGGGTCGCACGTCAAATCAGAAAAGAACAAAAGATGGTGTATGATAATGAGATGAGAGTGGACAAATATTATTAACAACATACCTGGACATGGGATTGGTGCTGTAAAAAATAAATACATGAAGGAAAAAAAACACATAATTGAATAATAGATTTTGTGTATACATGAAGACATTATAAACAATATACATGGTTACATATACTAACAAAGAAGAGGAAAACCTGCACATAAAATCAAAAATATACCAGATAAGAAAAGAAGATCGTGTGTGTGTGACATAATGAGAAGAATAAGTGATATTAGGGTTTTGGGAAAAATATAGTCAGTATAATGAATGTTAATCTATTCCTTAATTATAGCTTAGTAATATCAAATTTTTAAGCATGACATAAATATTTTCTTATGTAGATCACAAAAAAATGCTTGGTCCATTGGTTGAAGTATTCGTATGTGGATCAAATGGCCAGGGTTCAATTCTTGCAAAGGCCAATTTTAATTAAGTTTTTAAATGCGAAATTTCTAGCAAAATCAATGATGCTTATGTGGCAAATCCGAATTTTCTACTAAAATCAATAATGCTTGTGTGGCAAATTCGAAATTTAAAAAAATTAATAATGCTTATGTGGCAAGAAATTCGATTTAAAGAAAATAAATAATGCTTATGTGGCAAGAAAATCGAAAATTTTAAACAAATTGTGCTTAGGTGGAATTATGACATGGCATTACTGGACATTCTGACAATTAATGACGTCATGGTCATATTGTTATATATAATATGTAGATATATATATATATATATATCATAAGTTAATTTCTCATATATTTAATTAATGGGGATTAATTAAATAAGTTTTGAAGAATGGTTAATATAATATAGTTAGTGAAAATTTATTATATTTAGAAACATCGGTTATTATTTTTATTGCAACTTTTTATAAGAAACAAGTTTTGTTAAGTAATTCCATAAAGTTTACTTAAGTTATGAATTTTCACAAAAATATCCTAAGTGTTGGATTTTTAGAAAATTTGGGCATGACCCATTCGTTTATACAACGTTTCCATTTTATCTCAAATGTTGCAACTTTTACTCAAACATTTCACTAACTAGTTTCGAGTGCAAAAATACTTTCGTGATATATATATCAAGTGTCGTGAATATTTTTCCTAGTTATATTATTCGTTATCTTAACTTTTAAGTATTAACTTTAGCTTTCGACGTAAAGTCAATAATTTGTCAAAATGTCAACAAAAGTCAATCTCAATGTTAATTTAGTAAAAATGTCAATTTTTACCCTTTCGGAGACTAAACGTCTCAAAACAAGTCCAAAAATAGTTATCGTTATATTTATCGCGTCGTTAAACATTATTAACTTCGGCGAGTCGGAAAATATTCCAAAAATCAATTTTATCATTTTTATTTGTAAATTGGGCCGAAACTTCTTAAATAAGCCCATTTACCATTTTGAACCCAAAACACATTTTTAGTTATAACGTATATATCGTCGCGTTACTAAAAATCATTTTTCTCGTTCAATACGTCCGTTTGGTCAAAAAGTCAAAACTTTCAAAAATACATATGGGCTTCAGCCCAACAGTAATCTCATGGGCTTTTTGGCCCAAAAATCCATTTGGTCCAATTTGTATATATTTTTTACTTATTAGTGATTATTAGTTACCAAATACACTTTTACTTATCAATAAGCTCTTATAAATAAGCTACTTAGTCAAAAAGTCAAACTTGACTATTTTTAGGTCTAGTCGACCCATATTAATTACCTCAACTTATTTTCACCTTTTTACTAGTTATTTTTAGTAGCTTATAGCTTATTAAATAAGCTAATCCAAATAAGCACTTTACTTTATTTTTTCACCTTTTCACCATTTGAGCCAAAATTTTATGTTTTTTAAAACCCCAATAATCTCATATTTTTATTATAGGCCGATCCATGTATATACTCTAAAAATCATCATAGTGCTTAAATTAGTATAAAAACCATAACTAATGTTTGTATGATCAAATAAGCAGTATATGTAACAATATTTACCACACAAGCAAGAAATCTACAAACTAACTCATATTCATCCAAAAATGTCGAGCATAGTATAGTTAAGATCAAACCCAAGCTTAAATCATATTATCAAAACATACACATTTAACACTTTTAAACATCACTATACACCAAATGAACAAGAGATTAACAAATTTAGAAAAATTTTAAGAATCCTTACAAAGTTTTGAAGTGGTACGTGTGATAGGAGACCAAAGAACACCCAACACTTCACAAATTTTACCCAAATCAAGCTCCAAATTACCCAAAAACCTTATGTAAACACTTATGATCTTGTTCTTGTAGTGAAAATTTTTGTAAGTAATGTTTATATGTGATGAAGTAGGCATACAAATGAAGCCATAATAAGGTGAAGATCAAAGTTATTTTGGGTAACATTTAAAGATAAGGTATTGAAAATCCAAAAAGAATAACGCCATTAGTAGTAAAATCTAGATTACATTAAAGATAGAATGTTATTTGTCCCATGTGAGTTTTATGAGCTTATGCGGCCAGCTATGGCTTAATTGGGGAGGGAAAAAATAGTTTTTATCCCGCTTTGGTGTATAGTGTGTCGGTTTGAGTTTAAAAGTTACCGTAAAGTCCCGGTTTGACGTTTTTGGACCCGATAACGTAAAATAAAGTTTTTAACCACGTTTTCATCAAAAATATAATAAAATGTCATTACTGACTCAAAAATATATTTATTTGACTATTACCATATGTACTGTGCTGTCGGTACGCGCGTGCGGTTGTTTTTCAGAAAAATGCGAGAAAGCTCTCAGTAAATTATAAGACTTGTCAGTAACTATCAAAAATGTGATAATTTAACTTTACTGACAAAAATATACTTTTTCTGCAGTGACTGTAAGCTACAGTATGCTGGGACAGCTCCCGAAAATGCTTAAAATACTCAGAAACATGCAAATGCGCATAGAAATGCTTAGCTTAAAAATAATTAATATTCATATAATATTAATTAACAACGTGTAAATTACCATTTGTCACAGTCTCCCCATCTAATCGGGAAATCCGTCCCGGATTTCAATTGACGCCACTCTTTGGTTTCGGAAAAAGATGAGGGTATTTGCGTTTGATCTCGTCCTCTCGCTTCCAAGTGTATTCGGGGCCTCTGCGAGAGTTCCATCGGACCTTCACAATTGGGATACGACTCTGCTTTAGTCGTTTCACTTCCCGGTCCATGATTTCAATCGGCTCTTCAATAAAATTCAACCTCTCATCAAGTTGGATTTCATCCAAAGGAATAACTGTGTTTTCATCGGATAAACACTTCTTCAAATTGCTGACATGAAAAACTTCATGTACAGCGCTAAGCTCAGCTGGCAGTTCGAGTCGGTAGGCTACCGGCCCGATCTTTTCAAGGATCTCAAAAGGTCCTATATAGCGAGGGTTCAACTTACCACGCTTGCCAAATCTGATCACGCCTTTCCATGGCGAGACCTTCAACATCACTTTATCTCCCACTTGAAACTCAAGGGGTTTCCGCCTCTTGTCGGCGTAACTCTTCTGACGGTCGCGAGCCGCCTGCATTCGGTTCTTGATCTGTACAATCTTTTCTGTAGTCTCATGGACTAACTCTGGTCCGGTAAGTTGGCTCTCTCCAACTTCCGCCCAACAAATCGGTGATCTGCACTTACGTCCATAAAGTGCTTCATACGGTACGGCCTTAATGCTGGTGTGATAACTGTTGTTTTAGGAAAACTCGACTAAACGTAAATGCCTGTCCGAGCCGTTTCCGAAATCAATCACACAGGCTCTTAACATGTCCTCTAATGTCTGAATGGTCCTTTCACTTTGACCATCCGTTTGAGGATGATATGCCGTACTCATATCAAGCTTGGTTTCCAATGCATCCTGAAGTGATTTCCAAAAATTCGACGTGAATCGACTGTCTCTATCAGAAATAATAGAAATAGGCACTCCATGCCTTGCGACAATTTCCTTCACATACAGTCGCGCAAGTTTATCCATCTCAATTTTCTCCGCTATAGGAAGAAAATGCGCTGATTTAGTGAGACGGTCAACGATTACCCAAATCGTGTCATAACCACTCGATGTCTTAGGCAATTTCGTTATAAAGTCCATAATAATGTGCTCCCATTTCCATTCTGGAATCTCAGGCTGAACAAGCAGACCGGATGGTCTCTAGTGTTCTGCCTTAACCTTCGAGCACGTTAAGCACTTGCTGACACATTTAGCTATATCGGCCTTTATGTTTGGCCACCAATACCACTTCTTCAGGTCTAAATACAATCTTGTCAGATCCTAGGTGAATGGAGTACTTGGACTTATGAGATTTGTGCATAATCAAATCACGAATTCCTCCATACAATGGAATCCAATACCTGTCTCCATAACGTAAAATCCCATCGGATCTTCTTACTAACCCATTCTCAAGCTCGGGCATTCTGTGAATCTTCTCACTGGGTCGGTTTTCATCTTTGAGTGCCTCATCCTGAGCCTCAAGAATCTTTGCTGGAAGCGGCGAATTGATCATCATCTCTAACGATCTAACCCTGAGAGGTCTAATCCATTCCTTTCTGCTAAGAGCGTCGGCAACAACATTTTCCTTGCCTGGGTGATAACGGAACTCACAATCATAGTCACTAAGCAACTCCAACCATCGGCGCTGTCTCATGTTCAGCTCCTTCTGGTTCAATATATGTTGTGGACTCTTGTTATCAGTATACACTACACACTTAGTTCCATAAAGGTAGTGTCTCCAAATTCTTAGTGCAAACACGACTGACCCTAATTCTAGGTCATGGGTTGTGTAGTTTTTCTCATGAGTTTTCAGCTGTCGAGAAGCATATGCTATTACCTTCTCTCTCTGCATCAACACGGCTCCCAAACCTTTGTGTGATGCGTCACAATACACAACAAAATCTTCGCTACCCTCGGGTAAAGCTAAAATAGGTGCACTAAACAATCTTTCCTTAAGAAGTTGAAAAGCTTCTCCTTCATCATATCCCCAGTCGTATTTCACATTCTTTTGAGTCAACTTCGTCAACGGTTTAGCTATTTTAGAGAAACCCTCTATAAATCTCCTGTAATAGCTGGCAACTCCTAAAAATTGTCGGATTTCCGTCGGCGTTGTGGGCGTTGCCCAATCGTTGATGGCCTCAATCTTAGCAGGATCTACGTGAATTCCTTGCTTATCTATCACGTGTCCAAGAAAGTGCACAGTCGATATCCAGAACTCACACTTCAAAAACTTAGCATATAGCTCTTCCTTTTTTAATAATTCCAAAATTAGCTTGAGATGTTCCTCATGCTCTTGCTCATTCTTGGAATATATCAGGATATCGTCAGTAAACACTATCACAAATTTATCAAAATATGGCTTACACACACGATTCATGAGATCCATGAATACCGCTGGTGCATTTGTTAAGCCAAATGGCATAACTTGAAATTTGTAATGGCCATATCGGGTTCGGAATGCGGTCTTCGGGATATCCTCTTCCCGGATTCTAAGTTGATGATAACTCGATCTCAAGTCTATCTTAGAATAAACCGATGATCCTTGCAGCTGATGAAATAAAGCGTCTATCCTCGGGAGTGGGTATCTATTCTTAATGGTTAGCTTATTCCGTTCCCGATAGTCAATACATATCCTGAAGGATCCATCCTTCTTCTTAAGAAACAAAACAGGGGCTCCCCAGGGCGATGAACTCGGTCTGATAAAACCTTTTCCAGATAGTTCAGCTAACTGCTCGGATAGCTCCTGTAATTTCGTAGGTGCTAACCGACAGGGTGCTCGCGCTACCGGCGCGGCTCCTGGCACTAAATCGATTTGAAATTTGATTTGTCTGGACGGTGGAAGTCCCGGTAAGTCTTCTGGAAAGACTTCTGTAAAATCCCTTACGATTGGCACATCTTCCAACCTTTTCTCTCCAGGTTCCTTTTCTTCCTTCTCAGTGACCTGATCTAAGAAAAGATAGCATCCCTTCTCGATGTACTTTTTCACCTTCGTACACGAGATTTTTGCCAATCTTGACAAACGCGCACGATCAGAACGGTCACCTTCAACAATCAAAACTTCATTCCCGTATGGTACTCGGACGATCTTCTCATCACAAACGATGACGGCATGATATTTCGATAACCAATCCATCCCTATGATGACGTCAAAGCTACCCAACTCTACTGGCATTAGGTCGATGTTGAATGGACGATTCAACAAGTTTAGAGTGCAACCCCTTATGATGGTACCTACTCTTTCTAGGTTTCCGTTTGCTAGTTCTACGTCAAAGGCATTATCTAAGGTGGTCGGGGCTATATCAAGCAAAGTACTAAAAGCGGTCGATACAAAGCTTCTATCTGCTCCCATATCGAAAAGTACTAAAGCATAACGATTATTTAAGAGAAACATACCCGTCACCACATTTGGGTCGTCCTGTGCTTCCCTTCTGCCTACGGCATAAACTCTTCCACGGGCTCTTCGTTCATTGCCCTGATTCCAATTGTTGACAACGGCTACTTGGTTGCCTGGTCCTCCACCATTTCCTTGGTTTTGGGGCTTATTGCACTCATTCCGATAGTGACCTTTTTCACCACACCCAAAGCAAGTGACATCCGCCTTACGGTTGTTGGGTGGTGCTGCTTGTGCGGTGGCCAGTGGTCTTGATCTGCAGTTCTTTGCCATATGCCCTATCCTCTAGAAATTGTTACACTTCACAGTGCACTGCCCTCTGTGATGTAACTTACAACGGTTACAAAAAGGCGCATTCTTGTCATAACCCTTCTTTTCTCCTGACCCAACTGCATAAACCTTGCCTCTATTCTGTTTCTTGTTCTGAGAATTGTTGTTGTTACCCTTGGAGAAATCTTCCCACTTCCTCTTGTGGTCAGTACTCTTTGCTGGAATATCCTCCAGTTCCTGATCCATAAACTTGCTTGTCGTCTCTATGGTCTCATGAAGATCTACAGCCCTCGAGGTAATCACATCACCTCTTATAGATTTCGGCAAACCACTGATATATCTCTTAATCAGTCTGGCTTCAGTCCTAACCATTTCTGGACATAGCAAAGCCAACTCTTGGAATCTTGGTCATAAGCAGCGATGTTGTTGTTTTGCACTTTCAGATTCCAAAACTCCATTTCCAACTTCATGATCTCATAACGTGGGCAATACTTCCTAATCACTAGTTCCTTGAAATCTTCCTAAAGCATAGCATAAGCAACCTCCTTATTGGCAGACTTCATGTAGTTGTTCCACCAGGTCAATGCGGAATCCATAAAAGTGAATGACGCAAACTTGACCCTGTCATCCTCATGACAACCACTGATATGAAACACGGTTTCAAGCTTCTCAATCCATCTAGTCAAACCAACGGCTCCCTCTGTTCCTCCAAATCCTCCAACCATGATTTTTCAGAACTCAGTGTAAGTACAACCTCGACTGTTGGTTACTGGCCTAGATGTTCCAGTGTTGGTGGTCGAATTGGTCACAGCTGCGAGAGCGGCTGCCACACGGTCAGCCACAAGTTGATCAAGTGTTGCTTGATTCACCACTGGGGCAGCAGTTGCAGCCCTAATTGGTGCAACATCCTCAGCTGTCTGAACCGGTGTGTTAGCGGGTCGTCCTCGTGTGACTCTGGTCGGGGCAACAGGTTCAGTAGTTCTTCCCCTTACTGACCTTGTCTGAATAGGCGTGTTAGCAGGTTGTCCTCGTGTGACTCTGGTTGACTTTCGTTTTGGCGCCATTTATCTGCATCACAAAAGATGGCGATAAATGAGATTTTTGTTGATAGGAAATAAATCATACAGATACGTGGATAGAGAAAACAAATACAAGAATAAAGTCAACCACAGAGGAAACAACGAATAATCGGAAAGGAAGACTAAGCTTGTTATACATATATCAAAAGATAGAAGGTTCACAAAAGTACAAGCTTGTCAATAGATAGTTCTAGGAATACATCATCACTACTACTAATCTAGGATCGGTCACTCGCAATGCGTAGCTCCTCAAATGCTCGGGTCAATCCTCCAATGGTGGTCTCTAGCTGGGCTACTCGACCTCTAAGCTCTAGGTTCTCCCTCATCACTGAAACAATGGTAATCTCAGCGGTCACAATCCTCTGCCACTGGGTACGATCGACTCCTCTAGCTCGTCGCAACATACCCTGAATCCTCTGCTGGCCTCTACCTAAACCAATGGCCCTATAGTCCAAACCTCTAAGCTCCCTACCATGCAATCTCTCTAAGGCATCCAATCTGGCCCTCAATCCAATCATCACTCTACGGTCAGAATACAACTCCTCGAACAAAACACAAGCTTCCTGATCAATAGTCCCAATCCGCCTCTCCACAGTCTGAATACGCTCAGACCGCTCCAATCTCCCAAGCTGATTAGTATGCACATCAAGTAGGTTCGCCTGGTTCGTCAACTGAACCCAGATGTGATCCATCTCAGTAAGATCCTCATGATCTGCTAGTGGAGAAGCCACTGGTGATGGGAGTAGGGTAGGTATCGGAGATGGTGGTATGAAAGAAGGAGATGACGGTGTGTACTCTGGACTGGCTGCACGTACACCCGTGCTAACATCACAAGGAATATCCAACCACTGACTCTCATCCAAACCCTGAATCTCAGCGTCTCTGGAGCTCTGTCCAATCTCAAACATACCCTGAAACTGTGCATCTCTCGAGCTCTGTCCAACCTCAAACAATCCTTGAACATCCTCCATGATGCCCTTGTCGTCTCTCGGCATCATAGCCTGATCTATATCCATAGGAGTATCCACATCCCTATCATCCTCTAAACCCATAGAAGTGTGGTCAACAACAATAGCAGGAGTAGGCTCAACCTGAACCTGCTCAGGATCCTCCACTGGATCCTCGTCCTCATCGGAATAAGTCTCCACTGATCTCCTAGGTCTCTGACTAGGTGGGGAATAGTCTGGAGATGGTACAGGTGACTGAGGTGGTGAGTCAGCAGGAGTATCCTCAAAATCCGATCTAACCCTCTTCCTAGGTGGTAAAACTGGGAAATCTGAGAGTCGCTGATATGGTCCAGAATATACCGACATACGAGCAGTGTGTCGGCGGACAAGTGGGGTATCAGGATCATGCTGAGTAAAGGTGTACAACTGAGCTGGTGATGAACGATGTGCTGTGGTAGTCCTGTGTAAATACGGCGAAGTAGATACCGAAGTGGTGTGTACAGGCTAAACCGGAATAGATGGCTGAGCAGCAGCACGAATAACCTCCATAAGTAGGTCATCCATGAATGGAACTGGCTGCTATGTCTGAGAAGTGAATCCAGTAGTATCTACCTCAGAGTATGTGCCGAATGGGAGAGACATGGTCTGTGACAAATATAGCGTGACACGTATAAGTATATAGCAATTACTTAATCATATATGCTTAGTATAATATACTCAAATAGCATGCCAAAAATACTTAATCAAATAAAGCAAACAATGCTCAAATCATAGCAAGCTAAACTGGCAGGCATCCGGCGGTCATGATGGAAAGTTTTTCATAAATCGGTTATAGTTCAAGGTTTTTATAAACCACGTTCTCTATAACCTAGGCTCTGATGCCAATCTGTAACACCCCCAAATTCATAACATCGTGGAAGCATACAGTTTGGGGTGCAACGAAATGGTAATCACAACACAAGATATAGGGAACGGAATGAAAATCTGCTTTAAAATATATTACATAAGTTAAGTCATGTAACATTACATAAAATCCATTTTAGATGAAAATGATGCCCATTAAAATTGTAAAGGTCCAAATCTCAGAGTAAACGCATTGAAAAACATTTCCATCATTTATTGTGACCGACGCCATGCTCTGCATCGGCTAAACGCACCTCAGTTTCCTGAGAAAAACATGCTAAAAGTCAGCTAACGCTGGTGAGTTCATAGGTTTAAATAAATAGCACATATGGACCAATAGCAATATCATAAAAACAATTCAGCAGATACACACTATCCGTTATGCAAACACTAAGCCTCATCCTACCGAAGCTAAGACAATGCAGCACGACTAGCGTTAGCAAAATAATAAGGGTGCCCGCGAGTGTTAATCCCCAGACACTCGGCCAAAAACCCGACTTGGTATACGTTCGCCTTGGCTATGCCGAGCCAACCGAACGGGGACGTCACTCCCAATAGGAATTAACGGCAGATGATAGTGGGCACAAAATGGGATTCAGCAAACTTAGGTTTCTGCATACTAGTGTGATCTTAAAAGCAAATTCATTTCTGGTCCATGAAAACAGTTTTGCATGTTTCTCACCCCAAGCTTATAAAACAAAAATCGTATAAAATATGGGGCTATAAACTCACCTTTCAAATACAGCAATTCAGCTAATCAATCAAAATAATGCAACCGCGCCGACCAGCACCTAAATCAGTACGGTAAGTCTTAGCAAAACGTTCGTGTCTCATGTGTCTTTATTTTATTTGAAAAGTTTTACGTTTGACCTGTGCTCGTGTAGTTCTTGCTTGCTGTGTGGTAAAATATATTTCGAAACGATTTATTATGGTAACTCTTGGGGGTAGCTCATGGTGAAAGTGCATGGTGGGAATACGTAACAGAACATCCGTGCTAGTATTCGCGATTCAAATGTGCAAGTGTTATATATATATATATATATATATTATATATATATATATATATATATATATATATATATATCATAAGTTAATTTCTCATATATTTAATTAATGGAGATTAATTAAATAAGTTTTGAAGAATGGTTAATATAATATAGTTAGTGAAAATTTATTATATTTAGAAACATCGTTTATTATTTTTGTTGCAACTTTTATTATAAGAAATAAGTTTTGTTAAGTAATTCCATAAAGTTTACTTAAGTTATGAATTTTCACAAAAATATCCTAAGTGTTGGATTTTTAGAAAATTTGGACATGACCCATTCGTTTATACAACGTTTCCATTTTATCTCAAATGTTGCAACTTTTACTCTAACATTTCACTAACTAGTTTCGAGTGCAAAAATACTTTCGTGATATATATATATATCAAGTGTCGTGAATATTTTTCGTAGTTATATTATTCGTTATCTTAACTTTTAAGTATTAACTTTAGGTTTCGACGTAAAGTCAATATTTTGTCAAAAAGTCAACAAAAGTCAATCTCAATGTTAATTTAGTAAAAATGTCAATTTTTACCCTTTCGGAGACTAAACGTCTCAAAACAAGTCCAAAAATAGTTATCTTTATATTCTTCGCGTCGTTAAACATTATTAACTTCGGCGAGTCGGAAAATATTCCAATAATCAATTTTATCATTTTTATTTGTAAATTGGGCCAAAACTTCTTAAATAAGCCCATTTACCATTTTGAAACTAAAACACATTTTTAGTTATAACGTATATATCGTCGCGTTATTAAAAATCATTTTTCTCGTTCAATACGTCCGTTTGGTCAAAAAGTCAAACTTTCAAAAATACATATGGGCTTCGGCCCAACAGTAATCTCATGGGCTTTTTGGCCGAAAAACCCATTTGGTCCAATTTGTATTTATTTGTTACTTATTAGTGATTATTAGTTACCAAATACACTTTTACTTATCAATAAGCTTTTATAAATAAGCTACTTAGTCAATAAGTCAAAGTTGACTATTTTAAGGTCTAGTTGACACATATTAATTACCTCAACTTGTTTTCACCTTTTTACTAGTTATTTTTAGTAATCCAAATAAGCACTTTACTTTATTTTTCCACCTTTTCATCATTTGAGCCAAAATTTAATGTTTTTCAAAATTTTATGAGCTTATGTGGCCGGCTATGGCTTAATTGGGGAGGGAAAAAAATAGTTTTTATCCCGCTTTGGTGTATAGTGTGTCGGTTTGAGTTTAAAAGTTACCATAAAGTTCCGGTTTGACGTTTTTGGACCCGATGACGTAAAATAAAGTTTTTAACCACATTTTCATCAGAAATATAATAAAATGTCATTACTGACTCAAAAATATATTTATTTGACTATTACCATATGTATTGTGCTGTCGGTACGCGCGTGCGGTTGTTTTTCAGAAAAATGCGAGAAAGCTCTCAGTAAATTATAAGACTTGTCAGTAACTATCAGAAATGTGATAATTTAACTTTAATGACAAAAATATACTTTTTCTGCAGTGACTGTAAGCTACAGTATGATGGGACAGCTCCCAAAAATGCTTAAAATACTCAGAAACATGCAAATGCGCATAGAAATGCTTAGCTTAAAAATAATTAATATTCATATAAAATTAATTAGCAACGTGTAAATTACCATTTGTCACACATTAGCAGCCAGTCTGGCAGCTTCGGCTGTGTCTGCCTGAGAAGCGACTTCAGCAACGGCTTCGGCAGCCCGAGCAGCCACGACCTATCGTTCAGTTTCTAGTGCTGCCGCTATACTATCCGCAACAAGTTTTTAGATAGCAGCAGGTGTCATAGCTAGAGTAGCTTTCTTTGGCGGCATAATTCTTCAAAACAAGAATAGAAAGGTGAGACGTAATAAGGACGTTTCCTAAAAGTAGGTGCCCTAAAGTGGCTTGTCATAAAATGAAAGCTTGAGGTCGTGTTATGATCAACTGGCGTGCTTTTAGGAGATGGTTCACGAGGTGATGTAGATGTTCTAAATTATGGGATGAGTGTTCAGACTGGCCGTCAGAGATGGTGAGTAAGGTAATCGGGAAATTGGTATACTGTAGCGGGGGTTTTAAGGTCGCGTAAAACGATATTACGTATGATTGTGAAAATTTTTGGAGATCATTCGTATTAATCAAGGTATCTTGGAAATATTTAAAGGACCTTTAAAAGCGACGAGTGTTCATTTAAAAGAAAACTATGTCGAGAAAGTATTGTGATGCTAATGTGTTGGATGTAGATGTGAATGTTCTTGCAACGATTGTATATACACACAGGAATTTTTGAAACCTTAAGAAATCGATTAGAGAATTGAGCTGGACATAATTCTATTATAACTACTCTCAGTATTGCAAAATTTAGCTCTGAGTCGGGCATAGGTGATCAGGCTATGTCCCACTGTCCCTGGTCAGATATAGGTGATCAGTCTATATTCCAACGAGGTTTAATGAATTTTGAAATACTCAGCTCAGTTATACTAATAATATGTCCCTCACATTTAAAGGAAATTTTGAAAGACTAAGGCAAGTGACCAAACTCGAGGTCGAATGATGAGATTACGTAAGGAAAAGGCGTAACGCTGTGACGTGTACAATATGTAAGCATACTTATATGGAAGACAATTACAGTAATCAAAGAGAATAAGTGTGTTAATACAAATAGCGTCTCAAAAACGTTATTTATATTCTTTGATCTTTCATTAGTTTTGTTAATGACAAATAAAAGGAATATCTTTTAGCGAATAATAAATACTAGCTTAAGTCTCTTAAGTACACATTTTACACTTCACATAATAACCAAAGAATTACAAGTTTGCTTATTTAGTAACTTGTTTCCTTAAAAGGAAACTTTAATTCTAAAACCATTCCATGACATCATTGCATGCATCACATACAATATCTTTGATATATCTTGGTTAGATTTGCAAGATACATAGTTGACATTTGAAGATCTTGGATGATATGGTAAGATACAACTAAGATATGGTAAGAGACAACTAATCCATAGCTGTCACCATCCCACGGATCCAAGTCCAATAAAGGACGGATCCCTTGTGAGGGATCCGTGGGATCCGTGAGCTGAAGATCAGCTTGCCTATAAATAGGAAGCTGATCATTTGGCTCTCTCATCACTCATATAGCTTAACACACATATTCATTCAGTACATATCTTACTAACATCATTCATAGTTGCATTTTACTTTGATCTTTCATTTTGTAGAAGAGAGATCAAGCATTCAAGGATCTACAGAACCGTAATCCTTTAGTTGCATTACTGTGTGATATTGTAGTTTGTTTCACACATCATATCTATCATTTGTAATCAGTGAGTGTGGTTAGTACTTTAGTTCTTAAAGTACAAAGAGTGTAGGGAGTGGTTGTACCCTTGTAAAGAACTCGACATCTAGCTTAGTGTCGGTAAAGTAAATAGGCGACGTCAGGTTGGTTCTACCTTGTGAAAGAACCCGGTGTTTAGCTTAGTACCGGAAAAGGAAGTAAGCGACGTGTAAAGGTTTTCTCCGCCTAGGAAAGGAGTTTGTTTCTTAGTGAAAGATAAACTCTCGAGTCGGAAACTCGGGGAGTGGAGTAGGGCAAGGAATAGAGTTCTTGTAGCTGAACCACTATAAACAACTGTGCCGTGTGGTTTGATCTTTCCTCTCTTTATCCTTTGTTTACATTGTGTGATTATTTATTTGTGATTGTTTCCTTTGAATTAACATATAGTAACAAAGCAAATAAAACTTGAAAAACGGTAAAAACTATTCAACCCCCCTTCTAATTTTCCACAATTGGCATCAAGAGCTACGTTACTTAAGATCTTTAAAATATATTGTATTTTAAAACTTAAAACGATCCATGGATTTTGAAAACTTTAAAAAAGGGCAATCTATACAGAGACCACCTCTATTTGAACCAAATTGTTTTATTTATTGGAAAAATCGCTTTGAGACTTATGTAAAGTCAAAGGATATAGATCTATGGTATATTATAGTTGATGGTGATTACAAACCTATTAGTAATAATATTTCGGGTGGTCGGGATGAAGGAGCTTCTCATACTCGTCACAGTGATGAGCAAAAGAAACTAATTGCCAAAAATAATGAAGCCAAAATGATGCTTTATAATGCCTTACCTAAGAAAGAATATGAAAGAGTTTTTATGTGTAAAACGGCTAAGGATATTTGGCAATCTCTTATTATCACACATCAAGGGAACTCACAAGTAAAAGATAACAAAATTGATCTTCTTGTCCAACAATACGAACAATTTGTTATCTCTGAAGTTGAGACCATTGATAGTGCGTTTGCTAAGTTCAATACTATTATTACATCACTTAAAGCACTTGATGAATCTTTTTCTAGCAAGAATTTTGTCAGGAAATTTCTAAGAGCACTCCATCCGAAATGGAGAGCAAAGGTGACAGCTATTGAAGAATCTAAGGATCTCTCAAGCATGATACTAGAAGAGCTCATAGGAAACCTAAAAGTTCACGAAATGATTATGGAAAAAGACTCGGAAATTGTCAAAGGCAAAAAGGAGAAGATTAAGTCTATTGCCTTGAAAGCCAAAGTCGAGTCAAGTGATGATGATGAGTCTTGTTCAGACAGTGATGATGAAGAGTATGCCATGGCCGTGAGGGATTTCAAGAAATTCTTCAGGAGACGAGGAAAGTTTGTAAAACCACCTAGTGATGAAAAGAAATCCTCTCGGAAAGATCGTGACGATAAGAAAGGTAAGGTTCATAGGAAATGCTATAGGTGTGGTGACTCCAGTCACTTAATAGGAGAATGTCCAAAGCCTCCAAAGACCAAGTCTCAAAGAGCCTTCGTTAGTGGAGCTTGGAGCGATAGTGAAGGAGATGATGATGATGAGCCTAAGAACAACGAAATTGCACTTATGGCTAATGACATAGAAGAGGTACATTCTGATTCATACTCCTCTATAGATGATGAAACCTTAGAAGTAGAATATAACAAACTGTGTGACGTTACTTTGAAAATCATAAACAAAAACAAATTTTTGAAAACAAAGACAACACTTTTAGAAAATGAAGTATTTTGGCTTAAAGAAAAAGCAATACGAATTGAAAAAGGTAAAGTTAGTAAAGAAACATGTGTGTCTTGTCAAGAACTAAAACTTGAACTAGAAACCTTAAGAACCACACAGGAAGATTTAATCAAACAAAATTCAAAGTTTAAAAGGTTTGATAAAAACATAAGTTGTGCAGATGAAATAATGAAAATGCAAAAGCTACCTCATGATAAAACAGGTCTAGGCTTTATGAAACTAGGAACCTTAAGTGATCATAAGGAACAGACTGTGATTAAAACTGATTCAACCAAGTTAGACACTCACGGATCCGACGGATCCAAAAATTTGGATCCGCCAGGTATATCCAAAGGATCCGCGGGTACAGAAGTTGAACAGAAGGTTCACAAAGTCGACCGTTCCGAGTTTGTTAAAGTTACTAAGAAACCTAACAGTAGTATAACCAATAATAAACACAAACCAGCAGTATCTTTAGGAAGAGGTCAAGCTAGAAATGAATATAGAGTTAAAACGGATCAACAAAGACCTCAGATGAGTTTTCCCAAACACCCCTTTCCAAAGAGTATATTTAATCCACAACACACTTATCAAAATAATTGGAACCAAAACATGTCTAGAAACTTTCATGGTCCTAATTATATGCCGTGGAACAATTGTCCACCTTTTCAGTACATAAACCATGATAATGTCATGTTTAACCCAAACGGACCCATGAGATATTGGGGACCAAATGCTTGAGTCTTTCATGAACTTAGGTATGCTTGAAAGTTGATCTTGAACCTGGTGAGTGGATCAAAGATAGTGGGTGCTCAAGACACATGACGGGAAACAAAAATCTTTTCTCAACCTACCAAGTGTATGACAGAGGTAATGTCACATTCGGTAGCAAGCTTAAAAGTAAAATCATCGGAAAAGGTACAATCTCTCATGACTCTCTATCTATTGATGATGTTGCTCATGTAGATAATTTAGGATTTAATTTACTTAGTATAAGTCAATTATGCCGCAAAAAGTATAACGTCCTTTTCAGTGAAAATGGAAGTAAAATACTTAAAGATGGCATAACCGTAGGAAAAGGTGTTTTAAAGAATAATGTCTATGTTATGAAATTAGATAAAACACCTAAAGATAAGTTATGTCTTACCTCCTTGGACGAAAACTCAACTCTATGGCATCGACGCTTAGGTCATGCTAATATGAGGCTTATTCAATCCTTGTCTTCCAAAGAACTCGTTAGGAATCTACCCAAGTTGAAATATGACCAACACTTTTGTGATGCTTGCAAAATTGGGAAACAAGTACATAATAGCCATAAGGCTAAAAACATGGTATCTACATCTAGATGCCTAGAATTATTGCATATGGATTTGTTTGGCCCGTCGGCTATACAAAGTTATGGAGGAAATTTTTACACTTTAGTCATAGTAGATGATTACTCTAGATATACATGGACAAAGTTTTTGAAAACTAAAAATGAGGCATTCGACAAATTTGAAATTCTAAGCAAGAAAATTCAAAATCAAATAGGAAGTAATATAGTATCTATTAGAACTGACCATGGTCGAGAATTTGACAATGAAATCCAATTTGGAAATTTTTGTGATAATAATGGAATAACTCATAATTTCTAGGCTCCTCGTACACCTCAATCTAAAGGTGTAGTAGAATGTAAAAATAGAACAATTCAAGAAATGAGTAGAACTATGTTAAATGAACAAAACATACCACAAAAGTTTTGGTGTCACGCTGTAGATACTTCTACATATATCCTAAATAGTGTTTTAATTAGACAATTTTTAAATAAAACTCCTTATGAAATTTATCGAGGCAAAAAGCCTACATTAGGATATTTTAGAGTTTTTGGAAGCAAGTGCTTCATTTTAAACACAAAGGATTATCTCACCAAGTTCGACCCAAAGTCGTATGAAGGTGTATTTCTTGCGTACTCTCAAAACAGTAAAGCATACATAGTATTAAACAAGGAAACATCAAGAGTCGAGGAATCGTTGAGCGTAACATTCAACGAAAGTCCACCTCCCTCTAAGACATCACCTTTGGTAGATGATGACTTGGTTGAAAGTCAAATGGTTAATGATATTGAAAACATTGAAAATGACAATGAACCCGTAAAAAGAGAAATTATCAATATTAAAGAAACTAAAAGTCATCCATTAGAAAACGTCATAGGAAAACTTAATGAAAGAACGTTAAGATCCAAAGCTCAAAATGAAAGTAATTATTTTTGTTTTATTTCAACTGTTGAACCTAAAAATATAGATGAGGCAATAAAAGATGAATCTTGGGTAATTGCTATGCAAGAAGAACTAAATCAATTTATTAGAAATGATGTTTGGACATTGGTCCCTCCACCTAAAAACCAAACCATAATCGGCACCAAATGGGTCTTTAGAAATAAAATGGATGAAAATGGTATTGTATCTAGAAATAAAGCTAGGCTAGTAGCTCAAGGTTACAATCAACAAGAAGGTATAGATTACGATGAAACCTTTACACCCGTAGCTAGACTTGAGTCTATTAGGATATTACTTGCATATGCATGTGCACATGATTTTAAGTTATTTCAAATGGATGTCAAAAGTGCTTTCTTAAATGGTTTTATAAATGAAGAAGTATATGTTGCACAACCTCCCGGCTTTGCCGACTTTGAAAAACCAAATTATGTTTTCAAACTTAAGAAAGCTTTATACGGACTTAAGCAAGCACCAAAGGCTTGGTATGATCGACTTAAGACTTTCCTAGTTGACCATAAGTATACCATGGGCCTAGTAGACAATACTCTCTTCACCAAGAAAAAGGGATCACATATTATTATAGTCCAGATATATGTGGATGACATTATATTCAGTTCAACTTGTCAAGAGTTATGCGATGATTTCTCAAAAATCATGCATGACGAGTTTGAAATGAGTATGATGGGGGAACTAAACTTTTTCTTAGGTCTCCAAATTAAACAATTAGAAGATGGGATATTCTTCAACCAATCAAAGTATATCAAAGATATGCTTAAGAGGTTTGGTCTTGAAGACTCAAAACCCATGAGAACACCCATGTCCTCCGAAACCAAACTCACTAAGGATGATGAAAATGAATCCGTAGATAGCACTAAATATAGAGGAATGATTGGTAGTTTACTCTATCTTACAGCTAGTAGGCCTGACATTATGTTTAGTGTTTGTCTATGTGCACGTTTTCAAGAAGATCCAAAAATGTCCCATCTTGAAGCCGTTAAACGGATATTTAGGTACATCAAAGGTACTACACACTTAGGATTATGGTATCCCAAAGGAACGGGTGTAGAAACCATAGTGTATACCAACTCAGATCATGCAGGTGACTATGTTGATAGGAAAAGTACTAGCGGTATTTGTACTTTTGTAGGATATTGTCTCACATCATGGTTCGCTAAGAAACAAACTGCCCTCGCAATCTCAACAACAGAGGCAGAGTATGTGTCTGCAGGAAAGGCGTGTCAACAAGCACTGTGGATGAAACAAGCTCTCGTCGACTATGGAATTGAACTCAACAACATTCCCATTCTTTGCGACAACAAAGGTGCTATCGATCTAAGCAAAAATCCAGTCCAACACGCTAGAACCAAACATATTGAAATACAACATTACTTCCTTCGCGACAATGTACAGAAGGGAATCATCTCAATTGAGAAAGTTTCCTCAGAGGACAACATTGCCGACATTCTCACAAAACCAGTTAAACGAGAACCTTTCAACTATCTTATACTTGGATTAGGATTAATGGAACCTAGTGATTAGGGGAAACATAAGTAGAAACATTAGTTTAGCCACACACGACACTAAACCAAAACATGTGTTCTGATCCGCGGATCCAATCGACAACAAGGACGGATCTTTTGTTTTGGATCCGCCGGATCCGTCGCATGCTGAGTTCAGTTTATTATTAAATAAACAAGAACAACTACTATTCATTCCTCACTCCAAAACATATCACCTTACTATACTCGACACACAATTAATCTCCATCAAAATTTAGACCATTTTCTTCCACAAATTTGTGCTTCTAACATCACTGTAAGTATTCTTATCATATTTATACTCCTGATCTGCGTCTAGGATTTCCATTTCATGCACAAAACCAAAACTTGGGGTATATGCATAATTCTTGAAAAATCATGAAGCATATTTACTACATTATACTTAAAAACATGTTTTTTTTAGTTAGGAATTGCATCTCATAGCACATTGTCTTAATTTAACAAAAACCCCATCACTACTAGAAAAATAGCCTTTAATGACACCAAAATTATGACACACGCACGATAATGACACGCAAAAATGTGTGTCATAAAAAAACTGTCATAAATTATACAATCTAAAAGCTAGATGACAGGCAATTTTTAGTGTCATAAAAAAACGTCCTCTAATGCGGAGTACACTTACATTTGCGTGTCATCCCTAAAACAGACGGCAATTTCTTCAGGCGGCAAGTTTAATTTACTCCCAAAAAATTCAAATCACTTCTCCAAAAATTAAACCCTTTCCCCCAATCTCCTCCCTTCCTTCCTTCACCTCCGTTCATCCCCAATCTCCTCCCTCACTCACTCTCACATCTTTCGTCATCCAACCCACCCCATTTATAAAACGTACGATTTCAAAACCCCCTTTATTTCCACTTTACTCTCCAAAACTAATAAATCAAATCAGATCACAGATCTAGGGCTCCAATTAAAAATGGGGCAACAATCTTTGATCTACAGTGTTTAGGTGGGGGTGAGAGGGATCGGTTTCAGGATTTGTTGCCTGCGATGATGAGGAGTTTGACGGAGGCGTTGAATGGGGGGATGGAGGCGACGGCGCAGGAAGCGTTGGAGTTGTTGATTGAGTTGGCTGGGAGTGAGCCGAGGTTTTTGAGGAGGCAGTTGGTGGAGGTGGTTGGGAGTAGGCACCCCTGTTTCCCCAAAATCAAAACCTACATCCATTCATTCCCTCTTGCCTCTCTTTATCCTTTTTCCTTGCATTAGTCGACATCATATGTTCCATTTTGTTTTGATTCGCCAGGTGTTCCTACATTTCCAACGACCAACTCAAGTAAGTTATTTATTTTATAAACAGTAATTGATAGGTTTTATATACCTGAAATCGAATTTTATATTTGTGATTATGTTATTATCTAGCATAATATTTGGTTAATCAAGTGAGATTCTTGTATTTTTTTACTTCTTTCTGCTAAAAGTTAACTGCAGTACTTACAATGATTTCTAACACATTGTATAAAAGAGTTAACTCCTTAAACCCGTGAACACTTAAACTGACTTATAGCTAGCTGTTCACTATACCGTTTAGCTTACATCATTGTCTGCAATGCAACACAAAAAAATGGGGTTTTGACCTTTGACCCATGATTCTTATGTACCCATTTCATCATTTTACCTTGTGGGTATGTTAATATCAAATCTTGGGGTACTTTTAGTACATTTTTCCTAGTCAAATTTTGTTAAAGTTTTAGTAGTGGTATTTTTGTGTGTGACATGGATGAAGTTGGAGTAGCATCGAGTAGCTACATATGTGATAAAAGGTATCTACCATATTTCTTATTTTAACCATATTCATTTATTTTCATATTTGGTGTGTGACATTGATTGGTTTCTTGAAGTGGCAATGGAGTCTGAAGTTGGTTATAGTTAAAGTTTAATGATTTTTGGTTAACTATGGTAAATGAAAATTATTTGACTTTGTTAGTACTCAAGAGATTAGTTTATATTCTGGTGAGAAAAAAATGAGAAGTTTATGTGACATCTTGGAGGAGAGTTTGGAGGAGGGGACTAGGCATTTGGCGATTGAGTTTGTGATTACGTTGGCGGAGGCCAGGGAACGGGCGCCTGGGATGATGAGGAAGTTGCCGCAGTTTATTAGTAGGTTGTTTGGGATTTTGATGAAGATGTTGTTGGATATTGAGGATGAGGCTGCGTGGCATACGGCTGAGGATGAGGATGAGGATGCGGGGGAGTCGAGTAATTATAGTGTGGCGCAGGAGTGTTTGGATAGGTTGGCTATTGCGTTAGGTGGGAATACGATTGTTCCTGTTGCGTCTGAGCAGTTGCCGGCTTATTTGGCTGCTCCTGAGTGGCAGAAACATCATGCTGCGCTTATCGCTCTTGCACAAATAGCTGAGGGTTGCTCAAAGGTATAAATATTGTTCAAATATATTATTCTTGTTTTGTCGACAAACAGATGTTAGTTGCATATTGTTCTATGTGGTTGTCTTAGAAATGATAATGATTACGTTTTATGGATGATTGTGATGACCTAGGTGATGATAAAAAATTTGGAACAAGTGGTGACCATGGTTTTGAATTCATTCCAAGATCCTCACCCACGTGCGAGATGGGCTGCTATTAATGCAATTGGGCAATTGGCAACAGATTTAGGTCCAGACTTGCAAGTTCAGTTCCACCAAAGAGTGTTGCCAGCTCTAGCTGGTGCCATGGATGACTTTAATAATCCACGAGTTCAGGTTAGTAGTGTTATTTCAGCATATATGTTAGTCTGTTGTTAGTTATAAAACAGACATATATGTTTATATATTGTTATTGTGTTTGATCATTGATTTTTGTCATTTATGAAAATGATATGAATGTCTGTTGATTTTTATTAGTGCACTTGTAGTTGTAATCGAGTGAATGTGTTTGTTTAGGAAAATCGGATATATATGAGTCAATAGACGACTTATGATTTGAATAGAAAAAAAATATTACTGTAATGATTATGGATTGGTAACATGGTTATGGATTGTGGTTTTCTAGTATTTTTATGAGTAAGAGCTGTTAATCAGTTATTGTTAAGGTGTTGAACTTTTATAATTTGGATCAAGAGACCAGTGGAGATAGCATTTGCAAATTTAGTTAACTTATATACTTTTATGTCATTATAGTAGTAGGCCAATAAAAATGTGCAATTGCAAAATTATATGAAGCCCCATTTTCCTTTGAGGTATTATTAGGAACCATCAAATTCTTTATTCCTCATATTCTGCCTTTTCATTGCATAGTCATCATACTTCTTGTGAAAGGAGTAGCATAATAGTCTATACAGTAGTTTGCAAGAAGCCAAGAATAAGCTGTTTGGGACAAGTTTGGAGAAATGCAAATGCGAAACCCAAATTCATGCAATTTTATAAATTTCCAATTGATATCCATATTTTTTTGTCCACAGATATCTTTTTGAGGGTGGTGCAGCCTGTCATTGCTAAGATTTTGATTGGATCCTTATTTGCCCTTCTCAAAGCTATATCGTTATGGAAAACAAAAGCTGCTTCGCTTGCATCTAACTCTAAGAGCACCAGTGACCAACTAATCTGAACAACTGACTACTACCAAACTTTCACCAGGTCGAACTGAAGTCTGCAAAGGAGGCACCCAAAAAGCTAAAGCCAATGCATCACCTTCAGATAAACTTGTCCCCCTTCACCAACCATTTACGGGTTCGGTTCATACACCTCATTTTAAACCGTGAGAAATCAATTACTAGTATCTAAACCACCAGTCTCGTCATCAGTCTATTTTGTCCCTTCAAAGTCACCATTACCTCTGGTACTACAAGAAGCACACCTTTGAGGCCTGTTAGTATATTCTATGTAGCTATATATGTTCTACACATTTACCTGTATATCACCCATATATGTTTCTACAATTTTGGAATTTGAAAATAACTTGTAGTTGTATGAAACGCATTGTTTTGATATATATGAAATGCGCTTTTTTGCTATTTGTGTATTTATTTGTATTATGAGATTATCTGTTATTTAATGTGGGGATATTATTAATTTTATAAAAATTATTTTTTTTAAAATTTTTTTACCCATGACACGCAAAAAAGGGGTCATAAAATAGTGTCATAAAAGTTTGTCGTAAAAGCGTGTCATAAATTCATGACGCGCGAAATGCGTGTCATAAAGCTTTATGACGGGTCGATCAATGACACCAAAAAGCGCGTCATCTGACCCCTTTTATGACACGCAATGCGCGTCATTAAAGGCCTTTTTTCTAGTAGTGCATGAAAATTTTTCACTAAAATCTTCTAACGACTAGGTAAAATGATTTTTTCTTACATTGTTCATACAAATGCAAAAACGTTATCTTTTAGACTTCACTTGCATAATGTCTCTTGAATGCTAAAGGGAATACATAATTAATATGTATTTTCGGGTACATTCAACCGTAGCTACATTGAAATAGGAGCGTTTGGGTTATCTCTCGTTTATAAACAAAACTTGCATAAACTAATTGTTCTTGCATCAAAAGGAGTCGAGATAACCGCACCTCCACATTGTCCCCATGTAGGCACACACTAGGAATTTTACACTTACTTTGATCATTTTAACTAAAACTATGTAACTTTTGTACTTAGGAAAATCATGCCTCCCGCAACCAACTACGATCACAAAAGAACCATTAACTACTTACCCGAAGTCCACAAAACCAAAGGTCTAACAAATGCCCAAATCGAAATTTTCAAAGCCTTAGAGAAAAAGTATGTCCATGAGGGTAGAGTCGTAGATTCATCATTCTATGAAGGAACACAACTTAGGGAACAATTAGCCGCCATTCGGTTTGATTCTCGTTTAGATATAGATGAACCAATTATTCCTAGGTTCATACTTGAGTTCTATGCTAGTGTAGGTCTTAGTTCTAGTGACCAAGGTTACTTGAGTCTTCATTTTACTCTAAATGGAAATCTCGTCAATATCCCTCTTGATCAATTTGGTGAGGTTTTAGGAATTCCAAACCAAGGGACATGTCTTTACTCGGACAAATGGTCCTTAACAATCTTAGAATCCAATCTCGATAGGACGGCACCATATGTCACTCCTCTCGAATCAAAAGAAGTGATTAGGGAACATCTCTTCATTCCTAAGAACAACCCCACTAGGATGTATCGTGGTCGCGAAGTTGCTAGAGATCCATTTGCAATGGAGCTAAATGAACTCAAACCCGAATTCAAGAAAATTGAGGATGTCTTAAGGGCTAATGTGATGTGCACCATAGGAAACCGTGATCACATCAATACTTGTTTGTGTCATATGATGTACAACATCTCTACTCGTCAACCCTTCAATCTTGCTTACTATGTTGCCAAAAGAATGTGTGACATTCCGGTTCATAGCAAGATTGCAATGCCTCATGGTATCCTCTTAACCCGACTCTATAAAGCCTTTGCACCCGCTCGTCCAAACCATCTAGGCTTTGTTCCGGATTACAATGAAATAGAACATACCTTCGTTCCTTTGAGCGACTTTAGGGTGAGTGTAGATAAAGGCAAACGTCCTCGTGTACCAACATCATCCTCATCATCTTCAATGAGTGAAGATGATGGTTTACCAAATTCTAGGATTCCTCCACCCGAATACTTGAGCCATCTTCCTCCAATTCAAAATGAATCCGCTGAGTATTGAAACATCAAAGGAATGGTGAAGAATCTTGGTCGTTGGATGATGAAATTGCACAAGGGGATGAAGAAGTTGAAGAAGAAGCTTAGTTGATGGAGTGTTTGGTTTTGAACAATGTTGGATGTTGTGATGTTAAACTACTATGTGTCTTGAATTTATCTGATAATACTTGTTGTGTATGTGTAATAACTAACATTTGCAGGTAGATAACCATCACGGTTATCAATTTTCTGGGTTATAGCCTATGTTTGGCATAACACCTAAAACGGTAAGTTTCTAAGAACGAATTAAACTATGTGCAATCGTGTGTTAATGTTATCATATTTAATTGTTTTGCTATACATATTAGATGTTAAGTAAGGTCTAGGTGAAGTTTCGGGTTTTCGTCGAAAAACGCGAAATATGACATATGTTCTGTTTAGTTTCTTAGTTTTAGGCATACGGATCCGGCGGATCCAAAACCTGGGCTCCGCCAAGGCTTATCGTTGGATCCGCCATCCGCCAACCTGCGGATTCGGCGGATCCCTACCTTTGGTTCCGCCTTTGATCCAACTTGGATCCGCAGGTTCCCCAGTAAAATTCTAAAAATTTTCGACTCATCTCGATTCTTAAATCTTAGTGTTTAGTATCATTTAGGATTCATTCACTGATAATAATTCATCTTAGAATCATTTAGGAATTCTTAGAAACTTAGGAACAAAATTTCCCACCAAAATTTAAATTTTTGAATTTTAGGTGTGAGTTACCAAACTTATACAAAGAAGGAACCCTTTTTAGGGATCCGTCAAATCCGTGGAAATATCAAATCATCAGATTTTCCACTATCTCCTTATATTTACTGCATATCCACAACATATTACTCAACCCAAGCTCAATGGATTGACTTCATTGATATGACCTGCACAAATTTCTGTTCCAAATCATTAGAAACCAACATTCTCTATTGGATTCACATCAAATCCAAACACAAAGACTCACAAACCTTCTGTCTATAAATTAGCACTTTAGGATCTTCAATTCACATCACAACCATCTCTTCTCCTGTACATTTTAGCTATCATACTTCACCAAAAAGTCTCAATGACAAAATCAAACAACTCCTCCACATCCAAGCCACTAAAACGAACAGCCCGTATGAGTGTGAAACCTTATTGTTTCATCAACATTCACAACTCATCCTCTGAAGAATCATCACCACTAAACATATCTTCACCCATTGCTAGTGAAAACTTCCTTACTTTATCCACTCCAACTCCCTCACATGTAGTCATAAAAACACCACCTCCTACCATTACTCCTGTAGCAACCACACCACCACCCGCTCCTGCTCCCGCTCCATCACAGTCTGAGAAGTCTGCATCATCACCATCTTCACCAAAACTTAAACCTATGGAACTCTTTAGGACACCACCAACATCTACACAACCATATCTTGATGAGTTAGAAGATCTTCCACCCACATCAACCAATCCTCCACCAATAAGTCTTGAAAACTTAGAACCTATGCTATTTCATCCTCTCCATCCGGAGATTCATGGTCCTCTATACCGTGAAGCACAACAACCTCGTCCACAAATACCACCACTATCACCAACTTCAACACTCATTACCATTGATGAAGCAATGTGGAGCAACATTCCTCAAACACAAGAGGAGATAAGTGAGGAGTTAAACCAATTCTATACTCTCTCGGGTATGGTTGACCATCGCCTTCATGAAGCAATGGACATTCAAAACATTCTTATGAACTCCCTCCAAACACCACAAAAACCATCAAACAACAACAACAACCAACCACCATCACAACCACCACCACCACAAAACTTGGAGCCTAGTCTTCCTCCCGGGTTTTCAAGTCATGATTGCGCACACTGTGAGAGAACGGCTCACTTGGCCCAAAGGACCAACATCTTGGTCCATGAGCTTCAAAATGAGATGAGGTTCATCTTAAACCATGTTCTTGAACGTTTAAATGCCATCTCTCATCCTCCTCAATAGGAGCTCTATAGACTCGTTGTTAGGACCTTTTAAGTTGTTTGTTTAGGACTTTTTATTTTCTCTCTAGGATGTCTTTTTATTTTGTAACATCATTTCATTATTGTGACTTTTGTCACAAAATTTTCAATATATATGAATGTGATGTTTTATGCTTATGAGTGATCAACATATTGCATATTCTCATTATCATTGTGAACTAACATTCCTATATTGCATATATTATATCTTGAATATGATTGCTTTAGGTACAAATAATGATCAGACACTTACTTTGACTTTTAAAAGTCAAACATATTGAAAGGCTTGTTTGGAAGAACACTTCACAAGCATTCTACTTCTTCATTGAAGTCATTCATAACTAACACTTCATTTGCAGCATATCATACCCTTCAAAAGTATACGTTGGTACTCGAGAAGTGAGGAGTATACATCGAGGGGGAGCATCTCATAAGCATTTCATATACTAACCGTTTGTTTTGTAGATTCATGCATCATTTCCTTGATTACTCCATTTAGGGGGAGTATAAAACAAGGGGGAGCTATTAAAGTTCTCAAAATCGCATTCCGCTTCGCTACTCTTTTTGTTTCGACAAAAAGGGGGAGAAAGGACTAAGTTTGCATCAACTGTGATTCATCACAGTACATACATTTTTACAAAACTTTTCTTTAATAAACAAACTTAATATATATTTTTAAGAACTCATGCTATATTTATTCTCTTGCTCAAAAATATACCGTATGTTTTGTCATCAACAAAAAGGGGGAGATTGTTAATACAAATAGCGTCTCAAAAACGTTATTTATATTCTTTGATCTTTCATTAGTTTTGTTAATGACAAATAAAAGGAATATCTTTTAGCAAATAATAAATACTAGCTTAAGTCTCTTAAGTACACATTTTACACTTCACATAATAACCAAAGAATTACAAGTTTGCTTATTTAGTAACTTGTTTCCTTAAAAGGAAACTTTAATTCTAAAACCATTCCATGACATCATTGCATGCATCACATACAATATCTTTGATATATCTTGGTTAGATTTGCAAGATACATAGTTGACATTTGAAGATCTTGGATGATATGGTAAGATACAACTAAGATATGGTAAGAGACAACTAATCCATAGCTGTCACCATCCCACGGATCCAAGTCCAATAAAGGATGGATCCCTTGTGAGGGATCCGTGGGATCCGTGAGCTGAAGATCAGCTTGCCTATAAATAGGAAGCTGATCATTTGGCTCTCTCATCACTCATATAGCTTAACACACATATTCATTCAGTACATATCTTACTAACATCATTCATAGTTGCATTTTACTTTGATCTTTCATTTTGTAGAAGAGAGATCAAGCATTCAAGGATCTACAGAACCGTAATCCTTTAGTTGCATTACTATGTGATATTGTAGTTTGTTTCACACATCATATCTATCATTTGTAATCAGTGAGTGTGGTTAGTACTTTATTCCTTAAAGTACAAAGAGTGTAGGGAGTGGTTGTACCCTTGTAAAGAACTCGACATCTAGCTTAGTGTCGGTTAAGTAAATAGGCGACGTCAGGTTGGTTCTACCTTGTGAAAGAACCCGGTGTTTAGCTTAGTACCGGAAAAGGAAGTAAGCGACGTGTAAAGGTTTTCTCCGCCTAGGAAAGGAGTTTGTTTCTTAGTGAAAGATAAACTCTCGAGTCGGAAACTCGGGGAGTGGAGTAGGGCAAGGAATAGAGTTCTTGTAGCCGAACCACTATAAACAATTGTGCCGTGTGGTTTGATCTTTCCTCTCTTTATCCTTTGTTTACATTGTGTGATTATTTATTTGTGATTGTTTCCTTTGAATTAACATATAGTAACAAAGCAAATAAAACTTGAAAAACAGTAAAAACTATTCAACCCCCCTTCTAGTTTTCCACAAAGTGGGTATAATTGATCCAATAATAAGACATAAATCTCATCAAATATGTCAGCAACAACCCACAAATGAGGCATCAGCTTGGCAGGAAGGCACGTGGCGGTCATAGGATTAAGTTTTCGTAAAAGTAGTTATAGTCTAGGTTTTAAAATTACCAAGTTCTCTATAACCAAGGCTCTGATACCAATCTGTAACACCCCCAAAATCTGGTCCAGCGGAAGCATACATTTCGCTGGGGTGCTACTAAATTGGTACCGTAACACAGAGTAAAGAGAATGGATTTACCATATCCGTTTAAAAGAAATGTTCATACTCAAAAGTACTTTGTTTTACATCATTCAATGAAATGCAAAAACATAGGCCCATAAAAGAAATAAATTGGTCCCCTAATGAATATCAGAGTATCTTGATCCCATAACCATGTCATGCCATGCCAAAAGCCGCCAAAGGTGAGCTGACACTTTAAGAACCTGAAAATACATGTTAAAATGTGTCAACACGAGGTTGGTCAGTTCATAGAATTTAGTTTAACTATAAAGTATTTGAATAAAGATTTCCCCGCAAAGGCATTGTAAATCCACTCAGTCCCAAGCCCCGCCCATACAAGGCTTGCAACCTGTGTGTTTACAATCCACTGCTAAATAAGATTAGGTTTAGGTAAACAAAAGTAATATATGAACCACAAGATTTAAAATTGGTTTGACCAGTATTTTTGGTTATGTGACCAATTCATTCGGTCAAGTGACCAGTTCATTCGGTTAGGTAACCAGTTCATTTGGTCATGTTAGAAGTACATTAGGTTATGCGACCAATTCATTCAGTCATGTATGAATAATCGTTCAAAGTGCTTGTTTCCATGGGTAAAAAGAATTAAGTATGAAACAAGTGAATATACAACGCATTCGAGTAAATAACAAATTCATAAGTAGAGCAAGTAATGGTTTGACTAAACAAGTAACATATTCAAGTAAATCAACTATTGTATTTAGATGAAAATGAGCATGTATTCTCCCCCAAAACGATTATAAAACAAGTAAAAGTAGGGGCCATGAACTCACCTGGTACAACTGATATGATGACAAAAGGAAAGTGTACGAAATTAAGGCTCGGTAAGCTACTCACAACCTAATATGAATGATATGATTTAGGGCATGGTATGATGTCGTGCATGCAAGTTCATACTCTACTTTATCACTTGTACATGTTGTTGTAATATTTGTTGTCAAAAGAGAGTTGCGTCGATTTGATCCTTTATTTAGAAAATTTACCACTTTTTAGAAATTGTAACTTGTAAATCTTGCGACCAAATTTTAGTTGTCAAGTTAATGGCTATTCTAAAAATCTATAACGCATCTAATAAGCATATGTAATGTTCTACCATCTCCGTTTATGTAATTTTAGCCAAAATGTACTCCAAAAGGTCCAAAATCTACTTCAAAAATCCTAACAGCTTTCTAATAGAGAAAAATATTAGGCTGTCAACGTATATGTTGACGTAACTCTTTATTAGGCCATAACTTTTGCATCGTAGCTTCGTTTCTTAAGTTTGACCTATCCCCGCGAAGATATTTAAGTATACTCTAGGCTTTTCAAGGTCTCGGCTAGTCAAGATATCATTTAACCTCAGTTTTTCATCTCTTAAAATTCTGGACAGATTCATTTATTTTTTGAAAATATAGTTTTCGTCGTCTAAATTGAAAATAGCGTATCTTTTTCGTTAAAAAACCCATTTTAACTCATTCAAGCGGCTACGGTTTCGTTATTGAGTCTATTTTCTATATTTCTAGACTAAAATTACTCACAACCCACTGATTTTTCCAGTTTTCAAAAAACGGGACAGATTGTTTATAATGTGTGTCAAAACCATATTTCCAATCTTCTAGTTAGCATATCCACTTAACAACCACTTCAAATCTAGTCCTAATTCATCCATCAACTTCTCAACATAATAATAGTGATCTAACCATAAACTTAAAATATTCAAAGTCCATATAAAAAATCCTCAAGAATGTTTAAATGTACAAGTTTGCTAACATACCTATTTATAAGGTTTATTACTGCTTTCTTGTGAAGAGTTTTACTAACTAGTTTTCTTGAAATAAACACTTTTTTAAAACATAAACTTTTGTTAAAAGATTGTTGTGGATATAAAGCTTTATTAACATATACAATGTGATAAACTAAGTATATGTAACTTGAAACTAGATCTCATGATATAAACAGTGTCAAAATAGTCTTTGGGCTTACTTGAAGAGGATGAAAATGAGATGTGAGCAAGAACAATAGACCAATGGTTACTCCAAATCGATTTTTAGCTAGTATAAAACATGTAAAAGACCGAATAGCACTTGAAATGATCAACATCGACTTTCTTTCTTTCTTTTCTATCTACGGCCGAACCTAAGTGAGTTTTTATGTGTTTGTATGTGTAAAAAATGAGCTAGTTTACTTGCTTTATATAAATAAAATATCTTTACTTTTATTATATAAAAGCTAATAAGTACATTGCATTTATTAAATTTTGGTCAAAGCAAGTAAAGGGGGTTTGTTTAGCCAGCTGAAATTGGGGAACGAGGGGATGGGTATGGGCTTGGTAGATTTGGTGTAAGATTTGTCCAAAAATCTAGTGTGTATATATATATATATATATATATATTATATATATATATAAAAGAATAAGTTAGATATTTATTATTTAGGTATTGAGTTAGCTAGAAATAAATTTTAGTGGAACAAAATAGAGTGTAATAAAGTCATAAAAATTATAAAATTGTTTTTGTATAAGTATCGGGTGCGTTGTCCATTTAAATCGCGAAATGCGTTTGTTTAAAGTAACAATCATAAATAAATAAAAGGGATTTGTTTTAGGGTTTACAATTTCGAACCGGAGTATGAGCAAGGTGTTGGAATGTTGTGGACTAAATATAGCCTAAAGTCCTAGTGCTCAATAGGGTTGTTCCTAGTTTTAGGTTTATTTAACCAAATGGTTATACGTAAAAAATGTTCTTGTAAATCTCAAAGTCGTAAATTAGAGTTTGAAAATAAATGTTGACGTGGAAAAATTACGGGTTGCTACATAAGTTTTCTATACATGATTCCTCTTAAACCTACTTAATCTAGCAAAAACAAGGTTTGAACTAAAATATGTGATTTAAGTGGGTTTATGCAAATCCTATGTTAAGGGAATCATGAAGATTATGCATTGTCTAATCCTAGTCCTAATTTCATAGGGACTCATTTAAAAGTGAAAAACCTCAATTCAATTTTCATGTATGAACAAACCCTAGACTCAAAATTAAAGTAAAATAGAGTCAAATGACTTACAATTTATGTTGAAAAAATGAAAGTAGTTGATGATCTTGAAATTTAATGTCTTGAATATGATCTTAAAAGGTGTAATTGGATTTTGGGTTGTAAGGTTTGGTTTTGACAGCAATTGCAGAAGTTGGGAAAGGTTAAAGATGTGGAATGTGGGAAGAGAGGACTGAAAAACGAGCATTTTCAGATACGCGGTACCACGTTACCATTAATTTTAATGGTGTCGTGCCACTTTAGTGGTGCCCTGATCTGCTGGGATGGTTTTTTGTCCCATTTTGATTTTTGACGAATAAGTCTCGCTGTTTTAGTGAGACTTTTTGACACGAGGAAATAATTTATACGTAATAAATTCTTTTGACGAGGAGAACCTAGACCAGACCAAAGGAGATTACTTTAATATTTCCAGTGAAATATTCAATTAGTCATACAGGGGATGTGAAGAATGAGTCAATATATCCAGTGAAATATTTAAGGAGTCATGAGACAAGACGCACGGGATGACTTTAATATTTGCAGTGAAAAATCCAAATAGTCATGAGATTTATGAAATTTGTTACACATCATTCCTAGACCTAGACGAAGATAGTTGAAGGATTCTCATTTGAGATGTTTGGTCAGGATGTCGGCGATATTGTCCTGAGAGGGAAGTTTCTCAATAGAATTGCTTCCTTTCTGAACGTTATCGCGAAGGAAGTGGTGACGAATTTTGATGTGTTTAGTGCGAGAATGTCGAACGGTGTTTTTTCTCAAGTCAATAGCACCTTTATTATCACACATAATAGGGACATCGTCTAGATGGATGTTATAGTCTATAAGAGCTTGTTTCATCCATAGTGCTTGTTGACATGCCTTTTCGACGCTTACATATTTGGCTTCGGTCATGGAGATAGCAAGAGCCGTTTGTTTCTTAGAGAACCAAGAAGTTAGACAAAAACCTATGAAGGTACAAACGCCACTCGTGCTTTTTCGATCCACATAATCTCCCGCATGATTAGAGTCGGCATAGAACAAAGTTTCTACACCGGTCCCCTTGGGATAGTACAACCCCAAGTGTATAGTGCGGAAGATACGCTTAACCGCTTCAATGTGAGAGGTTTTGGGATCCTCTTGGAAGCGAGCACAAAGGCAGACACTAAACATGATATCGGGCCTACTTGCCGTAAGGTATAATAAACTTCCTATCATACCTCTTTACTTAGTGCTATCCACTGACTCACCTTCTACATATTTCATGAGTTTTGTTTCTGTAGAGATGGGAGTTTTCATAGGCTTAGACTCTTCGAAACTAAATTTCTTAAGCATCTCCTTAATATACTTAGATTGATTAAAGAAGATACCATCTTCCATTTGTTTTATTTGTAAACCAAGGAAGAAATTTAATTCACCCATCATGCTCATCTCAAACTCGTCATGCATGATCTTTGAAAAATCATCGCACAGTTCTGGACAAGTTGATCCGAATATAATGTCGTCGACATATATTTGAACAATGATAAGATGTGAATTTCATTTCTTTGTGAAAATTATGTCGTCAATCATTCCCATGGTATAGTCATGTTCAATCAAGAATGCTTTTAATCTATCGTATCAAGCTTTATGAGCTTGTTTGAGACCATAGAGTGCTTTCTTGAGTTTATAAACATGATTCGGTTTTTCGAAATCAACAAATCCCGGAGGTTGTGCAACGTATACCTCCTCGTTGATATAACCATTTAGGAATGCACTTTTCACGCCCATTTGGTATAGTTTAAAGTCTAAGGCACAAGCATAGGCAAGGAGTATCCTAATAGAATTTAATCTAGCTACAGCTGCATAAGTTTCATCGTAATCTATTCCTTCTTGTTGGTTATAGCCTTGTGCTACCAACCTTGCCTTATTCCTAGTTATGACGCCATTTTCGTCGAGTTTATTCCTAAACACCCACTTAGTTCCTATAATGTTTTGATTCTTAGGTGGAGGTACTAAATCCCAAACTTGGTTTGCGGTGAATTGATTTAGTTCCTCTTGCATGGCAACTACCCAGCTTTCATCCTTAATCGCTTCACTGACATTCTTAGGTTCTATGGTTGATATAAAACAAAAGAAATTACTTTTGTTTGTACTTGTGACCTAAGGGTTCTTTGGTTTAGGTTTCTTATGACATTTTCAATTGGATGGTTCTTGGAATCCTTAATGTTGACAACTTCGTCAACTTCAACTATTTCATCCTCAATGTCATTTTTTAAGGTTTTCTTGTTGTTAACCTTAATGGCTTCATCCGCATCTAAGTCATCATCCACCAAGGGTGATGTCTTAGTTGGTAGAGGGCTTTCATCGAATGTCACGTTGAGTGACTCTTCGACTCTCATTGTTTCCTTGTTTAGGACAACATATGCTTTACTATTTTTGGAGTAACCTAAGAAAACACCTTCGTAAGACTTTGGGTCAAACTTGGTGAGGCAGTTTTTAGTGTTTAATATGAAGCACTTGCTTCCAAACACCCTAAAGTAATCTAGAGTAGGTTTTCTACCTTTCAAGATTTCATATGGTGTTTTTCTTAAGATAGGTCTAATTAGAATCCTACTGTCACAATTCGTAAAAATCCATTCGGTAATTCGTAACTTTAAACCTATGTACTGATCAATACTACTATTTATCACGCCATTTTTCCCGGTAAATTTGAACTTTTTATTCACTACGATAATATAATACGACACAAGTATATCACTACACTCTTATATTTTTCCTTTTCTACTTCGACATAACAATAAGCTTATATACAAACAATATTGTTAGCATTGAAGTTATGCTACTTTGAAGTGATGGTCATTTTGGCTTTTGTATAAATGTGTCAAGTGTAATATGTATCAAATTAGTGGGCTTATGGCACTAGCAATATATGTATCTAAATGTGCCTAAGTGTAGTGCAAGACATGAGTCCACTTTAGGTCCAACAAAAGCCCATTCAACCCTTTGTGAATGTGGCTGGTTCGTATATATACACACACACTCTTTAGTTTCAAAGGGTGTCTCATTTTAGTTAAGAAAAAAGAGTGTGTGTGTGTGAGATAGTCCCACCCAAGTCACTTGTATTATTTCTTTTCTCTTTGAAGATTAATAAACATTTGACTTGAAAATTTACATATGATCCATACTACTCTTTCTTGTTCTTAATATGTATATGTGAGTCATCATTGTGTTCTAGTGTGTTGTGTGATAAAGAGGAGAAGCTTTGGCTGTTACAAGTGGTATACATAGAGCCTAGCTTCAAGGTAGGATTTTACAAGTTCTTGTGTTCGATTTGTGTTGAAAGAACACATATTTGTTGCGTTGTGTTTCAGCATAACGTGTACATTTGTGTGTTTGTTGCTACTGTACGCAAGATCTAAAATCAAGGAAGTTGTGTTTGACTTGTGGTTACTTCGAAGTTACTGGTGTGATACTTTCAATTTCATCACTCGTACAAAGGTTGTGGTTATTTGTTCTTGGTTTGTTCTTCACTTGTTTGATCTACAAAAGTTAATAAATCTTGTATAAGATTTGTTAGTGGATTATTTTAGTGATAGATTTAATTATTGAAGTGGGAAAAGTAAGTGAAAAGTTGGCAGTGAAAGGGCAGAGAAGTATGGGGAATTGCATGGCCTAGTAGCTAGAAGTCAAAAAGTTGGTAATAGTTGGTGAAAAAGTCGTGTTATCGCATTTGGATTGCTTCAGCGTTTTGTCGCAATTCACCTGATCTTATCGCAATTGAGTAATCGCATTTCTTGTATTAGAATTGCGATAAGTGTCGCAATTGGCTATCGCAGTTGACACATCTTATCGCTATTGAGATTTGTCCGTTTTTATCGCAGTTCAAGTCAACTCTGAAAATTTATCGCAATTGCAATAGCGATAGTTATCGCAATTGGCAATTTGTAGCCTTATCGCAGTTGATCTTTCCACAGTGTCATCCGAGATCCTTGGCCTCGTCAGATATCGGACAAAGAAGACTTCTAGGATATCGGACAACAAAGAGTTTTCACCAGTTTTCAGAATTTGCATTTTCAGTCCCTGTACTTTCTAGCAGCCTTTGGGAACTTCCAGATTTGGCAGTTTTGGCCCTCGTACTTCTGTGAAACTTCAAACGATCATAACTTTTGAACCGTAACTCCGTTTTCAGCGAAACACCTGTCAAAACGACCGTGAGACAGAGGAGAAGGACACGTTGAATTAATTTATTCATTCAACCCAAGTTTCGAGGCCTGAAAACGCTCCAGAATGAAGTTATTGAGTTTTTAAGTTTCCAGACCAAAATTTTCACCGTAACAAGGCTTTTCAACAATAACAACCAAGTTCAACCGTCAACAACAACGTCTCCTACTTTGTTGCAACGATCCTAAATCCACTTTATCATACATTATATTTTAAAGATGACTACACAACAAGACATTCATGCCGCAGGTTCAGAAAACCGACCTCCAATGTTAGAAAAGGGTGGTTACCTTCCATGGACGAGTCGTATGCTTCGATATATGAGATCCAAACCTAATGGACAAGGTATCCTCTTGGTTAATTCCGTAAAAGAAGGTCCATTCGAGCCTGTGTACGATTGAAGAAACAGCTGGAAACCCTACTGCAAATCCTCCCGTTGATCCAACGTACCGACCCAAAGAGGAATCGGATTACACTGAAGCAGATTGGAAGCAAATTGAAGCTGATCACCTAGCAATGCATCTAATCCAACTTGGTTTACCACAAGAAATATTTTGTGCTGTAGATAGCTGTCAAACTGCCAAAGAAATGTGGGATCGAGTTAGACGTCTTTGTCATGGTACAGAAATTGGCATTCAAGAAATGGAAAACAAGCTTCTGACAGAATGGGAGAAGTTCACAGCAACACCAGCTGAACAGATTGAATCTTACTACACACGGTTTTGTACTCTCATGAATGAGTTGATCAGAAACAATTTGGCACCTAAACCAATTGTTCAAAATATCAAGTTCATCAACAACCTTCCAGAGGAATGGGGACGATATGTTACTATTGTCAACCAAACTAAGAATCTTCATGATGTGAACTACGATCAACTCTATGACTTTCGTAAACAAAACCAAGCAGAGGCAAATGAAGTCAGAAAAGAGAAGCAAGCAAAACAACAAGATCCTCTTGCACTCATAGTCCAATCACCTACACCTGCAACAGTCAGTGCACAACCATCATCATCATCATCCACTCAGCAATTCATGCAACAACAGTATATTCCACAATCACCATTCTACCCACAACAACAACATGTAATCCCACAACAACAATACCCACAACACCCAGATCAAGACGATCAGGATGAGTCAACTGCTGCTTTGACTCAAGCTTTTGCTTACCTATCAAAAGCATTCCAAGGACGTTACTCCACACCCACCAACAACAATCAACGAATCTCATCGAACACTCGCAACAAGCAGATTGCACAGCCGAGTTTCAACATGGGACAGCAAGGCCAGATGGTTGGGGGATATGGGAATCAGCAGGGATATGCTCCAAGATTTCAGATGGGTAATCAGAATGCAGGGCAGTATGTTGGTAATCAGATGGGTCAGTTTGCAGGGAATCAGATGGGTAATGCTGTTGGTAATCAAAGGGTACAGAATGCTGGGAATCAGTTTGGGAATGTTGCTCAGGGAGCTGGGAATAGAAATCAGGGAAATATGATGAAGTGCTTCAACTGTCAGGGTATTGGACACATGGCTAGGAACTGTCCAGACAAGCCGAATAAGAGGGATCCAGCTTACTTGCAGAAAGAGAATGACTTCATGGCTATCATGGCTATCAAGGAAACGGCTGGACTTCAGTTGAGTGCAGAAGAGAATGACTTCATGGCTATCATGGATGCTTCAGAAGATCAAGAGGACATCGATGCAAACTGCATTTTTATGGCAAATCTCCAGGAGGCAAAGTACGACACAGACTCAGAAGCACCTCCTGCTTTTGATACTAATGCGGTTTCTGAGGTACAACCATATGCTACATGTCACAATAATGAAATTTTTGATATGTCACCTCAAAATGAACAGCATACTGAGACTCCTAATCCCATTTTTGATACATACATGGACGAACCAAGTTGTAGTAATACTAATTTGGTAGCTCCAGATATGGATCCGAATGATGAATTTGAGTCACAGCATACTGATAATGATGAGGAAACACATGCTATGTTTGAATCATTATTGCAAAATTGTAGTGTTGAAATAGAAAAGGTCAAAAAGGTCAATCGCGATGTTAAGGCCGCGAATGAAAAATTGACCACTGAGCTTGAGAGTTATAAGGTGAATGCAAGAGCTTATGATTTTCATAACAAAAAACAGTCGGAACTTGAGGTTAGCTTAAAAGAGTCTGAGTTAAGAGAAAAACGTTTACAAATCAAATTTAACACTCTAGATGTTAATTTGAATAATCAAATCAAATCTCTAAACAAGGAAATTTCTGAACTAACCAACCAGCTTTCAAAACAAAAATCAACTTATTCCAATCTTGAAAAAGAAAAGAAGGAGTTGAATGAAAGGTTTTCAAAACGTGAAAAGGATCTTCTTAAAGAGATCAATGACAAAAAGGAAACCATTGCAAAGTTGGATGAGTTGCTTGTAAAAACGGGTCATTCTGCACAAACAGTTAACTTGTTAATAAACGATCCAAACCCGATTTTACATACAATAAAGAAAGTGGCTATCGGTTGTAAAACCTTTTCCAAAGCAATAATATCCAAGGTTTACTTATCTCCACCTTCTCTCTACTCTCTCACTAAAACCGAACCATGAATCTCTTATATTTTCATCAAACTCGACCTCCAGAAGGTGTTAAAAGACGATTCTTGGTCGTTACAATTGGCTTCTGAGAGACTCGCTCTAGAACCCGCGCTTAACCCGATGACTTCCGGACATATCAGTTCGGGACTCGCACCTCAAGGAGCTCAATCAATTCATAAGGAACAACCAACGACTCAAGAACTGGATAATTTCTTCGAGTTTATGTACGATGAATACTATGGTGGCGCTTCGAAAAATGCATCTAACCAACATTCCGCTGCATCCACTCAACATCAACCACCATCACCACCACATCCAGATGCATCTACAACATTCGAAGCTGACGCACCACCTCCCTCGACATCAACATCATCTACATCTACTCCAGCAACTCCATTCATTGAAATTGTTCTACCAAGAATTGATGAGCAAGAACAAAATAATGTTGTGTTAGACGATGAAGTCTTTGAAAACCCATTTGGAACGGAATCTGGTGAATCATCTTCCAGATTACATGAACCGACTAACACGCAGTTATTCAGTCCAAGGTATCCTTCAACATTACAGTGGACAAAAGACCATCCGATTGAACAGGTTATTGGTGAACCCTCAAGACCAATTCAGACGAGAAAACAACTTCATACCGATTGCGACATGTGCATCTATGTCTGCTCAGTCAGTCTCATAGAACCTAAGAACATTCGGGAAGCAATGGCAGATAATGCCTGGATTGAAGCGATGCAGGAAGAACTTCTTCAATTTCAAATCCATGACACCTGGGATTTAGTTCCAAGACCAATTGACAAACTAGTCATTGATCTTAAGTGGTTATGGAAAAACAAAAAGGATGAAGAAATGACTGTGATTCGCAACAAGGCTCGTCTGGTGGCAAAGGGATTCAGACAAGAAGAAGGGATAGATTTTGAAGAGTCATTCGCACCGGTTGCAAGGCTTGAAGCTGTCAGGATTTTCTTAGCTTATGCCGCTCACAAGAACATCACGGTTTATCAGATGGACATCAAGACGGCGTTCTTGAATGGAACTCTGAAAGAAGAAGTGTATGTGAGTCAACCAGACGGTTTCGTTGACAAAGATCATCCGGAATACGTCTACAAGCTAAAGAAGGCAATCTATGGTTTGAAACAAGCCCCACGGGCGTGGTATGACGAGTTATCATCTTTCTTGTTGTCAAATAATTTCACCAAAGGAACGATTGATCCAACCTTGTTTACAAGAAAATACAAAAATGATATTTTGATTGTTCAGATTTACGTGGACGACATAATATTTGGGTCCACTAATCCGACACATTCAAAACATTTTGCAAATCTCATGAAAAGCAAATTCGAAATGTCCATGATGGGTGAATTAAAATTCTTTTTAGGCTTACAAATTCATCAATCCCCACGTGGAATTTTTCTTAATCAAGCTAAATACACAATTGAGATTTTGAAAAAACATGGTTTGGACAATTGTGACTCTGTTGGTACTCCTATGGTCACTTCACCAAAAATTGGCGCTGACCTATATGGGAAACCCATGGATCCGAAGAAATATCGGAGCATGATTGGTTCTCTCATGTACCTAACTGCAAGCCGACCAGATATTCATTTTGCTGTTTGCTTACTTGCACGGTTTCAGGCAAGGCCTACCGAACTTCACCTCCAAGAGGTTAAACGGATCTTTAGATACCTACGAAGAACCATTAACATGGGTCTTTGGTATCCGAAGGATTCGGAGTTTACACTAATTGCCTTTTCAGATGCCGATCATGCTGGATGCCAAGTAACAGCGAAAAGTACATCAGGCGGAGCGCAATTTCTGGGAGAAAAGCTAGTAGGCTGGTCGTCAAGAAAACAAGATTGCACTGCTTTATCAACAGCAGAGGCCGAGTATGTGTCTCTATCTGCGTGTTGTGCTCAAGTCCTATGGATGAGAACACAACTCACGGATTATGGTTTCTATTTTAACCGCATACCTTTGTATTGCGATTCTAAAAGTGCCATAGCCATCTCGTGCAACCCAGTGCAACACTCGAAGACCAAGCATATTAGAGTCCGCTACCACTTCATAAAAGAGCACGTTGAAGAGGGTACTGTTGAATTGTTTTTCGTTAAGACAGAATACCAACTCGCTGATCTATTTACTAAGGCCCTCCCAAAAGAGCGGTTTGAAAACTTAGTTCGTCGAATTGGCATGCGAAGCCTAACTCCCGAAGAGTTAGAAAGTCTTCTCGAATATTATTGATTTACTTCATAAAGCTTCGCATGTAAATATATATGTGTAAATATGTTTGTAAATAGTTACGTATATATTTTTGGTAAATATATATATACTTTTTCAAAAACAAAATATAAAAATAGAAAACTTCAAAAAGACATAAAAAATTTAAAACAACAAAAATCAAAAATATTCTTCTCACGACATGTCTCTCGTCTAATCAATATTCTGTACGTACTTAGAAATGTCATTCAATAATGATACGGGTATTTACAGATGCTTGAGCGAGAGTTATTTTTTATGTTTTCCAAAACATGTCGTTTCTCAAATTTCTTCATTACGGCTTTCGTGCATTTCAGTACGAAACCAGCGCTACATTGAATGACTTCTGATTATTTCTGATCAGAACTCGCAATGTTAATGGCGAAAAGCTAAAACCCGTGAGCACTTAATCAAAATTGTTTCAAAAGATTTTTCAAAGTTTTTTTTATAAATTTTGTGCTCACAACAACTCCCTCAAAGACCCCTAAATGCTTTTAAACTCTAAAGTTTAACCATTTGCTCTAATTAAGGGGGAGTATAAAAAGAAAAAATGTTCCATTTTTCATGCTAAAATCAGTCCGTCTCTCCACAAAAAGTTTCATTTTAATCAACTGTTTTCAAAAATACCACTTCATGCTATTTTTGAGGGGGAGATTAGGTGTTTATTATAATATGGGGGAGAGGACGTGATTAAAATGTGATCTAAAAGAAGTTTTATCGTTTGAATCTCAAAACGAGTTCTTCAAAAAGACTCAGCATGAACCCTCGAATTGACGAAACTAACTGTCCGTTATCGAAAAGACTAGTCCGGGACGGGTAATAATTTCAAGCTGGTTTACCAGTGATGCAAGCGTGTCTCGCAAAGGACTTGTCTGAGTAGAATGTACCAATTCGAGAGATGATCTTTGAATATGACCAGGACGGGTAATAATTTCAAACTAGTCTAACTAGTGATGTAAGCGTGTCTCGCGAAGGTCATGTTCATCGAAAATCAATCATTTGAAATGTGCGAACTCTACCCAACATGTGCAATTTATTAAAAATGCATGAGCACATGTGAAGGGGGAGTGTTTAAAAATACAAAACTCTCGATGTGTTAACAAAATGTGTTTTCTCATAAACACGTTGAGAGATTTTCACAAGGTTTAATGGCATGTGACAAATAATCTAGGATAATCATGGAGTAATAAGGTGATTATGGTTAGGTTATGTCCAATGATCCGCCAGAACCGGAGGGATCTACCCAAGGACTATTCCAATAGCTTAGCATTAGAAGTCCTTAGGAAAGATTGAAAAAAGGAGTATAATGAGAAAGGAGAAAGAAGGGGTTGAAGAATGAAAAAGAAAAGTTTTTGTAAGGGTGAAAAGAAATAGCCCTCCATGAAAACTTAGGAAAGAAACCGGGTCAATACATCTGCTATCGGTATTCACTAAGGTGATACTGGTATTGAAGACAAGACGTCATGGACCCAGTGACGCAATGCACCACCCCTCCTATCCACTCAGATATCTCTTAAAAGATATTTGTTTCATTTCTCACGGAGAACCCTACGTAATCTATCGACCTCTCACTCCGAGATGTGTTGATATTGAAAAGGTGGCACTCTGCTCCATGCCTCCGACGACTAAAACCAAAATGCACATTATTGAGTCTAGAGACATGAGATTCATCAAAAGATCTCTTAGGAACACTTCCTATGCAATACACTTGTGTTCATCCAAAGGATACAAGTTGTATGAGTCTTAATGAGATCAAAGGATCTTGCCTCACGACATGATGGCCGAAGGACGATTTATTGCTAACTGTTTTATGCAGGTACCGATGAAAGTCCATTCACCATCATCATCTACAACGGCGATGCAGCTGAACTGAAGATGTAGATCAAGGCGAGGAAGACCACAAGACGACTTTATGAAGATCACAGCGCATGAAGGAACATTGAATGAAGAAGATTACACATTGACACACGAAGTTCAAGATGTCAAAAGCTAAAGACCAATCAAGGGAGCATCATTTGAAATGACCATCCCTTAGGGGGAGATTGTTAGCATTGAAGTTATGCTACTTTGAAGTGATGGTCATTTTGGCTTTTGTATAAATGTGTCAAGTGTAATATGTATCAAATTAGTGGGCTTATGGCACTAGCAATATATGTATCTAAATGTGCCTAAGTGTAGTGCAAGACATGAGTCCACTTTAGGTCCAACAAAAGCCCATTCAACCCTTTGTGAATGTGGCTGGTTCGTATATATACACACACACTCTTTAGTTTCAAAGGGTGTCTCATTTTAGTTAAGAAAAAAGAGTGTGTGTGTGTGAGATAGTCCCACCCAAGTCACTTGTATTATTTCTTTTCTCTTTGAAGATTAATAAACATTTGACTTGAAAATTTACATATGATCCATACTACTCTTTCTTGTTCTTAATATGTATATGTGAGTCATCATTGTGTTCTAGTGTGTTGTGTGATAAAGAGGAGAAGCTTTGGCTGTTACAATATATATATATATATATATATATATATATATATATATATATATATATATATATATATATATATATATATATTATGTTTAAATTACACCAAGTTTTCTTTACAATATAACAAGCACATATTTATTCATGAATATCTCAACACTCTCCCATTTATTTATTTTTGCCCTCCCTTTTCTTTTAATTCATTTGACACAATAAATACATAATTTCTATTATATCACCCATATATTTAGCTTTATTTTCTTTCCATCATTTTTAGTGCACCTCTAGAAAATTTTACTCTTTTTCCTGACTAACATTAAGTCAATGGTGAATCCCTCCTTGTTATCACAACATATATCAAGCAACACTCGATCCCATAATAAGCTAACACAATACAAATTTATACACTAGCATTTACAAGTAATCTTTCTTTTGTTCCTCATAAAAATTCAACAAGTATAACTAATTACTATCTTATTCTTTCTTTGCTATGACTCTAGAAACCTGAATTTATCACAAGTAAATAAATGAGATTCCACATCACTTCTCATTTCATATTTTATTTCTCTGCTATTCGGTATTATGCACAAGTCTCACAACACATTTCCTCTATTATAACCAAATATAGAATCAACAATAAACTAACCATGCGTATGACATATCCTCCTTTCGCTAGCTTTCATACAACACAAACTCTCAAAAACCATGTGTGCAAGATTCCACTCCACACTCAAGCTATATATTTATTTCCTTCCTTCTGTTTTGCCTCGGTCTCAAACACACACAAACTCTTAGATGACTATTATAATAACCCCTTTTTGACGATGCAAAACTATTGCTATATCAGAAGCATGCGTACTAATAAAACCTTATGATCATACGTGTCCTTAATAACCATTCCACCTCTTAAGATTCCTATTCCTGCTGTCTCACCACTGGTGTCATAAAATACCTTAAAGACTCATTGCTAATCTACACTTACAACTCAGAAGATTAACTAACACACTAATAAACTCAGTAACAAAACAAGGTTATCATATTACTGATGCTGTCAAGACAAGAAGAGTAGGAAAAGAAGAACTTAAGTAATAAACTGCTGTGGATTGTGGTGATAATCAAGAGGGTGTTCAAGGTCCTCAAGGTTTAGATCGTGTGTGTAGTTCTCATTCCGTTCACTTGTACTAAACCCTTTTCAGTCGAAATCCTTTTGTAAGCACCTCCACACTCTTCGTTATTTCTTTATCTACAAACGTATACATATATTAATATCACACTTGAAACCGTCATAACATGGTCTAACATCAACCTTAAATGCATTAAAATGTCGCGTTTAACCTGCTAACTGGAATCAAAAACATTTCATTTATAGATCATTAGTTCTGTTCCATCTATAATAGCCCAACGACACAACTTTGAGTCTAGGTTTCGACCTGCAAATGTCCTTCATAAAATCCATACTTTGGTCATGTTAACAACTACCCAACTGTGTAAACATAGGATCAAAAACTTTTTAAAATGGTCCATTAACGAATATACTAACTGGTTTCAAACCTTCATCTCTATCGCTAACAGAAATTTTTTATTATTTCATGTGAGGTACTCAGTGAGACCTCAGGTTTAGACCTTTGAATCGAACCCCATACGACCCACTAAAATTCTAAGTATTTTCCCTGACAATGTCGACCCAGCAAGCTAACTATAGGACCACGAATCTTGTAATATGATCTAATAACGAAGCAGAAAACTGGTTTTAAACTTTTACTTCTATCGCAAATTTTGAACTGATAAAACACTTAAATAATTTTTCTATTATTTCATTTGAATCAGCGAGGTCCCATATTCAGACCCTAGGATCTACCCTCATATGACCACCATAAAACCCGAAATTTTGTTTTATCATACACCACCTGGCCAACTTGTTATTGAAACAGAAACCTTTTAAAACGATCTAGTATCGAGGCCAAATACTGATCTCAACTTTTGTGCATATCGCTAATATTATAACAAATAAAACACTTAGCTATATATTTTTTTTTTTCTTTCTACCCAGCGCTACGCCCAACTCTTCGAACTTATTCAGACCAAACTAATAGAGCTTAGAGCACCGAATTTAAACCTGTTTATACACGACCTAACTGACTTTATTTAGAAGCAAAAACGGAGTAAACCCATCCAGTAGCCTCGTGTAAAACTATTTTTAAAATTTGGCCTATGTCGAGTTAAACTGGAACATAATCTGGTTATATTTTCCATTTAAGTCAAACTGAAATAAGCCAATAAGCCCATGTCAGCTTATTCTAAACATTGTCTAATTTTATTTGAGTAAGTCGTGTTGACTAGTTCTTTTCCCGAAATTAAAAACACGTTTTCAAGGCAAAAAGGATGTTGAATGACATTGCTATAGTACTTTGAGGGTAATTTTTGCAAAAGCATAAAACTGTCTTTATAACAAGGGCTGATTGCGTTCGATCTGAAACTCAGGGGGGCTGGATGTGTCGAAACAGAAACTTGAGGGTCAAAATGTAATATTCTAATAATAGTTCTAACATATTCATTTGTAACCCTTTAACTTTATATTGTACTTTAACAATTAAGGGTATAACAATTTAACTAGAACACTAACTATAATAACTTAAAAAGTTATTTTATATTCCTTAACACTTTAAATAACGAACTCGACATTTTATCACTCGAATATTTGCACAATCGTCGTTGTACAACTAAAACTTAAAAAGCCAATATTAACCCAAACAAATCATATTAATTCAGGTTCCAAGATCGGAGCTACTCGTTAATTTTCATTTGAATCATTAACCGAATCCTACTCTTCGAAGGTGATTTCATGGCCCCTATTTTACTTGTTTTCACTTTTGGGGGAGAATACATACTCGTTTTTATCTAACTACAATTCTTGTTTACGCAAACCATCATTTGCTTTACTTATTAACTCGTTTTTTACTCGAATGCGTTATATTTTCACATGTTACAAACTTGATTCTTTTATATATGGACACAAGTGCCTTAAACATTTATTACTTTGCCGAAGTAAACACATTGCCATTAAAGTCCCCAACGTATCGTGAACCGTTAATTATTTGTAAGCGCGGATGTTATGAATAGATCTATTTGGGTTGACACCCCCGTCCGGGTTGGTCGCGCCAACTGGTCAAACGGACGCATATCATTCAGATCATTTCTGAGTGTCTGGCAAACACTTATTTGGGGCCTCACTATTATTATGCTTGATTGCATGCGAAAACGTTAAGCTTCGGGTCATGAGCTTAGGCATTGTATTTATTATTTTGGCTGTGACATTATATTTGTTGTACTGTCTGCTATTAAATTCTTGTGGTCCATATATATTACTTAACCAGGAACAAATCTTATTTGGCAGCGGGTTGTAAACACACAAGTTGCAAGTCTTGTATAGGCAGGGCTTGGAACTGAGTGGATTTATAACGCCCTTGCTGGGAAATCTTTATTCAAATGCTTTACAGTTAACTGAACTCTATGAACTCACCAACCTCGTGTTGACACTTTAGCATGTATTTTCAGGTATAAAGCTATAGCACACTACTGGAGGCTTTTGGCAGGGCATGACATGGTGTAACCACTGTGAAAAATCCCTTATTTAAATAAACTATCTCTCGGAATATTTATCCTTTTCTACGTGTAATTTTTTTTTTATATATTGATTATGACTATTATCTTATGTGACGGAGATTACATCCCGAATAACCGTGCTTGCAACTGATTTCGTATTCAAATAAGTAAACATCTTTAATCTAAAATGTTATGAGATTCCACTTATCACTCTACGTTATTTCGTTAATATATATTTAAAACTGAACATTCCCTAACTCATGATAATTTTATAAAACCCTAAACTACCATAACAACATTTATGAACAATAAAACCCTAGAAATACCAAAGTATAAATTATCTAGGTAATGTACAAGTGCTTAAAGCATAGAAACTCTAATTCTACTTTAACTCCCGGTAAAACCCTAATTTCACATAACTATGAATTTATATATATATTTTACAAACCCTAATTTATTTATACAATATTTTTACAAAATAATATATTTACAAGTTATTTAAACTAATGTACAAGTCATTTATGCACAAAACCATTTATTTACAAAAACCTTATAAAAATTCCTTTTATATTTATTTTCAAGCATAAAGTACAAACCATTCATGCATAACTCTTAAAAATTTTATTTTCTAAACTCACTAAATATTTTTACAAGTCTTTAAACCTAAAGTACAAGCACCTAATGCATATAAACTAAAAATTTCATTTATTTACTTTTAACTTAACAAAACTTAATATATAATTTTCATAATTTAATAAATTATAAAAATTACATTTTTCTTATAGGTTAAAATATAAGTACAACCTTACTAAAGCTGAGGTACAAGTCTTTAAAGCATAAAACTTAATTACTTATAAAACTTTATATAAAACTTGATAATAAATGTTTTAAAGATATAAGATGTAATAATTTTACATATTAATTTTTGAAATGAGTATATTTATTTACAAAATAAATGTACAAGTCCTTAGACTTAATGTACAACCCACTAATGCACAAAAACATAAAAACTCATTTATTTGTATTTAAACCTTAATAAAAATTACATAAAAATTATAGAAAATTAAGAAATAATTAAAAATACAAGCTCCTTAAGCTTAGAGTACAACCTATTAAAGCATAAAAACTATTTTCTACTTAATATATGTAAATCGATACACTTAAAATTAGGATAAATAAATTCAAATTTTATTTCTAACTTACCCTAAACTTAGGAAACCCTAACCTTACCCAAAACCCTAGTTTACAAGATCACAAAGCCATAGTACAACCCCTTTAAGCATAGGATCGAACCCTAACTAATTTAGTTACACATCCTAGTTCAAATTTAACCATAACCAACTAAATATCCAGAAACTTTAAACCTTAAACAGCCCAAATGTATGGAGAAGAGGGAGTACACATAGTCCTTCTCTAGAAGAAGCCCTATGTATAAGGATCATAAGCTTCCACATCTCCCTACACACTTTCCCCCTCATGTGGCGCCTCCTTAGCCTTACACCTCATCTTACCCTGTCCAAATCTGACAAATAAGCTCCATGAAACCCTAGATATCCCTCTATAAATAGCAAGCAAACCTTGAAGCCCTAATCCCCCACCAAACCCACGAACCACCATGAACAGCCATAGCCCTTCACACCAATGATCCCTTAGTCCCTTAAATACTTAATATAGCCTAAAGAAGTCAGTAAGAAGAAGCTAGGATCAGTAGGAGAGCTAGTTCGAACCCCATTTCACAAAAATCCTCTCTAGTCGACCAAATTGAGCAAGGTGAGCTCTAGTTCTTTTTCTTTAATTTCATATAGTTATTTTATGTCTAAAGGAAGTATAGGATAGGTCTTAATAGATGTCATAACCCAGAATTAACTAAAACACATTTTGTTTAATTATTTTTTTATCGAGCACATATATACCAAATAATTTCGAAATCAGTTTCTAATAGATCAATGATGTTAAAAGTGGTTTAAGGATACTTTAAACATGTTAATATAACATATTATAACATAAAAACATGGTGTCTAAAGATCGGATTTAGAAAAACAAAAGTTTTCTTTTCTTTTTCATTTCAGTCGACCCAACAGCAGATCTGCTGCTTTCGTCCCAAATTTACCCTAGTAAACGAATCCTAAAAATTCTAGTTTTCGACATGGTTAAAGTACTTTAAAAGAGCTACACATAGGAAAAAGAATCAACGTTTTTCGTTAAGAAACGAGGGAGAACGGGACGTTTGAAGTTGGGGTAATTTTCTGTGTCGAGTTGTATGTCTATACGACTTTCTGTTTTAAATATTGAATTCGTGGGTTCGATTCTGGCCCCGAAACTTTACAAAAATACTTTTAAAACAATTATAAACATTTTAGAAAAGGTTTAGCAAAAGGTCTCGGCTTGAATCGCTAAAAATAAATTGTTTTTGATATAAGGGATGTCGAATAAAAACCCTTAGAGACATAGGGACCATTTTTGCCAAAACTCCATAATACTTTCTGTTTTGGACTTGTCATGCGATCGGGGAATCCCTAAGGGGTAAAAACAGTACATTTTGAAACTTAAGGGTATGAAGTGTCAATTAACTAAAGTCCAGGGGTAAAAGTTGTCATTTCCACAAAGTCTAGGGGTAAAATTTGCAAACTTTAGAAACTTGAAGGTTTGAAATAAAAATATTATAAAACCCTAATTTTATTTAATATTATTATATTTATTATAATATAATTATTATTATTATTATAATTATTAAGTTTTAATTAAACTTAATATACGTTTTAAATCGTAACTAATAAACGAAGTGTCCATTTAACGAACGGACGAAACCAAATCTTACAGATAAGAAAATATAAAAAAATCTTACTTTTGAAACTACATATTGGCTCGATTAAGCATTTAATAAACAAACCAAATAACGAAACGAATAATAAAAACTTATATATATTAAGAAACAATTACTGAGAAACTTGATATAACCAATTCAGGTTGCAAGCCGGAGACGTTTATCAACTGTATTTCATTTTGTTTTCCATCCAGATTGTCCAGGTGAGTTTATAGTCCCACCTTTCTTACTTATGTGTTTTCCAAATATGTGGGGAGATACATGCTATTAAATCGAACACAAGTATTTTCCTGATTGTTATTGCACTAGGCTAACTGTTCGTTATTATTGAGATTGAATTATTTATTTAAAAGACCCTCATATCATGCACCATTAGTCACCTGCTGGGTGAGCGCAAATATGTGAATAGATCTATTGGCCTGACGACCCATTGTTTTAACCGGATGGATATCTTCGTGGTAGCCGGTTAGGCAGATGCATTATATTTGATATCTTTAACTCGGGGGCGAGACCACTCTCATTTCAATCATGTTTGTGGAATCTGGAAACTGTTAACGCATTGCGTGTCATGAGGTTTAGTGCAATATTGTTGAATTTCAATATAACTGATTTCTCATATTTTGGCTTGTGTTCAATCTGATTATAATTTTAAACGCTATAGATTCACTCAACCTTTGTGTTGACTTTTTAAGCATGTTCATCTCAGGTATTTAGAAGTATGGATATTGGCACGGAGCGGCGGTGGACTTTCTTCTTAAAATAAAAGAGTGTCCACTTTGTTATCATTCAAAGAATAATGTAATTTTTATGTATTTCTGAACCTCCCTCTGGGACCTATCTTATGTACTCTGATATTAAATAAATGAATGATAACAATTTTTATTTAAAAACGTCTCTTTTCGAGTCGTTTTCTATTTCCATGACTGTGAACCATGAAGTAGCACCCCAAGCTTATATTCCGCTGCGTAATCCGAAAATGGGGGTGTTACAGATTGGTATCAGAGCTTGTGGTTATAGAGAACCAAATGTTTTCAAACATTGGACTATAACCAGTTTACACAAAAACTTAACCAAAGTCCTCCGTGCCACGCCGTTACTGAAACGTTATTTGTATGTAAGTTGTTGTTAATCGTTTAAACTGCATAATAAAATATTTATAACTATAAAGTGGTTACAGAATCCTGATTCCCCTATCCAATTTATTCCACTCATGTCTAGGCTAGGACATCAAGATGAAACCCTACTTAGAGCCTTATTCATTTAGGATTCCTTATACTAAACTTCGTGCTCTTGATATTTCTACATTTCACCATTAGTTTCCTTCCCTAATGTTATTAATTTCTTATAATAATTTCTTATAATTATAATTTGCAAATTATCACAGTACCATGTCTCCCGAAACCCCTAAAGTTAACCAAACCACCCCAACCCTCACTCTAGATAACAGTTCCTTCCCACAAACTCCAACCATAAACAACCGACCAACTGGTAACATAATAAGTGACGGAAACTAGGACCACTATTAAAAACAAGGAACCCAAGTATCCATATTAGAGACACAAAATTCTTAACCTACCACATGCTGTGTTAATAAGAGACGTTGCATTAATTGTTTTGGTAAAACAATTAATCAAGTTATTAATATCATGCTATAACCCAACATACCAAGACTTACCTAGACTAGGCTATGACTGTAGAAATTTCCTTTAGGATAAATTTCGGAAGAAAACTTGATGAATGAAGAGAAAGTCGTTGAACCTTAGCTTTTATTAATTTGTTCCTTACCCAGAATAAATATACATCCTCATCAGCATGATTGTCAAACTGAAAAGTTAACTCAGAAGAGTTACTGGTACCCACTAAATCAGATTTATACCTATCAGCTTTTGTACAATATCTTGGCCACAAGATATGTAGCATAAATATGACGCTTATACTAATCTGTTATATATATATATATATATATAACAAATTAGTACAAGTTATTTATGACTATATGTGGTCTTGATTTTGTTGTATTTTGCTGTATATGGTATCGGTTGACATGGACCAGTGATGATCATCTCACTTACGCATATGATATTTGGACATGTTGTGACCTTAGGATTGTCATGAGTTTTACTTTGATAATCCAACATGGACAAAACATAAACGTGTGTTTTGTAACAAAAACCTATGAAGAATAACCAAACCTACCATTACCCGTACTCTAGGATAACCAAAAGCGAAAACTCAATGATAGAAAAACCATCATTTTAATCTAAGGATTCCCGACCTAGAAATTAAACAAGGTGCTACGTCTAAGAGAAAGGACTTTAAGAGAAAACTTGATGATAAGAAAACCCTAAAACCAATAGGAATTTGATGATAAGAAAACCCTAAAACCAATAGGAAAACCAAGGCCGGTGTAAAAGAAAACTAGAACTTATTAAGAAATCCCAACCATATCCTAGAATGACTTAGAATTTAAACAGAAGATAAATCCCTGTAGGAGATAAATAAATTGAGGTTTAGAAACACTCAAGTTATAATCCCTTTTCAAATCTTACCTGAGTTACAATGGATGTGACCTAAGTAAAACAACTACTTTCCTGCTATATAAACCCTTATTTTGTAATAAAACTCCATAACAAATTCAGCCTCTATTCTATCTATTCTACCCATAGGTATTTCGTAGCCATCCACTATTATACCATTAGGAATTAGGTTTACTACTGACCAAACAATAGAATATCTCTACCCTGTAGGATTCTTAGACAAACTTTAAGATTTATTTCGAGGATTACCTTGGTATCACCATAGAGATTCTTGACCTACCACCGTAGTATGAATAAAAAATTTTCTTAATCTTTTGAAAAAAAAAAAAAAAAAAAAAAAATAATATATATATATATATATATATATATATATATATATATATTTATGAAGTCATTTTATAAAAACAAAACGTTGAACACCATCTAAAGCTTTTTGAAAAGGAATAAATATCACATGGCTGAGTCAAAACATTACATCATTTGGTCCTCGATTATACATAGCCTGATCAACTATGTATAATTTAGGAAGAATCATGTAATGAATTGGACAGTTATCTTTTCAGATTTTCTACTACAAATTTTCATTCAAAAGCAAAATATTGAAGCAAAACTTTTTCATCACATTCGAATTGATACAATAAAAGTTTACATCTACTACCTGTTACCTCTAAAATAGGAAATTTACAAGAATTGAGGTTAGAAAAACCCTAGGAATTACGACAAACCCAAACGGTATAATTTTATTAGAAACCTCGGATGTTCATACATAGAAACATAGTTAGCAACGGAAATGCTAAAATTACAAGGATTACATAATTTCATATAGGATTTCCTAGGAAACATACAAAGACCTAATAAAAGACGTAGATATTACAACTTAAACTAGGAATCATGAAAATTCATACAAAGCGAAATCACTAGCATCGGAAGTACTAAGGTTAAAATGATTACAAGATAAGGAACAGATTCACTAATAGGTTGACCCACCATAAAAATGAGGATCGCCACCAACATCACAATAGCTAGAGCCACAACAGGATGAAGGATCTTAACTATCCTGCGTAGCAAGTACCACGAGACTAAATATTAGGCATAAGAATAAATAAGCTTTATTTGAGGATTACATAGAAAAACAACCCTTACCCCCATATCTTGTCTACCCCAATAGCAAAGACCACAATAGGCATAAGGACCGCTAGGACATAAACTAGGAACACATGATCTTCGTTCGGTACATAAGCCAAATAGGAAACTGCAAGGACCACGTAGACGATTGCTAGAAATGTAACGAGGTGCGGCATTTTGAGGTTTTTAGAAGAGAATTTAGTAGTGAAAGAATGAGGATAAAAATGAGGTATTTATAGGAGAAAACTAACCGTTTATAACCGTTATACGACCGTTAGAAACACTATTACTGACCGTTGGAATCTGACCATTGCACAGTGGTTTATTAGGTGGCAAAACATTCAAATTTAATTCATCCAGTAGGAAAAAGACTGACCAAGATACGTTCCTTTAGATACTAAATGGAAATTCCTAGACAACTCTATTAGGCCAAAACTATAATTAAGGATTTAGCAGTGAAATGATATTTTTGGAGACATAGGACGTAAGAATAAAATAATATCATATTATTTTATTTTTTAACTTGAGGCATTTTAAGTATATCAAATACTCCTCCTAAACTAAATCGTTTTACGATTTATTCCTTTCTCATGTTTCCTATCTGAATAGGTTAGAAATTTGAACCTAGCTATCTCTATACTTCACTTTTCTCAATTTCCACACCGAACGTAAACTGAATCTCGGGACGAGATTCCCTTGACGGTGGGTGACTGTAACCACTGTGAAAAATCCCTTATTTAAATAAACTATCTCTCGGAATATTTATCCTTTTCTACGTGTAAATTTTTTTTTTATATATTGATTATGACTATTATCTTATGTGACGGAGATTACATCCCGAATAACCGTGCTTGCAACTGATTTCGTATTCAAATAAGTAAACATCTTTAATCTAAAATGTTATGAGATTCCACTTATCACTCTACGTTATTTCGTTAATATATATTTAAAACTGAACATTCCTTAACTCATGATAATTTTATAAAACCCTAAACTACCATAACAACATTTATGAACAATAAAACCCTAGAAATACCAAAGTATAAATTTCTAGGTAATGTACAAGTGCTTAAAGCATAGAAACTCTAATTCTACTTTAACTCCCGGTAAAACCCTAATTTCACATAACTATGAATTTATGTATATATTTTACAAACCCTAATTTATTTATACAATATTTTTACAAGATAATATATTTACAAGTTATTTAAACTAATGTACAAGTCATTTATGCACAAAACCATTTATTTACAAAAACCTTATAAAAATTCCTTTTATATTTATTTTCAAGCATAAAGTACAAACCATTCATGCATAACTCTTAAAAATTTTATTTTCTAAACTCACTAAATATTTTCACAAGTCTTTAAACCTAAAGTACAAGCACCTAATGCATATAAACTAAAAATTTCATTTATTTACTTTTAACTTAACAAAACTTAATATATAATTTTCATAATTTAATAAATTATAAAAATTACATTTTTCTTATAGGTTAAAATATAAGTACAACCTTACTAAAGCTGAGGTACAAGTCTTTAAAGCATAAAACTTAATTACTTATAAAACTTTATATAAAACTTGATAATAAATGTTTTAAAGATATAAGATGTAATAATTTTACATATTAATTTTTGAAATGAGTATATTTATTTATAAAATAAATGTACAAGTCCTTAGACTTAATGTACAACCCACTAATGCACAAAAACATAAAAACTCATTTATTTGTATTTAAACCTTAATAAAAATTACATAAAAATTATAGAAAATTAAGAAATAATTAAAAATACAAGCTCCTTAAGCCTAGAGTACAACCTATTAAAGCATAAAAACTATTTTCTACTTAATATATGTAAATCGATACACTTAAAATTAGGATAAATAAATTCAAATTTTATTTCTAACTTACCCTAAACTTAGGAAACCCTAACCTTACCCAAAACCCTAGTTTACAAGATCACAAAGCCATAGTACTACCCCTTTAAGCATAGGATCGAACCCTAACTAATTTAGTTACACATCCTAGTTCAAATTTAACCATAACCAACTAAATATCCAGAAACTTTAAACCTTAAACAGCCCACATGTATGGAGAAGAGGGAGTACACATAGTCCTTCTCTAGAAGAAGCCCTATGTGTAAGGATCATAAGCTTCCACATCTCCCTACACACTTTCCCCCTCATGTGGCGCCTCCTTAGCCTTACACCTCATCTTACCCTGTCCAAATCTGACAAATAAGCTCCATGAAACCCTAGATATCCCTCTATAAATAGCAAGCAAACCTTGAAGCCCTAATCCCCCACCAAACCCACGAACCACCATGAACAGCCATAGCCCTTCACACCAATGATCCCTTAGTCCCTTAAATACTTAATATAGCCTAAAGAAGTCAGTAGGAAGAAGCTAGGATCAGTAGGAGAGCTAGTTCGAACCCCATTTCACAAAAATCCTCTCTAGTCGACCAAATTGAGCAAGGTGAGCTCTAGTTCTTTTTCTTTAATTTCATATAGTTATTTTATGTCTAAAGGAAGTATAGGATAGGTCTTAATAGATGTCATAACCCATAATTAACTAAAACACATTTTGTTTAATTATTTTTTTATCGAGCACATATATACCAAATAATTTCGAAATCAGTTTCTAATAGATCAATGATGTTAAAAGTGGTTTAAGGATACTTTAAACATGTTAATATAACATATTATAACATAAAAACATGGTGTCAAAAGATCGGATTTAGAAAAACAAAAGTTTTCTTTTCTTTTTCATTTCAGTCGACCCAACAGCAGATCTGCTGCTTTCGTCCCAAATTTACCCTAGTAAACGAATCCTAAAAATTCTAGTTTTCGACATGGTTAAAGTACTTTAAAAGAGCTACACATAGGAAAAAGAATCAACGTTTTTCGTTAAGAAACGAGGGAGAACGGGACGTTTGAAGTTGGGGTAATTTTCTGTGTCGAGTTGTATGGCTATACGACTTTCTGTTTTAAATATTGAATTCGTGGGTTCGATTCTGGCCCCGAAACTTTACAAAAATACTTTTAAAACAATTATAAACATTTTAGAAAAGGTTTAGCAAAAGGTCTCGGCTTGAATCGCTAAAAATAAATTGTTTTTGATATAAGGGATGTCGAATAAAAACCCTTAGAGACATAGGGACCATTTTTGCCAAAACTCCATAATACTTTCTGTTTTGGACTTGTCATGCGATCGGGGAATCCCTAAGGGGTAAAAACAGTACATTTTGAAACTTAAGGGTATGAAGTGTCAATTAACTAAAGTCCAGGGGTAAAAGTTGTCATTTCCACAAAGTCTAGGGGTAAAATTTGCAAACTTTAGAAACTTGAAGGTTTGAAATAAAAATATTATAAAACCCTAATTTTATTTAATATTATTATATTTATTATAATATAATTATTATTATTATTATAATTATTAAGTTTTAATTAAACTTAATATACGTTTTAAATCGTAACTAATAAACGAAGTGTCCATTTAACGAACGGACAAAACCAAATCTTACAGATAAGAAAATATAACAAAATCTTACTTTTGAAACTACATATTGGCTCGATTAAGCATTTAATAAACAAACCAAATAACGAAACGAATAATAAAAACTTATATATATTAAGAAACAATTACTGAGAAACTTGATATAACCAATTCAGGTTGCAAGCCGGAGACGTTTATCAACTGTATTTCATTTTGTTTTCCATCCAGATTGTCCAGGTGAGTTTATAGTCCCACCTTTCTTACTTATGTGTTTTCCAAATATGTGGGGAGATACATGCTATTAAATCGAACACAAGTATTTTCCTGATTGTTATTGCACTAGGCTAACTGTTCGTTATTATTGAGATTGAATTATTTATTTAAAAGACCCTCATATCATGCACCATTAGTCACCTGCTGGGTGAGCGCGAATATGTGAATAGATCTATTGGCCTGACGACCCATTTGTTTTAACCGGATGGATATCTTCGTGGTAGCCGGTTAGGCAGATGCATTATATTTGATATCTTTAACTCGGGGGCGAGACCACTCTCATTTCAATCATGTTTGTGGAATCTGGAAACTGTTAACGCATTGCGTGTCATGAGGTTTAGTGCAATATTGTTGAATTTCAATATAACTGATTTCTCATATTTTGGCTTGTGTTCAATCTGATTATAATTTTAAACGCTATAGATTCACTCAACCTTTGTGTTGACTTTTTAAGCATGTTTATCTCAGGTATTTAGAAGTATGGATATTGGCACGGAGCGGCGGTGGACTTTCTTCTTAAAATAAAAGAGTGTCCACTTTGTTATCATTCAAAGAATAATGTAATTTTTATGTATTTCTGAACCTCCCTCTGGGACCTATATTATGTACTCTGATATTAAATAAATGAATGATAACAATTTTTATTTAAAAACGTCTCTTTTCGAGTCGTTTTCTATTTCCATGACTGTGAACCATGAAGTAGCACCCCAAGCTTATATTCCGCTGCGTAATCCGAAAATGGGGGTGTTACACATGGTCATAGAAGACTCTGATAAACATTTGGGACCGTTTAACTTGTTTTAAGGGCCTATTTTCGCATTACTTTTAACAATGTAAATGTAACACTTTTGTTAAACAATTTTATTCTAAATTAATGAAATAAAAACCATTATTTGTACTTGTGTTATGATGCCAATTGAGTAGCACCCCAGCAACATGTATGCTTCCGCTGGACCTGATTTTGGGGGTGTTACAGATTGGTATCAGAGCCTTGGCTATATAGAACTGGGTAATTTTAAAACCTAGACTATAGCTACTTTTACGAAAACTTAACCCTATGACCGCCACGTGCTTGCCTGCCAAGCTGATGCCTCGTTTGTGGTTTGTTGCTGAAATATTTGATGAGATTTGTATCCTATCATCAGATAGATTATACCTACTTATTCTCATTGATTACTATAATTGTATTCCATATAAACATGCTCACATATTATACATGTCTCAGTGTTACGCCTTTTCCTTACGTAGTTTCATCATTCGACCTCGAGTTTGGTCACTTGCCTTAGTCATTCAGAACATCTTTTCAAATTTGAAGGACATAGTATTAGTATAACTGAGCTGAGTATTCCAAAATTCATTGAACCTCGGTGGAATATAGACTGGTCATTTATATTCTACCCGGGACAGTGGGACATAGGCTGACCACCTATGTCCGACTCAGAGATGAACTTTGCAATACTGAGAATAGTTATAATAGAATTATGTCCAGATTGATTCCCTACCCAATTTCTAAAGGTTTCATTCATGTGTGTACTCAATCGTTGCAAAAACATTCACATCTACATCACCTCGTAAACCATCGCCTAGAAGCACGCCAACTACAGAGACCAACACGAACTGAATTCAGGGACTAAATTCCTGTAACGGGTGGAGACTGTCACGATTCGTAAAAATCCCTTCGGTAATTCGTAACTTTAAACTTATGTACTGATCAATACTACTATTTATCACGCCATTTTTCCCGATAAATTTGAATTTTTTATTCACTACGATAATATAATACGACACAAGTATATCACTACACTCTTATATTTTCCTTTTCTACTTCGACACAACAATAAGCTTATATACAAACAATATATATATATGTATATATATATATATATATATATATATATATATATATATATATATATATATATATATATATATATATATATATATATATATATATATATATTATTATGTTTAAATTACACCAAGTTTTCTTTACAATATAACAAGCACATATTTAATCATGAATATCTCAACACTCTCCCATTTATTTATTTTTGCCCTCCCTTTTCTTTTAATTCATTTGACACAATAACTACATAATTTCTATTATATCACCCATATATTTAGCTTCATTTTCTTTCCATCATTTTTAGTGCACCTCTAGAAAATTTTACTCTTTTTCCTGACTAACATTAAGTCAATGGTGAATCCCTCCTTATTATCACAACATATATCAAGCAACACTAAATCCCATAATAAGCTAACACAATACAAATATATACACTAGCAATTACAAGTAATCTTTGTTTTGTTCCTCATCAAAATTCAACAAGTATCACTAATTACTATCTTATTCTTTCTTTGCTATGACTCTAGAAACCTGAATTTATCACAAGTAAATAAATGAGATTCCACATCACTTCTCATTTCATATTTTATTTCTCTGCTATTCGGTATTATGCACAAGTCTCACAACACATTTCCTCTATTATAACCAAATATAGAATCAACAATAAACTAATCATGCGTATGACATATCCTCCTTTCACTAACTTTCATACAACACAAACTCTCAAAAACCATGTGTGCAAGATTCCACTCCACACTCAAGCTATATATTTATTTCCTTCCTTCTGTTTTGCCTCGGTCTCAAACACACACAAACTCTTAGATGACTATTATAATAACCCCTTTTTGACCATGCAAAACTATTGCTATATCAGAAGCATGCGTACTAATAAAACCTTATGATCATACGTGTCCTTAATAACCATTCCACCTCTTAAGATTCTATTCCTGCTGTCTCACCAATGGTGTCTTAAAATACCTTGAAGACTCATTGCTAATCTACACTTACAACTCAGAAGATTAATTAACACACTAATAAACTCAGTAACAAAACAAGGTCATCATATTACTGATGCTGTCAAGACAAGAAGAGTAGTAAAAGAAGAACTTAAGCAATAAACTGCTGTGGATCGTGGTGGTAATCAAAAGGGTGTTCAAGGTCCTCAAGGTTTAGATCGTGCGTGTAGTTCTCAGTCCGTTCACTTGTACTAAACCCTTTTCAGTCGAAATCCTTTTGTAAGCTCCTCCACACTCTCTTCGTTATTTCTTTATCTACAAACGTATACATATATTAATATCACACTTGAAACCGTCATAACATGGTCTAACATCAACCTTAAATGCATTAAAATGTCGCGTTTAACCTGCTAACTGGAACCAAAAACATTTCATTTATAGATCATTAGTTCTGTTACATCGATAATAGCCCAACGACACAACTTTGAGTCTAGGTTTCGACCTGCAAATGTCCTTCATAAAATCCATACTTTGGTCATGTTAACAACTACCCAACTGTGTAAACATAGGACCAAAAACTTTTTAAAATGGTGCATTAACGAATATACTAACTGGTTTCAAACCTTCATCTACTGAAATTTTTTATTATTTCATGTGAGGTACTCAGTGAGACCTCAGGTTTAGACCTTTGAATCGAACACCATATGACCCACTAAAATTCTAAGTATTTGCCCTGACAATGTCGACCCAGCAAGCTAACTATAGGACCACGAATCTTGTAATATGATCTAATAACGAAGCTGAAAACTGGTTTTAAACTTTTACTTATATGGCAAATTTTGAACTGGTAAAACACTTAATTAAATTTTCTATTATTTCATGTGAAGAACTCAGCGAGGTCCCATATTCAGACCCTAGGATCGACCCTCATATGACCACCATTGTAAAACCCGAAAATTTGCATAATATGAAATGACCAAAATACCCCTCTAATTTTGAAATTTTAAGAAAATATAAAATATAGCACATGAATATTATTCGAACTTAACTTAAGATAATTAATATCCTGAGCGGTTAATAAAACTTAGCTAATAAAACTTACATTATAATTTAAAGATCACCAAATAAATAATACTCTACATTTATTCTAATATAGTTGACATTTTATTTTGTCAATAAACAAAGATTTTCGGCCAAGGGATAAATAAGAGGTATGTATACATTAAATTTTGAATGTTATCATAATCTCTCAAAATTAGCTCATTCCTTTTATACCTCATCCAAATTACACGGTTTGTTCCAAATCTTTATATACCAAATATTTTTTTTTATCACTTGGAAAACCATATCACACGGTTGTTTTCAAACCGTGCACATCCACACACACTTTTATATATATATATACCATGCAATATTCTCTAAACTAAACCCTAAACAAAAACCTACAACTATTGGCGGCTGCTACTTGTTCTCCTTTCATGATCGATCCAAAAACAAAGCAAAAGGGCTCGATGGTGTTTTCTGTTTGGTGGGTGTACGTGGGACGAGTTCTAGCACGAATGTATCAAGCGTGGGCCTTGCTGCTGGCTCTCGAGAGAGGTCGAAGCTGTGGTATGGATGATCGCGGGGTTGTTCGTTTCGGTTCTGCTCGTGTAGCCTTATTCGAAAAGCGCGTGGGGCTGGCTCGAATAGGGTACAGCCCATAGTTCCTTTGATCCGTTTCGATATCGTCCAAAGGTATCTTCTACTTATCGTCCTTGTGTTTTTCTGAAAATATATATATACTTATAAAACATGTAAAACCTAATCTTTGTCTTGTTAATAACATAAATATGCGAATGAAATATATGTCAACACGAAAACATAAACGAGTATATGCCTATATGTAAATTGTTGTGTCGTATGGTTGTGAGTAGTGGTGAGATATTTTTAGCAGCAGCCTTGTTTAGAACCTAATGGTGCCTCGTGAAGTATAACACCAGAATGAACTCTTTAAGTTGCATGGTATCATGAAAATCTGTCCGATATGTAAAACTGTTGTGTGTCGTGCGTAAGACTAAAACGCGGGTTAATGTGTGTTGTGTGTCAAACATATAGGCTGGAAATGGTAATGTGGTGTGTATCATGAATGAGTAAGTAGGCTGGAAATCATGTGTATAAGTGTGTGTGTGTTTTTCAAATCAACGAGCTAAACTGAAAAGAAAAAGGCATGAACATGGTAAGTTTACTATTGGAAATAAATGAAACAAGAGAAGAGTCGCGAGTTTATTTTGTGTCGAGGAAAATACGTGATGTGTCGTGTCGTATGTTTTAAACGTTGAGCATGGTCGTGAAACTCTCATATTTACTTTTGTCGTGTGAGTAGCGTGGTCATATAGGGTTGTCGTGTATGCGACTCGTTTTCAATATATATTACATTCGAAGAAGAAAAGGTTGTATACATCGTTGTCCATCTTCTGGGTCTATCTCCGAACTCAAATAAAATAGATAGTAATTGGGTTTTGTACAACGAGGAGTATTATAAAAACTATTTAACTTTCCAATATGTGGAGTTAGAGTGGTCAAAGTTACTGATGTAACAGCTGCAGTATCATCATTTAACAGTTTAACTTGGATTTAGATATATTTTTCTTGAAAGCTTGTTACCTTTAATCTAAGTTTAGTGGGTTTTATGGCTAAAAACAAAATGCGTTTCCTGAAATCGAAATCCACTTGTAAGATGTTTACTTTATATGTTAGAAATGAAGCTGGACGATATTTACGTGAATTGAAATTAGACAACTAGTTTGCACATAGTGCAAGGACCTATTGTGTAATACTTTAATAGTTGTCAAATGGGCATATAAATACCCTTCAAGTTGTCACTTGAAGGGTGTGGCTGTGTGTAAACTTTCAACACAAGAATAATATCCAAAGTTTAACACTCCTCCTTCTCTCTAACTTCTCACTAAAATAAACATGAATCTCTTATACTTTGATCAACCTCGACCTCCTGAAGGTGTTAAAAGACGATTCTTGCTCGTTACAATTGGTATCACGAGCTAACCGGGGGCGAATCGTGGTGTGTTTAAGGTAAAAAATGTGATTTTGTGGTGTGTTCTTGATTGTTACTGTTCATCAGTAGCAGTTTTGATGCTTTGTGTTCGATTTATGTTTAAAAGATACCAAACTGTCATGTTTTTGTTCTTAAAAAATCGTGGCTGTTTGTGTTGTTTATCTTGAAATCGTACACCTTTTGAAGATCAAAGGTTGTGTCTGTTGTGTGTTAAAGAGTTGGTTTGCAAAAATCTTGTTGTAGAAGGTTGAATTTTTTGGTGTTCTAAGTCTCTAGATCGACCAAAAGTATTGAAGATTATGCAAGATTTGTTTGTGGATATTTTACTGACTTTCTTTGGCGTGTAATTCTTTCCAAAAGAATTATTGCTCAAGTTGGTGAAAGATTGTCAGTAACAATATCTTACAAGATAAGGTCTAGGCATGTGACACAACAAAGTCAACAAAAGTGGGCAAAAGTTGCGTTTTATCGCAATTGAAGAAAAGCAGCGAGGTTATCGCAATTCGAATTGATTATCGCATTTCTTGTATGAGAATTGCGATAGGTGTCGCATTTGGCCTTATCGCATTTGGCATCGCTGTTTTGCTCTATCGCATTTGACCTTATCGCAGTTGACAACTCAGATGGTTATCGCATTTGATGGTTATCGCATTTGACATCTGACTTATCGCAGTTCAGACATTATCGCAGTTCTGTCCGAGAAGTTTTATCAACTGCGATATCGGACAACCTTTGGCGGGAAAACTTGAGTAAAATTTAATTTTTTCAGGAGACTTTACGGTCCATTTTTACGCGAGATTCAAATTCTGGTACAAGAGTGAAAATTTTGGCCTAAAATTCAAATTTTTTGGCCAAAATTCGAATTTTTCGGGGAATTTTTGGCGTAAAAATTTCTTAAACTCAAATTTTTCCAGCATCATTTGAATGTCATTTTATGGCATTTTTCACACCAAAATCACAAATAATATTTTTGGCCTACACCGTCAACATCACCACGTATAGCCGAAAAGATCCGGAACAAGAATCGCAATCAAATGACAATGGCTATATTATCAACTGTGACTACAAGGATGATTCATTATTACTTATTTGAAGTTGAAGTGGAATATCACGGGTGCGTGTACTTAGTATCTTGAAGATATCGGGGTTGGTTGGATGCATGATTCTTCGAGATCCTTGTTTGAGCATTTATAGAATAGTGATTAAGTCTTGGGTTATCTAGTTTTCATAGGTCAAGGGGAGGATGGACGAAGACCTAGTTAACTATCACTTAAAGGAGATACGTTGTAGTACTCAGTGTCACACAAAGATGTGGATAATTCAAGAGATGTTCATATACAGATAAGGAAGGATGGATGGGTATATGAAACGACCTATGCTTTAAGGATTTACATATAGGTTCTTAGTCACACGATCGTGCAAGTTTAAGTCACAAGTCTGGGTTACTTCACTTCAGTCTCAAGTTCGTCATAGTGGGTTTCTCCATCAGCAGTCACTACCAAAAGCCGTTGATTTGATTCAAGAGGTTTGAGAAGAGATTGATCCTAAGAGAATCGTAGAGAGAATAGTTATCGACATCAACTCATGGGGTATTGATTTGTTTGTTGCTTCTAGTTGATATGTCTATGTACACATATGTAGGATGAGTCCGAAAGATCGTCATCATCCTGGAGGGAGAAATGTATGAAATGTGTACATCGGGGCTGTTTATTGAAGAACTGGAAGCATTCTAAGTGAGCTGAAGATGTCGATATGATGCTCCCCAAAGAAACCTGTGAAGAAGTTACAAGTCATCAGTCTATAACCCATTTTCCGCTGTGCAAGAGACTGAAGACAATTTAGCAAGATTTTAGAGAAACTTCTTCTACAAGCATCAAGGCTATATCAAACGGGTTATCAATTTGGGAGGGAGCATGTAAAAGAAAATGCCTCACTAATTGGGAGGGAGTAATAACCCAATTAGGTCATTACAGTGATTCTGCAAGTAAGTCAAGCAAGCTGAGAAAGATACGAGAAGATCAAGAGCTGTGAAGTCATCCTCTAAAGGAAACTGCTCTACTTCAGCATTGCTTTTATCATTGTTATGTAATTGTTAGGAATCATTGTAACCAATTCACGTATATCTCCAGCTGGAGGGAGATTGTTAGAAATGAAGCTGGACGATATTTACGTGAATTGGAATTAGACAACTAGTTTGCACATAGTGCAAGGACCTATTGTGTAATACTTTAATAGTTGTCAAATGGGCATATAAATACCCTTCAAGTTGTCACTTGAAGGGTGTGGCTGTGTGTAAACTTTCAACACATAAATATTATCCAAAGTTTAACACTCCTCCTTCTCTCTACTCTCTCACTAAAATAACTATGGATCGATCCTACTTTCATCAACCTCGTCCACCCGAAGGTGTTAAAAGTCGATTCTTGGTCTTTACATGTAAGATGTTTACTTTATATATTAGATTACTCAAATAAAATAGAAGGAAGGTGCATGTATGGTCATGTTCTCTTGCTGTCTTCAATTCGAATCTAAACAAAATAAGGAATATATTGGATTACCTTAGTACATTAAGCATGGTTAGTAAATTAAAGGAAACTTATTATGAAATTGATAATGTACTTTTGGACCTTAAGCTTTGTAACATTGACACATTAAACCCTAAAATTTACTAAAGGTGTCATATTAACCCTAAGCTAAAATATTTATCATATTAAGGTTAAAATTATCTAAATGGCATTTTTAACCCTAAACGTTATTAAATCGGAAAACGTGATAAAAATAGAAAGTTACCAAAAAAACTAGAAAGCCGACTAAAATGAGCAATCTGACTTAAAATAAGTTATTAATAAAGAGATCATGAATTCGTGTAGATTCGCTGAAGATGGAGTTTGCTTCCGATCTTGTGTTTCTATTATGTTTTCACTTGCAGTCTAAGGTACATATATTCTGACCTTTCTTATAAGGTTTCTCATGACCTCTTTCATATTCTGATCTGTTTAGCTTTTGATTTGATACCTTTGCTATGATCCCCTTTTACTTTGAACCTTTGTTATGATTCCTTTCGTTATGAAACTCTGATATGAACCTTTGCTATGCTCTGTTGAACCTTTTGCATGAACCTTTTTGATATGAACCTTTTATATGACACTTTGATTATGATATTTATCTGACTCTTAGTTTGATACCCGAGCCATTTCACTAGTCATGGGGGTTCCATGTCCGTGTCATTGATGCACCAATGGCATGACTCTAGTGTGGTCGAGTGATGTTCCACACCGTCCCTTATCTGTTATATGTTATGAGCTCAAGTATATGTTTGGCCACTATTTTATCTGCAGGGGCGTATGGATGCATCCTAGATCTGTTATCTGTTATCTGTTATATGATTTGTCATATGTCTGGTGATTGGTACTCTGTGCAATACATGTCCTTCACATATCTGGGAGTTAATCACTCCATATGGTTACATTATTATGATATGATATGATCTGTTTTGGGCTCGTGGTGGATTACTATCTTACTCTACTCTTTATTCTTTTCTTTATTTATACCTTATGATATTTCCCCAATGCACTTTATCTTATTTTTGTTTCGTTATCATTACTTTGTTTATGTATCTGTTCACTGAGCTTTTTAAGCTCAGCCGCATTTCTTTTCCTGCGGCAGGTTTTAGTTGGAAGCTGGGTTATGAGTGGAGAGTACTTTGGACTTTAGAAGACTATACCTAGATAGCTATCCTGGATTGGAGATGACTAGAAGTGATATATTTTTTAGACTTAGTATTTATTGTAATTCTCTTTTGTAACCTTTGAATTTCATTTGTATTACTTGAGATGTATGCTTGTGTTTGCTTTGATATGGCACCATAACGTAATACTTCTACCCTTATCGGGTTGGGGTGTTACAACCATAAAACCCGAAATTTTGTTTTATCATACACCACCTGTGTGGAAAACTAGAAGGGGGTTGAATAGTTTTACGTCTTTTTAATTTTATGAAAACTTTTGTTTACTTTTAAAAACTTCGATTCGATATTATGTGACTTCAATAGTTAAACAATATGAGCAAGTATAAGCAAATATAAATAAGTAATGTAAGTAAAGTAAAGTAAATGAAATGAAGGATAGGGATGGAAAGATCAAACCACAACACAAGGATTTATAGTGGTTCGGCTACAAGGACACCTTCCTTGCCCTACTCCACTCCCCGAGTCACCTACTCGAGAGTTCTCTTCACTATGTCAACAAACTCCCTTATGGCGGAGAAACCTTACACAACTTTAGCTTACACCGGCTTAACGACACAAAGCTAGATGTCGAGTTCTAATCGTAGCTAGAACCAATCTCACAACTTAAACACGACTTATACACAACTTGATCACGACTTCTTCACGACTTCTTCACGACTTCTTTTCCACGACTACTTCACAACTACTTCACAACTAATTCTACACAACTTCTTTACAACACAACTAGTTACTAACACTAGGATCTACTTATCACAACTATACAACACTTTACACAACAACACAATTGAATGAGGTAAGTAATAACACTTCTTCACTAGTTGAAGTAGAGTTCTTCTTTTGCACTTTTGGTGGTGGAAGCTTGGATCACTTAGAAACCAATGCTTAAGAAAATATGATCAAAGGATTTACAATGTTTAGAAAGGTTTTAAAACAGAAAGTTTTAGTGTGCAAAAGGTAAGTAAAAATCCAGGGGAAGGCTGGTATTTATAGGCAGAAAAACTGGACAGCTGGGAGCTACTGGAGCGTGGCCGGCCCCCTTAAATAGGGGGGGCGGTCCCCTTAATTTTAAGGGGGCCGCCTAGTAAAATTAAGGGGGCCGCCCAATATGTCCGTTGCCCAGATTTGTCTTTTTGTGGGGAAGGTTTTTCTGGAACATTTTAACTGATTTTAGTTAAAAATTTGAATTCATATTTTTATAAAAGATTAAACATTTTTATTTAATACCAAAAATGTTTTTCAAAAATATATAAAATGTTTTTGATGTTTTTATAAAAAATCTAGTTATTAAGAAAATGTTCCTTTGATCATATAATGCATTAAGCATTAGTTCATTCATACCTTAAGTGATTTGAGTTGTAGAAATAGATATTTACAACTAAATACTTGTTTACGTCATAATTTTCCGATTAATGATTTTACATTTTGTGATTATCAAAACGTGGAGATATCGAAAAATATTAATAACGTGTTTAGGCATTATTTATATCAACAATCTCCCCCTTTTTGATGATTACAAAATCTAAACTCATTAAGTCTAAAGATTAGTTTTTAGACAAGTATTTAGTGAGTTTATATCTATTTCTCCTCCTTTTTGTAGAATCAAAAAGGTTATGCCGACAAGTTTTAGAATCTAAATTTGTCGGGACGAGAACTCCCCCTTGATGTGTACTCCCCCTCGTTTGGGGGCACCAAGGAAACGATGTATGGAATTCTTG
>CP139508.1:224815935-224971480 GCA_021014915.2 Artemisia tridentata subsp. tridentata
GACTGTCGATTGCCAATTTTGATTCAACGAGTGAATGAGAATATACTCCAATGTATGGTGATCCACTTGATGACTGAATGAGCATTGGAAGAGCATGATGTTTGTTGTTGAGAATGGTCATGAACAAGAAGACTTCTCTTCTTCCGAAGATAAAGCGCACTCAAGCGTACGTCTTTCTTTTCTTTGATGAACGGGGCCTGAAGAGATGGCAGCAGATGCCATTATGAAAACATTGAGACCCGAGGCTTGAACTGAACTGAAGTGAACAGACGTCATAGTCATTGAAGAACGAGACCTGAACAGACATCATCGTCGTTGATGTTCATCAAGCTTGAATTTTTGGAACCCCTACTTCATGAGATATCAATCTTTTTGGCAACCAAACCCTGAGTCTTTCTTTACTATGAGTGAACGATGTACCAGCACTTAAGTAAAGACTACCTGCACTGACATTAAGAGTTTGTAGGCATTTATGTGGGTTAGTGATATCAGCATTTAGACCATGTGGGGTTTCACTGTCAACCTTGGTTTCGCACTTGGTGAACATCTTTCGAATAGGTATCCATCTAAGACCAACAATCTTAAAAATTATACCCGTTGGTATCCACCTAAGGCAAGATCTACGGGTGTTTGGTTTCTCATATATAGTGGAAGACTTGTTTAGAGAAGACCTTTGTCCTACCACAATCTGCCTACCAGGTTTCTGAATGTACTTCTTTGGTTCTACGGGCTTGTTGTTGTTTCTAGTCTTAGAGGATTGAACCTTAGCACGAGCATTCACTTCTGATGAGTGTCTAAATACTCATCATTTTTACCTAATCTGGGCTGCCAAAACATCCAAAAACACTCAGAAATGCATCATAATGCTGAAATTATCACAAAATTGTGTTTTATATGTTTCAGATGCAAAATGTTTAAAAACAGTTGAAAAACGAACAAAGTTTGCATAATTGGCAGTTTCAGTCCCTCAACTTTCAAAAGTTGTCAAAACTAGTCCCTGAAGGTTTTAAATAAGCAAAAAGTCAACTTAATTCCTTGGGAAATCAAAAATGTTCAAAAGTGATCCCTGGATAAAAGTTTACACAACTTGGCAACTTTTACCCCTCAAGTATCAAAATTGGCAAAAGTAGTCCCTGGGTTTTATAAAATGGAAATTTATCAAATTAAACCCTTGAACTATTCATGAATGACAATTTGGAACTTTATTGATAACTTTTGGGAATTTACAAAACAAGTCCCTTTAAAATCCAAATTTACATATTAGGTCCCTAAAGTTTTTAAAATGCAAAAAAATACAACTTTGGTCCTTGTGTAATTATTTTATGGCAGGTTTAATCCTTTGAAGATAGTTTGGAAGATGACAAATTCAGCCCCTCAAAAATCAGTAATTACAAGTTTGGTCCCTATGTTTAATTCTACTAAATCCGGATCTAAACCAAACCCAAAATAAATAAATAAACCAACCCATCCCATTTACCCAACAAATCCAACCCAGCCTAAACTAAATACCCACTACCCAAGCCCAAATAAAAAGCCCAACCATTATCTGAGTTTAAACTACTCAGTCAAACCAAACGTTGACCCGTCTTCCTTATACCGCCAAAAACACCAATACCAGACAGTCACCCCCCAGCTCACCCAAAACCAGTAACCCAGTCATCCCCCTCCTCCTACACGCCACCTAACACATCCAAATGCAATTAATGCTTCTCTCCCACTCTCCCACTAGCTAAATCAGTGATTATCACCAAATTCCACTTTTCCCGCCAATTTTACAAGTGGACGAATAAGATCAAGTGAGAGCAATTGAATGATGAGGATGTATTCAGGATGTCGACAATGGATTATCCCACTTTAAATTTATGTATATATAGTATGTAATGTAGTTTTAAAATAGCTAAGTGGAAAAGTAGAATAATCTTAGTGTAATCGTATTTCCATCTTCAGTAGTCTAAATTGTAATTTCAAGCTTCAATCAATTAATACAAAGTAACTTTAGTGTATTTGTTGTTGTTTCCTTGATCATTGTTAGTAGTTAATAATTTATGCCAATGTTCTGATTTTCATTGACACTGAGAATTAGATTATTGTTAAGTAGTATATAAAACAACTTCTCAGTTGTTTTTAATAACTTATATAAGCTTTACATAGCTTATTATAAGTATATTATAGTGTAACTTGTTCTGAATTCCAAGATTGAAGAAAGTCAAACAAAGTCAACTGAAGTGGAATAAGCTGATTAATGGGTTTAAAAGCTAAGCTGGATGGTTTTTCTGGTTCTTAGCTTATTGACAACAAGCTAAGAGTGGGTTTTAGTCCTTGGTCTCTTGTTCTATAAGCTGTTTCAATTGTAAGCTTTTTCTCAATTTTTGGCATTATTTTAATATCACTGTACAAGTGCTTGTTATTAGCTTATTGTTGTTGTTAAATGATAATTGCTAGTTTCTAAGTGTATTTGCTCAGTTTGTCAGTAGTATAATAGCTTTTTATTTACTTTGCTTAAAAACCATATAAAAGTCCAAAAAATAGTCATACCTAGTATAGCTTAATAATATGCTTATTTCTGTGATAAAAGTTGTTCATCAGTAGTAATATAAGTTAGTTATTCAATAATAATTAGACTTTTAGTTTGAAATTTTGAATTTCCTTTGTTAAATCCAAGACAGTCAATCCTTAAGGACTGTTTGGATTTTAAACAGTCAGTAGGTAAAATAGTGTGTACTGTACATTTGCTTTATTCCCAACTTTGAATCAGCTTTAAGTAGCCATAATAAGCTGATTTCCAGTCCTCATTAGTAGCATAAATAGATAATCAAGGTTTGTGTGCACTGTGTGATTTTTAGCCCCTAGAATAGCCAAATAAGCTAGAATCAGCCACAAGCTGATTTTGACCTTGTTTTTGGCTATTTTGAGTCACATATAGACCATTTAGTGTAATCAATCTAGTTGGTTTAAGCTTGCTTTGCTGTGTGCACAATTTTGTGCAAACCTGCACAAACAGTCAAATAGGCAGTCTGATATCATTTTCCTCAGCCAAATCATAGCTTATTCCATTGAGATCTTTGGCTGAATTTTGTTTTTCAAGTAGTTGACCTAGTAGTGTTTAAGTTTCTGTTCTCATATTCCATCCCACAACTTATTTTATAGCTTAAATCAGTCTGTATATTCTCCCCATTCTGCCCTGATTCTGCTGAATCAAACTTTTTAGATTTCAAGCAGCTAAACTTGTGCTCAATTGGGCATCAATTGGAGAGATTCTGATAGGGCTTTTGTACTTTTTAGATAGCCAGTAGTTCTAGCTTGCTTTTGCCCCCCTTAGGTTGCCTTTTAGACAGCTTATTGAGTGCTTAATATAGTCTGAAAGTTTGCTGGTTGCCTGATATTTCTGTGCATAGTTTTGCCACAGCCAAGTGCTTATCAGCTTATATCCTTAGTGCTTATTTGTATTTCTAAGTTGTTCTGTGTTTAATATTGTTGTTTAATCCATTCCTGAACTTTTGGGAATTTTTGGATTTCATTTAGCTTATTTTGGGCTTATTAGCTTATTGCTTATCTGCCCAAAACTGCCTTATAAGCTTAGATAACTTTTCATTTTATTTTTCCTATCTTCTTAATTATATTTTAGAATTATCTGTAAATTTTCATAATTTTCTGAACAGTTTTAATATTTTTAATCATTTTAATTAGTTTCTAATAGTATTTAAATCATAATAAATAGAATATTAATCAGAAAAATATAAATCCAATTTTCATAATTTTATTTTGTCATTTGTAATCTAGGAAAAATATAAAAATATTTTTAGACCTTAAGAAAATCAAAAATAGAAATAAAGTGATAGCTTCTATTTAATAGAATTTATCTTTTTAAATTTTAATTAAGTAATTTTCATTTTTATAATTTTCTTAGCTTTTATTTACTTAGTAATATTTTTAGAAAAAGTTTTAGAATTTTCTTAGTTCATTTAGTATTTTTTTTTATAAATTTAATTAGTTTAATTAAATAATTAAATAATAAATAATTAATAATAATTAAATAAAAAGTGTAGAAAAATATAATTTAAGTTTTTAAATAAGTTTTAAGTCATTTTACATTTTTAAGTTTTAAATTTTATAAATTTCAGTTTTTTTCCCGTTTTAGCTTTTTCGTTACGCGTTTTAGTTTAATTTTATTCGTGTTTAATTTTATTGTGAATATCTGTTTTAAATTGTTATTTAGAATTGTATAAAAAAGCAAAATCAAAATATCTGATTCATCAATCACTTTAATCCAAAGCTTTTCACAGTTTTCCATTCACACCTCGTTGGGAAACGACCCAGGTGATCACTTGCCTGGTTTCACACACTACACACGAGCATCCTGTTCTGAGTCTGCATTTGTTTAAATATAAGTGTTGTTTCGGGACGGATCAAAATTTTGGCGCCGCTGCCGGGGAGGTGTGCTGCGACTGTTGTGTAAGTTTAAGCGATTAGTGATCTGAGATCCTTCTATCAGAAGTTCCTATTTCCCAAAAACCATATAAAATACAAAAATATTTTTCATTTCTTTTCTATATATATTATTATTATTATTATCATATAAAAAAAAATAAAAACACCAAAAATAATTTCGGTTTTCTTTGTTAATAATAAATAAACAAATAAAAAATTACCATCGAGAACCAAGACAGAGTACTACCTAACTGGGGGTACGACCATAATAAGTTCCCAAACCAAAGATTTAAAACTTTACCTTTGTATCACTTGCGAATATCGGCTCACCTTTGATTGATAAACAAACTCTAACGGAGGTTCTAGGATAGTCTGACATTAAATTGTTGGACTGAAAGAAGCGGGTTTTTAAGGAGCGTAATTGCCCACCTTTGCTTCTCCGCCACTCTGTGCGTTTATCTTTTAGAGAGCTACCGTACGCTTGTTGATTATTGGTTTAAGTTCACTTGTGTTTTGCTTCTGTCTTGTTTTAATTGGTATATTTTATCTAGTGCATGCGCACTCGTTCTTCCACGTCATCAAGCCCTTTACGTGAACTCGTAGATATTCCGAGAAGACGTAATCGTAGACGTGCTGCCCAAATAGTCGAACCTGAGATTCGTACTGTTCTCACTGAAAATATGGCAGACGAACGCACCATGGCTGAAATGCTCCAGGCACCCACCGAGGGTTATGGAGATGCCATCGTTTTACCAGCCATCGATTCTGATCATTTTGAACTGAAAACACATTTGATTCAGCTCGTGTCCACAAACCAATTCCACGGGTTTGAACGAGAGGATCCTTATGCACACATTCGTTGGTTTAACAAACTGACTTCTACAATCAATTACAAGAATGTGCCACAAACAATGATCAAATTGATGCTATTTCCATTCTCACTTGAGGGGGCAGCCCGAATTTGGCTGGATAAAGAACCCCCTCGATCCATTGAAACCTGGGAAGATCTCGTTAAGAAATTTGTCAATTATTTCTTCCCTCCATCAAAGACGACTAACCTAAAAAATGAAATTGCTGGTTTTCGTCAAGGTTTCGATGAAAATTTCGGAGAGGCATGGGACAGATTTAAAGATCTCCTAAGAAAATGCCCACATCACGATTTCAATGTGTTACAACAGATAAATACGTTTTATAATGGATTGACCCAAAACGATCAAGATGCACTTAACGCAGCCTCCGGTGGCAATATCTTGAATCGTAAACCCAGAGAGGTGGTTGAAATTTGTGAAAATAAATCAAAAGTTCCTATTTCTAGAAACAAAGTGAATGTTCCTGTCACTCCTACTGCTTCTTCTTCATCCGGTAACTCCTCAGAGTTAGCCTTTTTAACAGATTCAATGCGTTGTATGATGAAAGAAATGAAAGAATTAAAAAGTGAAATTCATAAACCGGAACAAATCAAAGCAATAAACAAAGTGTGTGAAACTTGTGGTGGCCCACATGCGTATTATGATTGTCAAGCAACCGATGCTTCTGTTTACCCAGCTCCCGTAGCTGCAGTAAACCAAAATCAATACCGTCCGCATGCTGAGACTCAGTACCGAGCACAGAATGCTATGGTCCCACCTGGTTTTCCACCCGTGCCAAATCATAATAATCAAAATCGCTTTGTTCAAAATCAGGGACAAAATTTCCACAATTCCCAAAATTTCAATCAAAACCGAGGTCAGAATCAAGGTAATTTTAACCAAAACCGTGGTCCAAATTTTAATCAAAACCAAGGTTCAAACCAAAATCAGACGTCCTCAGATGAGTTTCTTATGCAATTCATGAAAACCCAAGAGGAAACAAATAAGACACAACGTGAGACAAACCAGTTATTGGTTGCCCAATTAAACCAGATCAAAAAGTCTTTAACTGATATACCTTCTACCTCGGGAGGTCTCCCAAGTAACACTGTTACCAACCCTAGGGGTGAACTCAAAGCTGTCAGTACACGTAGTGGTAAATCTCATGTTGGATTCAAGGTAATAAAGGACCCGGTACTTCCCACTAACAATGGAAGTGCTAAATACGTCCAACCTTCGGTCATCCAACCTTCTGTCATCCAAAAATCTACACCCACAATTGCTCCCCAACCGTCTAGAATCGATCCTACTCTTTCACGATTTACGGTTAAAAGTTTGTCAACCAAACTTAGTGAGCAAAGGTCAGCCAGATATTATTCTGAAATGCTCAATGCTGTTCCTGTCAGTGTACTTGATGACAGTGATGATGATGAAGATACCACTTTCGTCAAAGCTATCACCACTCGGAGTGGTGCTTCTTATAAGGGGCCAGCTGGCCCTATTCCTCCTCCGTTGTTTGAAATGGAAAAAGAGACGGAGGATACAACGGACAAAGTGCAAATTCCAATCCCACAAAGTACAGCACATGTCCATCCTCCGGTAGTCCCGAAAAAATCCAAACCAGGAGTTGTCTTTGAGACTCCTGAAGTTGTTGTCCCTAAATCCAAACCTCACATTCCTTACCCATCGCGCTTAAATGAGCAAAACCTCCGTGAGAAGGCTAGTCAACAAAATGATAAATTCTATCAAATCTTTAAAGAATTACACTTTGACATAAGCTTTGCGGATGCTACTATTCTGATGCCCAAATTTGCAGCGGCAATCAAACACTTGTTAAGCAACAAGGAAAAACTGATTGAAATGGCTAAAACTCCAGTAAATGAGAACTGCTCAGCGGTTATCTTGAAAAAGCTTCCGGAGAAGCTTGGAGATCCTGGAAAGTTTCTACTACCTTGTGTCTTTCCAGGAATGGTTGAATGCTATGCCTTAGCAGATCTAGGTGCAAGCATCAACCTGATGCCTCATTCAGTATGGAAGAAACTCTCTCTTCCGGCTCTTACTCCTACCTGCATGACTCTTGAGCTTGCAGATCGAACCATAACTCATCCCTGCGGCATTGCCGAAGATGTATTTGTGAAAATAGGAAAGTTCCATTTTCCAGCTGACTTTGTGGTTGTTGATTTCGATGCTGATCAAAAGTTCCTCTGATTCTTGGAAGAGGATTCCTAAAAACGGGCCATGCTCTTATTGATGTATTTAAGCATGAAATCACCTTGCGTGTGGATAAGGAAGCTGTTACCTTTAATCATGATCAAACTTCAAAGTACTCCTCCAATTTTGATTCTGCTTCGGTTAACCGAATCGATGTCATTGACATTTCTTCAAAGGAGTACTCTCATGAAAGTCTTGGTTATTTTCATAATTCTGTGAGTGGGGAACCCACCACATCTTCTCAACATATCATAGCAGACTCTTCCCCTTCTCTCACTTCGGTTGAGGGAAGTGATCCCTTTTGGGATGAAGTCGATGCTTTTCTTGCTCTAGATAGTTCACCTCCGCATGAGGTTGATGATAACTATCTTGATCCTGAGGGGGACATTCTTTTTCTAGAAAATTTGTTAAACGAAGATTCATCTTCCCCTCTTCCACCAAAACAACTTCATAATGAGGAAACTGATAAATTTCCTGAGATCAAGTTTAAGGACTTGCCTCCTCCACTTACAATTCTTGAGGAGGAAGTTCTTATCCTAATTGCTGTTCAGATCTCTCTTCTTCCCTTCACCTACCCGGTGATTTCCCCTATCTTTCACTCATTCGGGAGTGAGGATATTACTTTTGACCCCGGCATTGTCCATCTAACATTGGTTTAAATGCCGGATTTCCTGGTCTCTTACTTCCCCATAAACTTTTAAATTGCTTTTTCTCCCAGGCTGTTCAGGAACCCTTTGTTACAGTTGACCGTTCACAAGCGGTTAGCTTGCGTGATAAACCTGACTGTTCGGGAGGAATCAGCTCAATTCGGGGTCGAGTCAAGCTAGCGACTCGGTGATCAAAAACAGTAGCAAAATATGGGTTATCACCCATGTCTCACCCTAGTGTGGGGGAGATGCCCCACATGTTGTAAATATGTATAGTGTAAAAAAAAAAAAAAAAAAAAAAAAAAAAAAAAAAAAAGAGGGAATTTGCATGCCTTAACGGCTTAAATGCAAATTAAATAAAAATAAAATAAATAACTATATGAAATAAAAGGCTATTAATATTTCCCTTTCACGTTCTAAGTGTTGGTCTAACAACCGGTTCTTTGAATATTGAGGGCAATATTCAGTTCTAAGTGTGGGGGGGAATTCTTGCGAATTTGATCAAATGTACCATCTAGTACCCCCATTTTAGCCAAAATTTAAAAATTTTTTCTCACTTAGAACTCAATAAATGGTTATCAGTCCGCCATGTCTAACCCACATAAGGATTGGCTAATCCGAGAGCAAACGGCTCTTGGTAAAGATGTCTCAAATCCGTTTATGGCTTGCAATTTGCCCAAAATTGTATGGTATTCGACTCACCATATCTTCATAAGTGAAGAGTTGGCTAGTCCAGAAGCAAACGGCTTCTGGTAAAGACAAATCAAAACCGTTGACAGCTTATGGTTTGCTCAAAATCATTTGGTTATCATTGTACCAAAGTTCTTACTTGAACTGAAACAATTGGCTACTCCAGAAGTAATGGCTTTTGGTAAAGAGTCTTTCAAATCCATTAAATCTTCATAAAATATTGCTAGGGACTAGCAATAGTTTAGTGTGGGGGATTGATGAGTGTCTAAATACTCATCATTTTTACCTAATCTGAGCTGCCAAAACATCCAAAAACACTCAGAAATGCATCATAATACTGAAATTATCCCAAAATTGTGTTTTATATGTTTCAGATGCAAAATGTTTAAAAACAGTTGAAAAACGAACAAAGTTTGCATAATTGGCAGTTTCAGTCCCTCAACTTTCAAAAGTTGTCAAAACTAGTCCCTGAAGGTTTTAAATAAGCAAAAAGTCAACTTAAGTCCTTGGGAAACCAAAAATGTTCAAAAGTGATCCCTGGATAAAAGTTTACACAAAATGGCAACTTTTACCCCTCAAGTATCAAAATTGGCAAAAGTAGTCCCTGGGTTTTATAAAATGGAAATTTATCAAATTAAACCCTTGAACTATTCATGAATGACAATTTGGAACTTTATTGATAACTTTTGGGAATTTACAAAACAAGTCCCTTTAAAATCCAAATTTACATATTAGGTCCCTAAAGTTTTTAAAATGCTAAAAAAATACAACTTTGGTCCTTGTGTAATTATTTTATGGCAGGTTTAATCCCTTGAAGATAGTTTGGAAGATGACAAACTCAGCCCCTCAAAAATTAGTAATTACAAGTTTGGTCCCTATGTTTAATTCTACTAAATCCGGATCTAAACCAAACCCAAAATAAATAAATAAACCAACCCATCCCATTTACCCAACAAATCCAACCCAGCCTAAACTAAAAACCCACTACCCAAGCCCAAATAAAAAGCCCAACCATTATCTGAGTTTAAACCACTCAGTCAAACCAAACGTTGACCCGTCTTCCTTATACCGCCAAAAACACCAATACCAGACAGTCACCCCCCAGCTCACCCAAAACCACTAACCCAGTCATCCCCCCTCCTCCTACACGCCACCTAACACATCCAAATGCAATTAATGCTTCTCTCCCACTCTCCCACTAGCTAAATCAGTGATTATCACCAAATTCCACTTTTCCCGCCAATTTTACAAGTGGACGAATAAGATCAAGTGAGAGTAATTGAATGATGAGGATGTATTCAGGATGTCGACAATGGATTATCCCACTTTAAATTTATGTATATATAGTATGTAATGTAGTTTTAAAATAGCTAAGTGGAAAAGTAGAATAATCTTAGTGTAATCGTATTTCCATCTTCAGTAGTCTAAATTGTAATTTCAAGCTTCAATCAATTAATACAAAGTAACTTTAGTGTATTTGTTGTTGTTTCCTTGATCATTGTTAGTAGTTAATAATTTATGCCAATGTTCTGATTTTCATTGACACTGAGAATTAGATTATTGTTAAGTAGTATATAAAACAACTTCTCAGTTGTTTTTAATAACTTATATAAGCTTTACATAGCTTATTATAAGTATATTATAGTGTAACTTGTTCTGAATTCCAAGATTGAAGAAAGTCAAACAAAGTCAACTGAAGTGGAATAAGCTGATTAATGGGTTTAAAAGCTAAGCTGGATGGTTTTTCTGGTTCTTAGCTTATTGACAACAAGCTAAGAGTGGGTTTTAGTCCTTGGTCTCTTGTTCTATAAGCTGTTTCAATTGTAAGCTTTTTCTCAATTTTTGGCATTATTTTAATATCACTGTACAAGTGCTTGTTATTAGCTTATTGTTGTTGTTAAATGATAATTGCTAGTTTCTAAGTGTATTTGCTCAGTTTGTCAGTAGTATAATAGCTTTTTATTTACTTTGCTTAAAAACCATATAAAAGTCCAAAAAATAGTCATACCTAGTATAGCTTAATAATATGCTTATTTCTGTGATAAAAGTTGTTCATCAGTAGTAATATAAGTTAGTTATTCAATAATAATTAGACTTTTAGTTTGAAATTTTGAATTTCCTTTGTTAAATCCAAGACAGTCAATCCTTAAGGACTGTTTGGATTTTAAACAGTCAGTAGGTAAAATAGTGTGTACTGTACATTTGCTTTATTCCCAACTTTGAATCAGCTTTAAGTAGCCATAATAAGCTGATTTCCAGTCCTCATTAGTAGCATAAATAGATAATCAAGGTTTGTGTGCACTGTGTGATTTTTAGCCCCTAGAATAGCCAAATAAGCTAGAATCAGCCACAAGCTGATTTTGACCTTGTTTTTGGCTATTTTGAGTCACATATAGACCATTTAGTGTAATCAATCTAGTTGGTTTAAGCTTGCTTTGCTGTGTGCACAATTTTGTGCAAACCTGCACAAACAGTCAAATAGGCAGTCTGATATCATTTTCCTCAGCCAAATCATAGCTTATTCCATTGAGATCTTTGGCTGAATTTTGTTTTCCAAGTAGTTGACCTAGTAGTGTTTAAGTTTATGTTCTCATATTCCATCCCACAACTTATTTTATAGCTTAAATCAGTCTGTATATTCTCCCCATTCTGCCCTGATTCTGCTGAATCAAACTTTTTAGATTTCAAGCAGCTGAACTTGTGCTCAATTGGGCATCAATTGGAGAGATTCTGATAGGGCTTTTGTACTTTTTAGATAGCCAGTAGTTCTAGCTTGCTTTTGCCCCCCTTAGGTTGCCTTTTAGACAGCTTATTGAGTGCTTAATATAGTCTGAAAGTTTGCTGGTTGCCTGATATTTCTGTGCATAGTTTTACCACAGCCAAGTGCTTATCAGCTTATATCCTTAGTGCTTATTTGTATTTCTAAGTTGTTCTGTGTTTAATATTGTTGTTTAATCCATTCCTGAACTTTTGGGAATTTTTGGATTTCATTTAGCTTATTTTGGGCTTATTAGCTTATTGCTTATCTGCCCAAAACTGCCTTATAAGCTTAGATAACTTTTCATTTTATTTTTCCTATCTTCTTAATTATATTTTAGAATTATCTGTAAATTTTCATAATTTTCTGAACAGTTTTAATATTTTTAATCATTTTAATTAGTTTCTAATAGTATTTAAATCAGAATAAATAGAATATTAATCAGAAAAATATAAATCCAATTTTCATAATTTTATTTTGTCATTTGTAATCTAGGAAAAATATAAAAATATTTTTAGACCTTAATAAAATCAAAAATAGAAATAAAGTGATAGCTTCTATTTAATAGAATTTATCTTTTTATATTTTAATTAAGTAATTTTCATTTTTATAATTTTCTTAGCTTTTATTTACTTAGTAATATTTTTAGAAAAATTTTTAGAATTTTCTTAGTTCATTTAGTATTTTTTTTTATAAATTTAATTAGTTTAATTAAATAATTAAATAATAAATAATTAATAATAATTAAATAAAAAGTGTAGAAAAATATAATTTAAGTTTTTAAATAAGTTTTAAGTCATTTTACATTTTTAAGTTTTAAATTTTATAAATTTCAGTTTTTTTCCCGTTTTAGCTTTTTCGTTACGCGTTTTAGTTTAATTTTATTCGTGTTTAATTTTATTGTGAATATCTGTTTTAAATTGTTATTTAGAATTGTATAAAAAAGCAAAATCAAAATATCTGATTCATCAATCACTTTAATCCAAAGCTTTTCACAGTTTTCCATTCACACCTCGTTGGGAAACGACCCAGGTGATCACTTGCCTGGTTTCACACACTACACACGAGCATCCTGTTCTGAGTCTGCATTTGTTTAAATATAAGTGTTGTTTCGGGACGGATCAACTTCCTTCAGGAATTTTGTAATACCATCATCATGATTCGCCTTAAAAACACATTTCTGACAAGTAAAGCAAGCATAGTGTTGGGAGTCAGAAAAAGATCTAGAATTCTTAGAGTGATCGGCTACGGGAATCGATTTAGTCGATACGCAACTACTCTTAGAAACGGGCAACTTTCTAGTCTTTTCATTTGTGTTTTTCTTAGCATCCTCTAGGTTGTGATTCTGAACACTGTTTTTATATCTAACATGTTCCTTTGGTGTCACAAATGACACATTCTTTGAACTAATCCTAGTAGAGCTAGAGGCACTCATATGATGAGGTTTTGCAAGTGTATATTCCTTTTCACTAGGTCTAGATTGTGAAGTGACTGGTTTTGACAAAACTTGTTTTGCATCAACTTGGGTGGCAAACCGTGTTTTTGAAAATTTTGGCCGTTCAGATCTAAACGCAGTCGGTTGTCTAAAAACTGATTTGTTTCTAAGTAGTGGTTTCCCCAAGATTGATGGTTCTGCAAACTTAGTGTTCACACCATTTCCATTCAATTTTCTCAACTCGTTTTTCAACGATGCAATCGCAAAACCCTTTTCCTGAAGTTGAGCCTTGAATTCATCATTTTTGGCAATCAAAGAGGTAGTTTGCTCTACATTCTTAGTTTTCATTTCTTTGATTGTATCACACAGTTCTTTGCAACGAATTTTCAAGGACTCATTTTCTTTAAACAATTCAGTCACTTTATATTCTAATTGAGCATTATTTTTTGCAATAACATCATTGTCATGTTTAGCCTTAACTTCATTCACCATATCACACATCTCAGCAATACGTTTTTTCAGGTTTTTGATCGTTAAGTTTTTGGCTTCTAGCTGAGCTTTCAAATCATTTATAGCAAAGAATTCACGGAATTCGGGAAGTTCCGGATTTTTACATGGTAGTTTAGTTTGAAAACTTTCTTCCTTTTGTTGCATTGCAATTTCAAGAGAAATACGTTTTTCTAGCTATGAAAATCTTTTTGAAAGTTCATTATAAACTTCTTTTTCAACCATATCATTTGATTTGAAAAACTCAGATGTAAACAAAAAACTTGACACATTATCATGTTCAGCATCCTGATCAATTTCTCCCCCCTTATGACTCATATTTGTTGAATCAGAGGTAATATTGCTATCAGTCTTTTCCAACAGATATGTGTCATAAGTAGGTGTAATTTGATCAGTATGTTGTTGTTCATTAGAAAGAGCATTATCTTGATAAGACAGATGTACCATGGCAGACTGTGCTTGGTGATTTTCAGATTCGTAGGCTGCATTCTCACATATTGTGAAATCACCTCCTGTGCTGTCACTATCATCAAACTTGTCTGATCTTGTTCCATTCCCAACTTGTTTAGCCCTTTCATCAATGAACCCATTAACATTACTCATCAATTGTAGCAATGTTGTTATGAACATGGCAACCTCAATTCCAGTGTAGTTAGCAAAACACCCTTTTGTCATTTGACTGTCATAATCATAGTCCACAGTGTATTGCGAATCAATGAACACCTGGAGTTGGTTGTTGATCATACTGAAAGCAGCTCTGGATCTTGCTTCAGAAAATTCTTCTTTCTCAAGATGTTGTTCAAGTTGATCCAAATATAGAGTCATTTTGACTGTGAAATCATGAACATCTTGACCAAAGAGTGTTGTGAAAGCCCGTGTGTAACCCATCACATATTCAGGTTTTTCAAACAGAACCTTGAGATGTGAATGAAGTAGACGAAAACATTCAATGTGACTTTCCTTTTTATTTGGCAACATTAGTGACTGAAGCAATTCTCTCTCTTGTGAATTCGGGCTCGAAGATTCCACATTAGTAACATCAGAATCACACACGTTTATTTGTTGTACAAGGTTGGAATTCATTTGTTTATCATACGCGTCGTACAACTTGAGTACCTCAGATATGAAGAAGTCTGAAGTAGTAGACATGATGTAAACGTGCACGGGATTTTACAATTCAATTATTTAAACCGAGAAATAGACTCTTCCGCGGGATTTTACAAAAACCAAGAATAAACCATGAAAGGATAATGATTACTTGAATGTGTTATGATTAGTGATTGGGTAGACTTGTTGATCTGTTGTTTAGTTGTGATTTGGTTTGGTTGATGCAAGTCGTTACGGTGAAATTATGGTCTAAAAACTTCACAGCTCGATAACTTCTTTCTGGAGCGATTTCAGGCTTCGAAAGTTAGGTTGAATGAACAAATTCATTCAACATGTCATTCTCCTCGGTCTCACGTTCGTTTTGACAGGTCGTGGGCTGAAAACGGAGTTACGGTTCAAAAGTTATAGTCGTTTGAAGTTTTGACGTAAAAAGTCAAACCGCAACAAGTCAAGTCGCAATTATCAAATCGCAACAAGTCAAATCGCAACTAACCAAATCGCTATAAGTCAAATCGCAACTAACCAAATTGCAACAAGTCAAATCACAAGTACAAACTCGCGATGTAAAATCGAAACTGGTCAAATCGCAATCGGTCAAATCGCAACTAGTCAAATCGCAATGACTCAAGTCGCAAAGATCAAATCGCAGGCTATGTCAAATCGCAAGCAGACTCAAATCGCAACTTTCACAAAATGACAGAACAGTCGCTTTCTTAATCAAATCGCAACACACAAAACTCTAAACCTGTCCCTTTCTTAGCGATTTGTCTTTTTTACCAAAAAAAGTAATAAGCCAAGTCGCAACTTCGAGAAACCTCAAATCGCAATTGTCACTTTCCCAACAATACACAAATCACAACTTTGAAACTTTTACCGAGAGTCAAAACGCTACGATGAACAACTTTTCACAACCCCTCGAATCAACCAAAAACAACCACACAAAGCCGAAAATAATGATTCCAAACACCAAACACTACTTCTACACTAACCCTAAGTAAGAAAGTACAAGATTTAACGCTACTAATCAAAGCGCAAAAGAGATTTTTATGTAACTATCTATTCGAACCAAAAAGTACCCCAAATCTACACAAATCCGTGAATATACCCATACATGAACCTAACCATGGCTCTGATACCAATTGTAGTATATTCACAAGCAAATAAACACACGTTTGGGACTAATATATGGATCGAATAGTGTAGTTTAGAGAGAGAAAGAAATGGGAACCTTGTAGTGAGAGAAACTAGAGAAATATAAGATTAGTAATCAAATGAGGTCCAACGCTCTCCTTTGGTGGAGAGGGCTTTATATACTATTACATAGGGTGCCCCTAGTGGGTTGTGAAGCGAGCTGACAGTGGGTAAAGACCCGACCCACTCCACAATATTAATAATAACTAATCTACTACTAATATTTATAATAAACCTACGAGCTATTAAGTGCTAATAAGTACTCGGGGTGAACGAGTCTTCAACTGAATATTTATATTCCTAACAATCTTGCTACCTAAGTTGTTTGTGTAATCGTTCATTGATTTGTATATAAGTTGTGTATATTTGTTAGATAGGAGTGTGCATAATTGTTTAGGATAGATTAGTGTGTAAGTATTGAAGTTGTGAAGAATTTAAGGTGTGTAATTAGTGAAGGTGTGAAGAAGTAGAAGAGTACATAAGTAGTGCTAAGTTGTCAAGAAGTTTTGAAGCCGTTGTGTAGAAGTTATGAAGCCGTTGGTAGAAGTTGTGAAGCCGTCGTGAAGAAGTTGTGAAGCCGTCGTGAAGAAGGTGTGAATAAGTTGTGAAGAAGTCGTCTAGAAGTTGTGAGATTGGTTCTAGCTACGATTAGGACCCGACATCTAGCTTTGTGTCATTAAACCAGTGTAAGCTAAAGTTGTGTAAGGTTTTCTCCGCCATAAGGGAGCTTGTTGACATAGTGAAGAAAACTCTCGAGTTAGGTGCTCGGGGAGTGAAATAGGGCAAGGAAGGTGTCCTTGTAGCCGAACCACTATAAATCCTTTGTCTCGCGGTTCGATCTTCCCATCTCTATCTTTCATTTCATTTCATTACTTTACTTGCATTGTTTATTTAGATTTACTTATATTTGTTCATATTGTTCAGGAGTTAAGTTCACATAAATTCGAATCTATGTTTTTAAAAGTAAACAAGGATTTCATAATAAAATTAAAAAGACGTAAAACAATTCAACCCCCCCCCCTTCTAGTTTTCCACAGTTAAATTAGTAAACGAAATAATTAAACATGGGTAGATTATAAGTAACTTGTTATGTGTTGTCTATGGGTTGACCTACATATGTTACCTCAAATCAAATTAAGAAGTGTGTCGTAAATATTGATGTTGTCCAGATTATCTTGGTGGGTTGGGTTTTTAAAAGCTATTACCGAGTGGGTTTTGTTAAAAGTTTGTCTCACTAGGTTGTCCTTTAAATATATTCGAGTCTCGTTAGAGTTAAATCCAAAAGAGTTTTGACTAAAAGGTGTCTCAACAAAGATTTTAAACCCAAGAGTATAATATGTATGTGTGTACCAAGGGTGTTGGTGTGGGTAAGTGTTTAGTCTTGAGAGTATAATGTTTTGAGATAAGGTTTGTGGTGTTGTCCCAAGTTTTGTCTTATTCTAATTCCGGTTTCTCTTTCTCCTTCTTAATCAATTTGTCCTAGTATTTAATCGTTTAACCCTACTTCCTAATTTAGTTTAACCCTATATTCTCATTCATTAATAAAGAATACATTTAACTTAAATAAAGCCTAAGATCTATGTTCGTTAATCACTAATTTAAGTATACGTTTAATCTACATTTTGACTAAGTACTGTTATAAACCTAAAAACATGTTAAATCAGTTTTGACAATTTAATAGATGACTTATAAGTATAATATGATATAATGTTATGTAGATCTGTTGAAGAAGGTGTAGCTTGTGTTTCCCTTCGCTTATCTGCTAGCACTTTTTTTCATTATCTCATCCGCTTTAAGGTGAGTTTTCGTGCCCCCTTTTACTCATACTTTTCCTTGGGGGAAAATGATACTCAAATTTATTTCAAGTTTTATGTCGTGCTTAAATGTTTCTTTATTACTTTTGGACAATGTTGTGTGTATATAATTGCGTTAGGCGCACTAGTGGTTTTGCTGTGTGGTACATTATGTGTGGGACTTTCTATGATATATATTTCAGAGATGAATATTTGTAGATGAAGAGTATGGTGGTTTAAATGGGTGGATACCTGACTAGCCAATGGGTGGTTACCTGACTAGCCAATGGGTGGTTACCTGACTAGCCGATGGGTGGCTACCTGATTAGCCCGATGATTATGATATAACTGCTTGCCCTACGCTTTATTATTATTATTTGCACACTTGTCCTATTTATATATCATGCACGGTAAATCTGGTTTTATTTACTTTAAACCTACGAACTCACCAACTTTATGTTGACATTTTAGAGTATCATTTTCAGGTGATCGATGGTTGTATTTTGAAGGAACATGCATATTGAAGTCATACATTGTTCTCATATTAAAGACCGAGTGATTTAGCCGAGACCATTTTCTAAAGACTTAAATTTGATAACATTAATACTTGTGTTTTCATTACCCAGTTTTGTATCAAAAATCTTATTGTAACAATTGTTATTTATTTCCTAAATCAATTATGGTGTTGTTCTACTACCTTATGCAATGTTACATTTTCGTTGCACCTCGTGTTTCCGCTCTTAGCGGGGTGTGACAGAATGGTATCAGAGACTAAGGTTATAGAGAATGCCGGTATTCTAAAATAAAAACCTCAACTATAACCAAACAAAAGTTTTGTAAAACCCCGGACATGGTACGAGTCGGCTAGCCCGAGCATTTCATTATTTTACCTAAATTATACATAGCCTGATCAACTATGCCTAATTCAGGAAGAATCATGGAATGATGGGGGTAGTTACCTTGAATCATGTTTGGTTTGACCCAAAACCTAGGTCATCTGAAATTGCATCAGTCGTGTGCATGTGTCTTTGCATTATATGATCTATGTGTTAGTGTTTGTGCTGATATACATGCTACTATATACGATTGTTACATTAAGATGACTACTGAGTTTATGGATGCTTTGTTTCTGTCATGCTTTGTCCGGTTAATTACACCTTTCTTATTAGTATGCCTATATATCAGTCATGCTAGTTGATCACTATTTTGGATGTATCCCAACAATTCGTTGTTGGAAGATCATTATTGGATATGTTATTTTGGTTCATGCTAAATGGCTGAGCTCCAGATTAAGGTTAAGCCCCAGTCGGTAGTTGACTTGTTGGAAGGTTAAATTGGTTCTACTTTTAAAATGCTATACTGAAGATGCTATTTCCACTATTTTAATAACTAATTTGGATACATGATCACGTAATTATTTTCCTATACCATTCGGTCAGAGAATTATATGTGCATCTATTTATGTAACAGCTTATGTTGCCCCTACTTGTTCTCATTCATATGAGAATTTAACTTTTATAAGGGATTGTTTAGGGTGGATTATTTTATGAGGTGATAGGAAGATTGATTATTTCATGACTTAGAGTGAGACCTTAAGCATTAACTGTAAGGATTTCTAATATTTCTATTTGAGGCGTTCACAATTTGATTCTGGATTAGGTTGCATTGCTTGGGATATTTTGCCCAGTTTGGGAGACTATTTGTGTTTATTATATGACTATGTAGTTGTGGAATCAAATAACCTTGATACAAGTTCCCTGCTTGCATTAGGTGTCTTCATGACATTAGTATATGATGCGCGTGATGTGTCGTTGCGGTTTAGCAGTTTTAATGCCTACTCAAGTTTTAAATTTATATTTAGCCGACTTATCAATAACACACACACTTAACGAGCAGTGTACCCGGTCAGTATGAATATAATGGTAAGTAGAGTGTCGATCACTAAGAGTGGAACGTATTATCTCGTTATTCTAATCAGTATTTTAATATCCTAACGCAAGGGGGTTTCAGCCTGAGAGACTGGCACGATTTGTTTGCAATTAAATAATAAATAAACCAATAGGCACGAATCAGCAAGTAGCACACACGTACACAGATAAATACTCGAGACAATAAGAGGGCTGTCCTTATGATTAAGTAGATTGTCACTTGTTTTATTGATAGCTTTATATGAAGTGTATGTAGTTAACCCTTTCTCGTTGGTCCTATTCTTATCGGCGAGTAAACCCTTAATGATTACTTATGTCTAAAAGTTATTCCTAAGTGATCAATTTAGCAATAACCGTGGGAGCCACATTATTTTCCGCAGTCAAATGCCCGCAAGCCACTAATAAACACAGAGGTTATCAATGCACTAATAAGTAGTAACCAAAGACATCAACATATAAACTTTAATTGATGGGAAAGCAAGTATTAAAGGGAGTGCAATCTTTCGTTGTCACATTACACAAGCCACCAATCCTGATGAATTAAAGTTTGCTAACACAATAAAACAAAACTACTTAATGAATTAAACACATGCAGCACCTTCTTACAGCTCTTGTATCTTCGTTTGGTGTGTCTTGTGCTGCTGCCTTGACTGAATTCGTCCTAGGGTTCTTCTGCTTCGGTCTTCGAAACTAAAATAATGCACACGAAATTCGTCTGGCTTTGGGGTATTTATAGTTTCTGTCTGAGGGAAGATGCGGCGCATCTATTAAGTAGATGCGGCGCATTGACTTAACTTCGCGTGGGGTCCAAGATTATAATATTCAGGAATATTCGTACACCGCCAGAAGATGCGGCGTAACTCCATGATTAGATGCGGCGCATGTCCTCTTGTACCTTGGATCGTATCTGGTGATATCTTGATAGAGATGCGCCGTATGTAATGAGTGTGATGCGGCGCATCTGGAGCAGAACAAGTTGGTTATTCTTCGTTGACCAAAGTTTCATATGCGGCGCATGGGATAAATCCATGCGGCACATTCTTCAAAGTCAGGCAGTGGTCTTTATTCTCTTCATTCCAACAACCAATTCCAATCTTGATCATTTTACTCCGTTTTTAGTCCATAATCGCTAAGTTTCACCAAATGCTTGTTTTTACCTGAGAATTACAAAAGTAAACGATTAAGTATCAATCCTCATACATAATATAGTAAAACAAGTCAAATTAATAGGATAAATGATAGTAATAAAATGTACTTATTTGAGTTCATCAAATATCCCCCCACTTGAACTTTACTTGTCCCCAAGTAAACCTTAGAATTTCTCTTATGAAAATGTATCCTAAAAGATGTTAGGATTTATTTTTATATTTAAGCATGTATTCGTTTATTTCATAATCACACAACTAAACACTTAACGAATTAGAAGTAAAATAAAATAATCTGATAAAAGCAAATCTAATCGTTTAACTGTCCAGTCGTGACGAATATTCTATCATAAGCTTGGCAAGTATACACATCTCCACCACTAAAGCTAAGGAATACAAGTCTAAAGCGGTAAAAAGGGTTTGTAGGCTTAAGGGTTAATTATTCTCTTTCACTATCGATCTCAAATTCCAGAAAAGGCGACAAAATCACAAATACATGATCGAATCCACGAACACGATACTTGCAATTGCTCAAATCCTTAACTCGAATAGGCTAAAGATAGGTCCAAACTTCACCAATAATAATATATCAAAAAGGGCGACAAAATCATAAATACATAGCCGAATCCACGACTACGATACTTAAGATTGCTCAAATCCCTAATCTCAATAAATCAAAGGTTTGGTTGGATAAAGAATAATAAAGGGCATGGATAACATTTGGGATATAAATTGGTGTAAAATGAAAAATAAACAAAACAAATAAATTAAAATCCTAAATGTGGTTAATCACTATCCCAACCATCCCATGAACAAGACTCATATCATTGAATAACACACGCTTTAACACTTGAAACACACGCTTTAGGTAGACACGAATTATACTCAACAAGATCTTAATCAAAGAATAAACCTTAATTGGCGTTCCCATAACTGCCAATTCCCATTCAATCCATAGATATAGTACAACAAATAGTGGTGATATCGACCACTTACATAACTTTACATAAGTTGGTTAAAACTAACTTCCAACTTTTCTTTCTTTCTTTTTCTTTTCTTATTTTTTTCGATTTTTTTTTTTTTTTTTTTTTTTTTTTTTTTTTTTTTTTTTTTTTTTTTTTTTTGACATCAACATATAGATGTGTAAAATTTCACCACATCACTATAATGATAATTCTGGATAATTTTTCAATACTTTCCATACTTCAGAAATAACGGTAATAGTGAAAGTAGTAAACACACGAAAAATAAACTAAAAAATATACAATATTTACTTTCACTCCAATTGCATTGTGCAATTTCCCGACCTAACCAAAGATAATGAATTACGCACGCGAACACAGGTGATGTAAGGAAACACACTTTGCCTATAGCAATTAACCAACCACGGATTCTAATCTACAGGGTAGGCTAAGGTGTAAGGGTGTGACGAAACATTTTAAACATAGGTGTAAGAAACGAAAGGAATGGCTCTGAGTTTTTTTCTAGGGGTATCTTACTCTAAAAATGAGAGTAACAAAAGGGTTTATACGGGGGTTAACTAACCAGTGTAGTTAGTTAATAACACATAACATATAATAGGCTATTTTGGGTGTAATCCTAGAATTTTACCAATTTAGACAAGTCATTCCAATTATATAAATAATACTCATTATGGTGGTCTCGAATAGTATACAAGCCAAGTTCTAAAGTTTACAAGTCACCGGCACACTCATAGATTTGTGAATTTTGAAAAATCACAATTTTTGAAAATAACGTCATGTGTGCAGCTATGCAACTTAGATCTTAAACAAAAACATGCTAAAAAATTTTAAGTTTGATATATTAAGCACATTTTAAGCATAATTTTTGAAAAAGTTTAGGACAAGTAAGTGTTAAGTGTTCTAATTCTCCAATCCCCCCACTTAAGTTAAACAACGTCCTCGTTGTTTGTATAAAAGGTTAAAAACTGGAAAATAAAAGAATTAGAACAGAAAAACTCCCCTGAGATTTGCTCGGTATGATCCTCCATTAGTATAAGAGCAAAAATCGTCTTTCTTGTGGACTAGAACGTTTAAGCTTAATACTTGATGTATCCACAGGAAATCCAGGAAACTATAATACCACCAACACTTTAAAACACACCTAAGATAAGAAAGGTTCAAACTTGCATAATACATTAGTAGTTAGGAAAAATAAAACTTAAAAATTAAAACTGGAAATCATCAGGTCAGTCGATGCGCCGTATCTTATGGAAGAAGATACGCCGTATCGAGCCTGGAATTAATACGGATCAGAATAAAGATGCGCCGCATCCTTAACCAGGGATGCGCCGCATTAAAATAAACTGATAAATAGTTTTAAAGTCGAATATGAAAATGCAGAAAAATAAAATAAGATATGACCATTGCAGGAGATGCGTCGCATCTCAGAATTGAGATGCGCCGTATCCTCAGCGGGCCTGACTGACTCGACACAGAAAACAGAATAATAAATCTTCTCCGGGTTGTCTCCCGGCCAGCACTTGTCTTTATTCCAGAGTCTTCAAGTTAGACTCACGTTCAGCTCTTTAATATCGATCATTGACTCCCACATTGCTTACGTAGGATCCATTTAGCAACTAATTCGTCGTGTATATATTCAGGTCCCAACCTCAACACTCCATTGTAGAATCCTTCCATCAATTGGTATGGGTACTCAATCCCTCTCTTATTGTCATCATCACTAACAAAAAGGAATGGAGAAAATTTGTAGCAAATCCTATTAGTAGCATGTTTAAATCCAGGATGAGTTCGGGGCATCATATAAGTGATAACGTCGCTTCCACATTGAAAGGTGATCTTTCCTTCAAATCGTTTCGCATTAATAGTGATCTCCCTACAAAATGGTTTTCCAACAATCACGTCACCCATATTGCTGTCACAATAGGCATTCATGTCTTCAACAACGGCGAACTCAGTTACAATAGTAAATCGTCCCACGAATATCGGGACATTAATGAAGGCACCAACTACATTCTTTCCCTTATACTCTACTTTATTTCTCATAATGGAATTGTAAAACCTTCTTGACATGACATTGATTGGTAAAATAGGAAAGAAATTGGCGTCAATACACTTGTACCCAATCATGCATGTGAATTGCAAATTGTAAGCACAATCGGCGTGGATCCTTCTACCATAGTCCCAAGAACCATCATATCCCTCAAATTCATCGTAATTCCTAGTAGTAATAGCGTTTACTTTTGGACTATCTAGGATTTCTCCATCTTCCAGCTCAGATTCCGCATCATCCATGAACAGGTCACTGGATTCTAATGGTCCATTAAGGTCATTAAGTTCAATTTAGTCCCCATTGTAATGTTCGGGTGATTTTTCATGCACTAATACTTCATTCATAAAATTGGCTTCGAAGTCTAAGTCAATCAGCTCTACGAACCCTTCCATTATCCTTCTGAAACAATCACGAAAAGCATCAGTAGGATTTGTTCGCTAGAAGAGATATTAATGAATATAGAAACGGATATATGAATACAAATAGCTGATATCTGCAGACGATGCGCCGTATCCAAAAAGTTGGATACGCCGTATCTTATAATCGTTAAAATTTAATCAGACTTTTTTCAGAAAATAGATACGCCGCTTAGAATTTATGAATGCGCCGTATCGAATTAATTAATCAAAAATCGATATTTATTTAAAATTAAATACGTCGTATTAACGAAAGTTAATGCGCCGTATTTTCGTTACGTTTAAAAATACGAGATTTTTGATTCAGATGATACGTCGTATCGACAGAGATCGATACGTCGTATCTGTTTAATAATTCGCAAACTGTTTTTAATTAAAATAATAGATACGCCGTATCTGCTAAAGCAGATGCGTCGTATGGCGTTAACGTTTAGAAAAAAAATTTATCAAAAACAGATACGCCGTATCTTAGGGAAAAGATGCGTCGTATCACTTTATCGCTTAGAAAAAATTTTCTTATTAAAAACAGATACGCCGTATCTTGGGGAAAAGATGCGTCGTATCGAATTAATTAAACGCGTTGTATTAAAAAAAATAAACGCAATACGCCGTATCTGAGAGATCAGATGCGCCGTATCGTTTGATTTAGCACAGTACAACGATAGCAGAACAGAAAAATACGAAAATAAAAACAAAAATTAAAACACACAAACAAAAATAAACACACAAAAATAAAAGAAAACAATTAACACACAAAACAACAAATATGCAAAATATTACAATGATGCAATTAATCTAATAAAAAGAAAAACCTAATTAAAATACTAATCAAATTAACAAAAAATAACAATTCACTCCCCGGCAGCGGCGCCAAAAACTTGATGCGCGTGATGTGTCGTTGCGGTTTAGCAGTTTTAATGCCTACTCAAGTTTTAAATTTATATTTAGCCGACTTATCAATAACACACACACTTAACGAGCAGTGTACCCGGTCAGTATGAATATAATGGTAAGTAGAGTGTCGATCACTAAGAGTGGAACGTATTATCTCGTTATTCTAATCAGTATTTTAATATCCTAACGCAAGGGGGTTTCAGCCTGAGAGACTGGCACGATTTGTTTGCAATTAAATAATAAATAAACCAATAGGCACGAATCAGCAAGTAGCACACACGTACACAGATAAATACTCGAGACAATAAGAGGGCTGTCCTTATGATTAAGTAGATTGTCACTTGTTTTATTGATAGCTTTATATGAAGTGTATGTAGTTAACCCTTTCTCGTTGGTCCTATTCTTATCGGCGAGTAAACCCTTAATGATTACTTATGTCTAAAAGTTATTCCTAAGTGATCAATTTAGCAATAACCGTGGGAGCCACATTATTTTCCGCAGTCAAATGCCCGCAAGCCACTAATAAACACAGAGGTTATCAATGCACTAATAAGTAGTAACCAAAGACATCAACATATAAACTTTAATTGATGGGAAAGCAAGTATTAAAGGGAGTGCAATCTTTCGTTGTCACATTACACAAGCCACCAATCCTGATGAATTAAAGTTTGCTAACACAATAAAACAAAACTACTTAATGAATTAAACACATGCAGCACCTTCTTACAGCTCTTGTATCTTCGTTTGGTGTGTCTTGTGCTGCCTCCTTGACTGAATTCGTCCTAGGGTTCTGCTGGTTCGGTCTTCGAATCTAAAATAATGCACCCGAAATTCGTCTGGCCTTGGGGTATTTATAGTTTCTGTCTGAGGGAAGATGCGGCGCATTTACTTAACTTCGCGTGGGGTCCAAGATTATAATATTCAGGAATATTCGTACACCGCCAGAAGATGCGGCGTAACTCCATGATTAGATGCGGCGCATGTCCTCTTGTATCTTGGATCGTATCTGGTGATATCTTGATAGAGATGCGGCGCATGTCATGAGTGAGATGCGGCGCATCTGGAGCAGAACAAGTTGGTTATTCTTCGTTGACCAAAGTTTCATATGCGGCGCATGGGATAAATCCATGCGGCGCATTCTTCAAAGTCAGGCAGTGGTCTTTATTCTCTTCATTCCAACAACCAATTCCAATCTTGATCATTTTACTCCGTTTTTAGTCCATAATCGCTAAGTTTCACCAAATGCTTGTTTTTACCTGAGAATTACAAAAGTAAACGATTAAGTATCAATCCTCATACATAATATAGTAAAACAAGTCAAATTAATAGGATAAATGATAGTAATAAAATGTACTTATTTGAGTTCATCAGTATACAAGGCTGAGTACACCACATTCTTAGCCAATGATTCAAATTACATCATCAGTTAACCTTGGAACAACCACTAGCTAGCGTAATAGCAATGAGTGGATTTGCCACATGGTTAGGGCCTTGGAAACTACAAGTAGGATAGTTGGACTCATTAGAAGGGGTATTGATATGTGTCTAAATACACATATGTTTTACCTTGTTTAAACCCACAAAAACGACCAAAAGCACACAAATGACCATAAATGTTATAAATATCATTAAAATGTGTTTTTATATGTTTCAGATGCAAAATGATTGAAATCAAGTGAAAACAAACAAAGTTTGCATAAATGGCATGTCTAGTCCCTCGAATTTCAAAAGTTGTCAAAATTAGTCCCCGGGTGTTTTAAAAATGGAAAATTATGTTTTATACCCTTGTACTATTCACATTTGGCAAGAAATACCCTTGTGATAACTTTGGAAATATTACAGTTTCAGCCCTTGGATTTTCAGCAAATTACAACAATGGTCCTTGTGCTAAAATAACAAACAAACCGGATCCAAACTAAATAACCCAACCCCATTACCCAAGCCCAAACAATTAAAAGCCCAACCCCATAACTGAGTTAACCACTCAGTCAAACACCAGTCAAACCCGTCTTCTTTACCGTTTACCGCCATAACAATACCACCCCCCACCTCACCTTCCACAGCTGTCTCACCACCTCATCCTCCCTCCTAAACACGCTACCTAACACTCCCAAATGCATTTAATGCATCTTCCCCACTCCCACTAACTAAACCAGATGAAATAGCCACTTGTCCTGTTTTCCCGCCAAAAGTGGAAGTGGACGATGGAGATCAAATTGAAGCAATTCAAGGGTCTAGGATTGATCAGGATGTCGACAAAGGTGTTTCCCAGATTTTAATTGTATAAATAGAAGCAAATGTAGCTCATAAAGAGCAAGTAGGTAAAATTAGCATAATCGTATGTTTATTGTCAGTAGCTATAATTTGTAATTTCAAGTTTCAGCAATCAATACAAGTTAAAATTAGTGTATTTGTTGTTGTTCTTTGTACAATTGTCAGTAGTTAATGATCATTACAAGTTTTCTGATTTTCATATGTACTGAGAATTAGAACCTTGATAAGTAGTATTTGAAACAGCTTCTCAGTTGTTTCTATAAGCTTATATAAGCTTTATATAGCTTGTTGTAAGTTTATTGTAGTTTAAACCAGTTCTAAATTCAAGAAATCAAGAAAGTCAACAAAAGTCAAACCTGAGGCCAAGAAGCTGATTCTGGGGTAAAAAGCTATTCAGGAAGGCTTAGTGGTGTTTTCTAGCTTGTGTGAACAAGCTAGGAAAGGTTATGTTCTTGGTCCATTGCTCTAAAATCATTATTAGTTGTAAGCCAATTTTAAGCTTTTTTTTATTTTCCTAGTATACTGATACATAGCTTATTAACAGCTTATTTCCATATTTCTTACTTATTTATAGTTATTAAGTGTATTTCATTGAGTAAATCGGTATTATATAAACTTTGTTTTCATTTTGCTTAAAAACACTAAAAAAGACCAAAAATACCCATTAGTAGCATAGCTTAATCTTTTGCTTATTTTTCTGTTAAAATTTGCTTATCAGTGTTTATATAAGTTAGTAAATCAGTAAAATATAGACTTTTAGTTTAAAATATTGAGTTTCATTTGGAAAAGTCACAACAGAACCCATTAAGGGGTGTTTGGTTTAAGTCAGTCAACAAGGTCAAACATAGGAGTACTGTTGATTGACCATTATCCCAACTTCAACCTAGCTTATTGTAGCCATAATAAGCTATTTTCAAGATCTCATTAGAAGCTTATTGTAGTCCATAAAGAGGCCAAATAAGCCATCAGCAGCCATAAGCTCATATAGCCCTTAATCTTGGCTTTACTGAGTTCCAATTAGACCATTTAGTGTAAACAATAGAGTTGGATTAAAGCCTGAACATCTGTGTGCACTTCTACACAATTCTGCATAACACAGAACACTAAATATAACATCAAGAAGTGACAGCTTTTTCTTAGCTGCTTATCTGCTTATTTGCTTAAGCTCACTTCCTGATTTTTGGTTTGTAAGTAGCTCACCTAGTAGATTTTAAGTTGTTGTGCTTGGATTCCATTGCATAGCTTATTTCACAGCTGAATTCTAGCCTGCACATTTTCCCATTTTAACTGATTCTGCTGAATCAGTTTTGCTTATTTCAACTCACCTGAACTAGTGCTTAATTGGACTTCAATTGGTGTGTTTGAGATAGGGCTTTTTGATTTTTTGTATAGCCAGTAGTACAGGGTAGCTTTTGCCCCCTTAACATTCCACTTATCTGCTTATTTAAACTGCTTAATCTGATCTGCAAGTTTGCTATTTCACTGAGTTTTCTGCATAATCTGTGATTCTACTCAAGTGCTTATTTGGCTTATTCTGTTAGTTAAGCTGTCTGATTTAAGTTGTTTTGTGCTTATAATAGTATATTAAGCCTGTTCTGAGCCTTTGGTAAAGTTTTGTGCTTATTAGCAAACTGCTTATCTGTCCAACTGCTTATCAGGGATTAGTAAACTTTTCATTTTAATTTTCCTATACTTAGAATAATATTTTAGATTTATCTGTAAAGTTTCAGATTTTTCTCAAGTCATTTGCTATTTTTAATATTTTAATTAGTTTCTAATAGTAATTAAATCATAATAAATAGAATAATAATCAGAAAAATATAATTTCAATTTTCATAATTTTCTTTTGTCATTTATAATCTAGGAAAAATATAATTATATTATTAGACCTTAAGAAAAAACAAAAACAGAAAAATAGTGATAGCTTCTATTTAATAGAATTTATCTTTTTAAATTTTAATTAAGCATTTTTTATTTTTATAATTTTCTTAACTTCTTTTCATCTTATAATATTTTTAGAAAAAGTTTTAGATTTTTCTTTGTCCATTTATTATTTTTTATAAATTAAAATAGTTTAAAGGTAATTAAGTAATAAGTAATAAATAATTTAATTAGTTAATAAGTGTTTTAATTTCATTTGTATATTTGTTTTGTATAATTGTTTAAATTAGATATAAAAAGCAAAAATCCAAAATATCATATCATCAGTCACTCTAATCCAAATTCTAAGCAATTGTCAATTTCACATCTCGTTGGGAAAAGACCCGGGTAATCACTTATCCAGTATCACACACTACACACAACACAAACGTGAGTTTTTGCAAGTATCCTTTTTCACAAAGGGGTGATTTGTAAGTATTCACGAGTATTCATTCTGAGATTGTTTATTTATATATATACGTTTTCAAACGAATCAGGTATACTTTCTGTTGGATTATTAGTGTTGACCGTGATGACAGTGTTTGCTTATTTGTTAGTGTTTCGGAGATGGTGCTAAATTAGATAAGTCAAAATCTGTTGGTCAAAATTTGTACAAGTGAAACATTTCCTTGGAAACCTTATAAAGAATAATGAATCTGTTTTTACTTAATGTCTAAATTGTTTTGTTTTATTAAATTATAAATCTTTGAAGTAACCCTGTTCACATGGTTATACTCGTAATAACAACATCATATATATTAATAAATACCTCGTTTGGGTCAAATTTTTGCTCGAAAGAATGTTTGAAGTCAATTGTAAAACCACGCCTCCAAGAAGGAACACACGAAAGCAACCACTATGCTTCACAAGAATTGAGATAATTGTGTAGATAGAATCGGGTATATTAAGCAGACCTTAGATGGAAGTACTAAGCCATTAAGGCCCTAATATCTTGGATTTTGTAAGTGAATTGAACGCCACAGTCTGAGACTGTCGATAAGTAGTATATCTGGCCTTAACATACAACCTCCCTCACTCATTCCATATGACAGGATTCTTGTGGTGTTAGATGATGCGTTAATTTTAGATATACGAAATACAATGACCCACCTAACATTGTGACCCTTTCTGAGTTCTAGATAACTTAGTCGTTGTGACATGATTTCTATTTGACATTGAGGTTGTAACTTACTGTAAGACCTTTGATGCTCAGTTGTTACTTGTAATCTGGTCCTACATCGCTCGACATAGTATTTGATTGATTTATTCATTTTTAGACCACTAATACAACAATCTCAAATCATTATTCATAATAGTACTGCCTAGATGAACTGAATACTTGAACTCATGAACTGCACTTAATAATAATTTTTGACAATAACCAAACATCAGCACTCAAATTCTGTCCTTGAACATTTTGATTCATTGATCATCAACATCCACCAGTTATACCTGCCCGACTGCATGTTCCCCCTTGATGTTCTCCCTGAATTTCTCTCATATCGAATATGAGACTCATAGTGATGTCTATACTTATTCTTTTCGGCTTATAATGATGGAAATTACCTTTACTGTTTTTGGTTGATTGAGGGTATCATCCTCGTAGCTCCTTACAAACCCGTTCACTTTATACATCTTCGTGTAAGATCCTTCCTCTGAATCATGTGCATAAGATTTTTGTGGTTGTGTACAAAAAAACCCTTTGAGCCTTCAGGGTCTACTTTAACTCCATCAACATTTACAATATGGTTTAAGGAAACATGCTAGGAATAATTGGACCCTTTGTCAAATAAACTCATGCGATTACTTATCAGTTCTTGCTTCTACGAGGAATCTATTAAAAAAATTATGCTTGCACCATCAAAACTAATCAATCGATAGTTGCAATTGGATCTCATATTCCATTAGTAGCACTTACATCTTGGTGTATAAATTTTTGTCACAACATTGGCGTACAAAATTCGATTTCTAGTCCTTTCATTGTAACTTTGGCCTTCATTGGATTCTTCATTCAAGCATTGACTTAGTTGCATTAAAGAAAACTAGTGTAGCTCACTCGATTATAATTAATCAGGTCATTGGATATGGATTAGCAGCTTATTTAGCGAATTATTCATCCTGACTCGCAAGAATATCCTCTATTGTTAGATCCTCCTCAGAATCTTAGGGGTTAACATGGGTTAAGCCTCGAAGCCTAGACGAGGATTTACTAATTACCAATCCCTAGAATCTTAGGGTGGATGATTAATCTCACTTCGTGGAAGAATCAACCAAAATGCTAGTGCTGGAAAGGATTAATGAACTAGACACAATAAGATTCTGGCTTTAGAAGTTGATGAAGCTCGAGCAAGGGACATATGTATACTTGAGTACGTACTGTTTATATAAGAACGAAATACCCGTACTTGTTTGTTGAGCGAGTTTCCAATAGTAGATCGAGTCTAATTTTGGGGACAAAATTCTTTTAACGGGGGTGATACTGTGAGAACCCTCACCAAATCAGATTAGTCAACGATGACTTTTGACCCGACTTTTAACTTCTAATTAGAAATTTGTAAAACTCTAAAAATCCGATTTCACATTTTCTATTTAATTCGACTTTTAACCTAAATTTTGTAATAACTTATAAAAATCTAAAACTATATATTTTGTGATTAAAATACATTACAAGAAATATAATCAAGATAAATACATAATAAAATTTGTTACAATCAAAATACTAATCCTATCTTAATTCTAAAATAAGATTCGGCCCTCCTGTCCTATATGCTATCCGTTTTTTTTTTTTTTTTTTTTTTTTTTTTTTTTTTTTTTTTTTTTTTTGTTAAGGGTCAAACATTTCAACTTAATTACAATAAAAAAAATAATAATAATAAATAAATAATAATAAAAAAATAATGTTCTAAGGGACTACTCTTTCTTTATTTTCAATAGCAGAAGACTATTATATTGATTTAATTGAGATTAGTTTGATTAGAGTCATTTTAATCACAAAGGCAGTTTGAACATGATTTACACGTCTAGGAGACGGCCTTGATCAGTTTGAACAGAAAGTTTAGGCTTAACAAAGATAAAACTAACTAAATATGTATTTGTAAAGTTTCCTATTTTCTTGCAATCTCAGCCCAAAAATCACGCCTCACCTTAAACACAATCAGTCATAATTAAATCTCTATAATTTGTTTCCTAATTCTAAGGACACGCTCCTATTGATTCTCATCTCATACGTACATGCGACTTGTCATAATAACTCAGCACAACCTTTTCCATCTAATCCTTTAATGGTGTAAACAATCTAGTTGTTCTTATCCTCTCAATACAACATCAAATAATCGGAAAACAGAAGAGTTCCAAGTCGTTTCCGTCCCCAAGATTAAGAGTCGAAGATTAGAGACTGTGATCGTGTCTAGTGTTTATCTCCAGGAGTGGTTCGATTGCGTTAGGATTCTTTGTGATCGTGGTTGATATTCATGATTAGTATCAGACTTTGGTGATAGTGTGTTGTTACCTTCGAGTGCAGCTATTCCTGTTCTCTTTGATAAATCCTAGTGCAGTCTAAGGTAAACCGATTACCATCTTTGTCATGCTTAAAACACAAACCTGGATACGATTTAATCTCATACAAACCTTAATCTATAAAATGTGATTTGCTTCTATCTCATGTTAATACGATCACATGTGTAAAAGAATTACGTCACATAAAATCATAAGGTTCTGGTTTACATGAATGTCGAGTGTTGTGGTTTGTTTCATGTCGAGTGTTGTGGTTTGTTTCAGGTCGAGTGTTGTGGTTTGTTTCATGTCGAGTGTTGTGGTTTGTCTCATGTCGAGTTCAGTTGAATCCAAACCCTAATTGATGTCATAAACCTTCGCTAGTCAATTTATAAGACTTACAAAATATGGGAACCCTAGACATATTTTAACGATAGCTTAGGGATTCTTGTGTGGGTTGTTTATGGGTTGTCTCGTTATATTGGTCATGGTGTATGTGGGTATTTTGTTAACAAAATAAGTCACTCAAATAACCTGTTAATGAGTTAAGAAACAATGGAATACAAAGTAATTTACAAAAAACATTTAAGGTTTAGAGTTGTGTTATGATTTTTACGTATAAGAATGCATGCATGTGTCTCATTAACCATGCTCTTATTTTATAGCAACCCACCACCTATCACTTCTACTCTACCTTCGATATGGGATAAAACCAAACATAAATTTGACATTTAGTTAGTTGATTGCTTTGTTTTACTTGTCGTGTGAGGTAAAAGAAAGAAACATCATTCTATTGCTCTTTTTCCTTAATGAGGTTACCGAGTGTTTTTAGTAATATTTGCAAACGTACTACTCAACATCTCCATGAACAGCTATTGGGATATTTAGGATCGTTCTTAACTAATGGTTTCATCGTCCTACATATCCAAGGATGGTTATCAGTTTAAGACCCATCGTGAGGTGGTTTTGGCATTTTGTGTTTGTCTTGACAGATTTGATAGTGTTTACGTATGTGTTTTGGTGTCGAGATAACAAGAGTCGCATGGGACATGGTGTCGACCTATGTTGGGATTCGAAGCCCATATTAAACTGGTGTTCTAAATACTAATCATTTTTCTTTTAACATCATAAATACTAATCATTAGATAGATGTTAAATTAGTAAACGAAATAATGAAACATGGGTAGATTATAAGTAACTTGTTATGTGTTGTCTATGGGTTGACCTGCATATGTTACCTCAAATCAAATTAAGAAGTGTGTCGTAAATATTGGTGTTGTCTAGATTGTCTTGGTGGGTTGGGTTTTTTAAAAGCTATTACCGAGTGGGTTTTTTTAAAAGTTTGTCTCACTAGGTTGTCCTTTAAATATAGTCGAGTCCCGTTAGAGTTAAATCCAAAAGAGTTTTGATTAAAAGGTGTCTCGACAAAGATTTTAAAACCAAGAGTATAATATGTGTGTGTACCAAGGGTGTTTGTGTGGGTAAGTGTTTAGTCTCGTGAGTATAATGTTTCGAGATAGGGTTTGTGGTGTTGTCCCGAGTTTTGTCTTGTTCTAATTCCGGTTTATCTTTCTCCTTCTTAATCAATTTGTCCTAGTATATAATCGTTTAACCCTACTTCCAAATTCAGTTTAACCGTAAATTATTATTCATTAATAAAGAATACATTTAACCTAAATAAACCGAAGGATCTATGTTCGTTAATCACTAATTTAAGTATACGTTTAATATACATTTTGACTAAGTACTGTTATAAACCCAAAAACATGTTAAATCAGTTATGACAATTTAATAGATGACTTATAAGTATAATATGATATGATGTTCTGTAGATCTGTTGAAGAAGGTGTAGCTTGTGTTTCCCTTCGATTATCTGCTAGCACTTGTTTCATTATCTCATCCGCTTTAAGGTGAGTTTTCGTGAACCCTTTTACTTATACTTTTCCTTGGGGGAAAATGATACTCAATTTTATTTCAAGTTTTATGTCGTGCTTAAATGTTTGCTTTATTACTTTTGGACATTGTTGTGTGTAATAATTGCGTTAGGTGCATGATATGTGTCAAAATACACATATCTTTTGCCTAATAAAACGGACTAAATAAACCAAAAACTAACTAAATATGTCAAATATGTTGTGTTTTTGTGTTTATGCATGTGCAGGTGCGGATATATGAAAAACGGACAAAAACGATCTCAAAATAAACAAAACCAAGCACGAGATTGAAAATAGTTCAAAAGCCGAAGCCGGGAAAGGAATTTACGAGTTTGGACCGGGATATTGCTCAAGTCATCAAAAGTCAACCTCCAAGAATATTAAAATGTCAGAATTGATCCTTGGAGATAATTCCCAGATTTGGCGGAATTGGTCCCTTAAGTTAATTCTTAAACCATTTTAGCCTAAACTACTACTATACTTGGCTGGACTCCAAAACCAAACCCAATCCCATTTTCCAGCCCACACACCCATACCCCAAAAATCCCAGCCCAACTACCATTTCCCTAAAAGCCCAATCCCATACTTAAGTTAACCCTTAAGTCAGTCAATGGTCAAAGCCCTAGTTAAACTCATAAACCAGACAAACAAAAAGACGGGTTAACCATAGTTACTGTTTATCTTTCCCATGTCATTTTCCCCCTCCACGCTTACACCATTCTCCATATTTATCACCATTTCCCCATACTACTCCCATAATCATGTCAGCTATCACCCACGCGTATCCATTCACCCAAGAAAAAGCCTGGAAAAGCTTTAATTGTTTTTCCCGCCAAAAGTGGATTCAACGATTGGGATTAAAAGAAGCTAATCTAACGGTGTAGAAATGATCAGAGAGTGAAGACAAGAGTTTCCCAACAACATTTTTAGTATAAATAGGGCATTGTAAGCCTTTCAAGGCAGTTAGTTTTTTTTAATGTTTAGTCGAATTAGTAGTTAAATTGTACTTCTTAATTTTCCCAGTCTAATGAAAGCCTTTTTGAGTTATAAGTTCTAATTTTGTCAAGTTTTGTTCTATTTCCAAGTTAAATTGAAAGTCAGTGTTAAAAAAATCAAAAGTCAAACGTAGGTCAAAGTTGCTTATTAGCTTCTTCTGATGTTCTTTTCAGCTTATTTTAACTCAGTTGTGCTCAACATTGTTAGTTTAATAACTAGTTGCCATATCTTAGCTTAATTTGGTCTGCCTAGCTTGAAGTCTTATAAGCAGACCTGCCAAAGGTGTGTTTGGGTTAACAAGTCAAACGGGTAAAAAATTGCTCCCACTGTTCATTTGCTCAGTGGTGAGTTTCGATCTTCATTAAGTTAGTAGGTTTAAGTTGTTATCAAAAAGTGTTAAGCTAAATTAAGGGTTAAATAGAATTTGAGCTGGTCATAATAATTTTGGTGTATGTACTGATCTCACAAGCTTTCTACAAGCTTAATCTTAATCACCCTTGTTGTAGTGTGTTTTTATGTTTCTTGCAGTGTTAAAACTTGATGATCAAGAGTTGATTGCTTGTCAGAAGGTTTTGGCTAGTTTTTGGCCAAATCAGTGGTTGTTGCACAATTCCTCATCAGTCCCTTTGCATCCCTTTTGACCTCAGTTTTTAATCTAGTTAAAGTAAGTTTTAGATTCCCATTTTTGTTTTTCAAATAGCTTATAGGTTAGTCTACATCTGTTTCAGGTTATTTTTAACTCATGAGCTTATTCATGAGCTTAGTTTAAGCCTGCTAGTTGGTAGGGTAGCACTGCCCTGAACCTGCATTTTCCTCTTGTAGCCTACATGCTTACTAGCCCTTTTCTCAGCTTAGTTTCTGCTTATGCTCTTATGTTGCTTGCCTGATTTTTGGTGAATTGAATAGCTTATAGTAGTAGCTTGATAGTTCTGAGCTTAACTGGAACTTTAGAGCTTATTTAAGTGCCTGAATTTGGATTGCAAATCACCTCAGTGGGCCAAGTCTGCCTTGCACCCATTAGCAGAACTAACTGCTTATTCCATTTTTTTATGCTTATCTGCTTATTCTAGTTCCCCTGGCTTATATAAGTTTGCTTTCAGTTAAATTAGCTTATTTTAGTTTTCCCTTAGACTATTTTAGCTTATTTGCTTATTTTCAGTTAGCTTTAGCTTATTCTCAGCTTTTTTAAATAAGCTGGGACCCTTTTAGTATTTTTCCTAGCATTGTCGTATCATAAAGTAATTTCAGTAAAATTTTCAGATTTTTCTAAACTGTTTTGGTATTTTTAATAATTTAATTAGTTAAATTTAGTTTTTAATTCATAGAAAATAAAATAAAAGTAAAAAAAAATATAATTCTTTTTTGTGAAATTTTCTTTTATCATTTAGGACGTAGGAAAAATAAATTGGTTCCCGTAGAGTTTAAATTTCATTAATTTGACGTTTTTAGTATTCGTGCGTTCCCGGTTTGCGTTACGTTTTTGGTTTATTTGCGTTTTATCTCGTATATGCTTTGTAGTCTTTTATTGTTTAAGTTTCCCTTATCCTATTAATGTTTCCCGTAGTTTTAAGTCATCCTTAAGCCTATTTATTGTTTCCCGTAGTTGTAAGATATTTAATTTCCATTTTTCAAGTTAATTCAAAGCAAAATCAAAATCCAAATTCCTTCCTTCAAGCATTTTAATTCAAAGCCTAAAACGATATCCTCGATTCACACCTCGTTGGGACACGAACCCGGGTAACACTTGCCCGGTATCTCACACCGTATTCACGGGTTTTGCAAGTTTGACCTTTTCCCAAGGTTTGACTTGTCATCCCCCACTTATCACGCGTGTCCGATATTATATGTATACTTATCATGGATCAAATTTTGGCGCCGCTGCCGGGGAGGTTGTGTTGCGACAATATTGTTAAAGGTTTTAACGATTAGTGACTTGAGATCCTTCCTTGTGAAGTTCCCGTTTTCCATAAACCCCATAAAAAACAAAAATATTTTTCTTTTCTTTTATATATATATTATCACATAAAAACAAAAAAAAAAAATATTTTTCTTTTCTTTTATATATATATTATCACATAAAAACAAAAATACAAAAATATTTTCCTTTTTCTTGTGTTAAGTAAAAGATAAAAGCAATCTCAAAATAATATTCCTCAACTTGGAGTATTATCATAATAAGTTCCCAAACCAAAGATATAAAACTTGCCTTTATGTCGCTTGCGAATTCGGCTCACCTTTGACTGATTAACAAACTATAACGGAGGTTCTAGGAGGTCTTGACATTAAATTGCAGACCGAAAGAAGCGGGTTTTTAAGTGGCATTTATTGCCCACCTTTGCTCCTCCGCCACCCTGTGCGTTTTTCTTTCAAAGAGCTACCGTACGCTTGTTTGATTTAAGGTTTAAGTTCCTTGTTGTTTTACCTCAGTCTTGTTTTAATTGAATTGTTTTTCTTTGTGCATGCGCACTCGTTCCTCTAAATCGAGAAGCCCTTTTCTTAATCCCGTTCCTAATCCAAGGAAACGTAAAACCAAAGGTGCTACCTCAGCAATCACACCCGAGAGTAGACCCATGGCTGAAGAAACTCGTACCATGTCTGAGTTACTTCAAGCACCCATTGGAGGTTACGCTGAAGCTATCGTTCTTCCACCCATCGTGGCCGAAAACTTTGAGCTTAAAAACCGGGTTGCTACAATTAGTAACTGCAAGTCAATTATACGGGATGGATAGGGATGATCCTAATCACCACATTCGATGGTTTAACAAGATCACATCCACTATCAAATATCGGAATGTGCCTCATGAGGCAATCAAACTACTTCTATTCCCATTTTCTATAGCCGGGGCTGCCAGTGATTGGCTCGACAAACAACCCCCTCGGTCAATACTAACATGGGAAGATTTAGTAAAGAAATTTGTGAATGAATTCTTTCCACCATCAAAAATGTCAAGCCTTAGGAATGAAATCACAAAATTCACCCAACATTTTGATGAATCGTTCAGTGAAGCATGGGACCGTTTCAAAGAATTAATTCGTAAATGCCCTAATCATGGTTTCACTGAGCTATATCAACTTGATACGTTTTATAATGGGTTGAACCATAACGACCAAGATTCTCTCAATGCCGCCGCACTTTGCGAAGCAAACCGGTTGTTTCACAAAGGAATGCTTCTCCTTCTAGTTCATCTTCGGTAAAAACCTCTGGCTCAGACGATAAGGTCGACCAACTCGCTGAGGTTATGAAAGCTTTTATTCTAACTCAGCAAAAGCAACTTTCATCACCACAAGCTCCTCCACCCCAAGTCAAGGCAGTGGGAGAAACTTGTGTCACTTGTGGTGGTCCTCATGCATACTACAATTGTACTGCCACCGATGGCAATCCTTTTGAAGTTCATGCTGTAGCCGGGTCTTACAACCAGGGGGGTAACCAACACCGTCCCCAAGTTGACCAAAATTCCCGTTCTACAAATCAAATGGGACCACCCGGCTTTTCTCAACCCAACAATCCAAACAAGTTCAATCAAGGCCAAGGAAGGGGCCAACATGTTCAAAACCAATACCAAGCCCCTACCAATCAACACCCAAACCAAGGTGTTAATTTTAACCAAGGTTACCAAGCTCCCAATTTCCAAGCTCCTAGTGCTCCCTCAAATGAACTTGCTAATTACATCAAAGCAAATGAGGGTAGCATGAGGTCCATGCAAAACCAAATCACAAGTTTGAAAGGTGATTTCCAAAACGCAATATCTAAACAAAGCATGGACCTTAGAAATGATATTAGGGCAAAAAACACCAAGATTGAGCAATCTCAAAACAAAATTGAGAACATGTTGTCTAGTCTTATGTGTCAACTTAACCCAGCTTCAACATCGGGAACACTCCCGAGCAATACCGTCCCTAATCCAAAAGGGGAGTTGAAAGCTATTACCACTAGAAGTGTTAAGAAAGTTGATGGCCCTTCGATTCCCACTCCTTCTCAGGTGAGGGAAGTGGAAGAAAATATTGAGGTGACCAAGGACAAAGAACAAACTGCTAGCCCACAAGCTACAGCACCAGTCCCACCTCCGGTCTCATCAACTCCAATTCCGGAACCCGAAGTTCCGAAGACAAATCCTAAGCCTTCAATTCCATATCCTTCAAGGCTTAATAACCAAAGGCTTCATGAGAAAACTAACGCCCAAATGCTGAAATTTCTGGAAATCTTTCAGAAATTACACTTCGATATTAGTTTTGCGGATGCCTTGTTGTATATGCCAAAATTCCCTTCTCAATTCAAGAGTCTTTTAAGCAATAAGGAGAAATTGTTTGAATTGACAAAAACTCCTTTGAATGAGAATTGCTCAGCGGTGCTCCTTAAAAAACTCCCAGAAAAATTAGGAGACCCTGGCAAATTTCTCATACCTTGTGATTTTTCGAGACTAAAAGAATGCTTAGCCTTGGCCGATCTTGGTGCTAGCATCAATTTAATGCCTCTTTCCTTCTGGAAAAAGCTTTCACTCCCAGAACTTACTCCCACAAGGATGACTCTTGAATTGGCGGACCGAACGATTACTACTCCTAAAGGCGTTACTGAAGACGTTTTTGTCAAAGTAGGAAAGTTTCATTTCCCCGCCGACTTTGTAGTTGTGGATTTTGAATGCGATCCCCGAGTTCCTCTCATTCTCGGGAGATCTTTCTTGAGAACTGGACGTGCTTTGATTGACGTTTATGGGGAAGAATTAACACTTCGTGTTGATGACGAATCCGTGACGTTCGATCTAAATCAAACTTCGAGGTACTCCTCAAAACATGATGACGTATCGATTAACCGGATTGATACTCTTGACAATACTAGTGAGGAGTACACTCAACAAGTCCTCGGGTTCTCAGATTCTTCAAGTGGCAATCCCACTTCTGATTCCTATCATCGCTCTCTCTTCCCCCTCTCTCACTCTATTTGAGGGAGGAGACTTCATTTTGGAAGAGATTGAAGCTTGTTTGTCTTGTGATTCATTTCAACCAGGAATTGATGATAATGATGTATTTGACCCGGAGGGAGACATTCTTCTCCTTGAGAAGTTTCTTAATGAAGATCCTACATCTCTCCCTCCAAAAGAACTTCATAATGAGGAGATCAAAACTGTTGAAAATTCTGACAAATCTCCTGAGGTCGAACTTAAGGACCTTCCACCTCATCTCGAATACGCATTTTTGGAGGGAAATGATAAATTTCCCGTCATAATTGCTAAAGGTTTAAATGATGAGGAGAGAACCGCTCTCATAAAGGTTCTAAAGTCACACAAGCGAGCCATCGCTTGGAAACTATCCGACTTTAAGGGTATTAACCCGGAATTTTGTACTCACAAGATTCTAATGGAGGATGACTTTAAACCAGCGGTTCAACATCAGAGAAGGGTTAATCCCAAGATTCATGAGGTCATCAAAAAGGAGGTTCTTAAACTCCTTGATGCCGGTTTGATCTACCCTATATCTGAGAGTCCTTGGGTGAGCCCTGTTCACTGTGTTCCTAAGAAGGGTGGTATCACCGTTGTTGAAAATGATGAAAACGAGTTGATTCCAACTCGATTGGTTACGGGATGGCGTGTATGCATCGACTATCGAAAGTTGAATGACGCCACCCGAAAAGACCACTTTCCTCTACCCTTCATGGATCAGATGCTCGAAAGACTAGCGGGAAACGAAAACTATTGTTTCCTCGACGGTTTCTCGGGTTACTTTCAAATTCCCATTGATCCGCAAGATCAAGAAAAGACTACATTCACATGCCCATACGGAACATTTGCCTACCGGCGCATGCCTTTTGGCTTATGTAATGCTCCGGGCACATTCCAAAGGTGTATGTTGGCCATTTTTTACGACATGATCGAGAAAACTATGGAAGTCTTTATGGATGATTTTTCGGTCTTTGGGAATTCTTTTGAAACATTTCTCTCCCATTTAGACAAAATGCTTCAACGTTGTGAAGACACTAATCTTTGTCTAAATTTGGAGAAAAGTCATTTCATGGTCAAAGAAGGCATTGTCCTTGGCCATAAAATCTCTAAAAGCGGGATTGAGGTCGACAAAGCTAAAGTCGATGTGATTTCAAAGCTACCTCATCCCACCACTGTTAAAGGAATTCGAAGTTTCCTTGGTCATGCCGGTTTTTACCGACGGTTTATACAAGATTTTTCTAAAATCGCCCGGCCTCTGACCCATCTGCTTGAAAAAGATGCTCCGTTCTTCTTCTCTCCCGAATGCATCGAAGCATTCGGAATTCTTAAAAAGAAGCTAACGGAAGCACCGATCTTAGTTGCCCCCGATTGGGACTTGCCATTTGAACTAATGTGCGATGCTAGTGATTATGCTATTGGGGCAGTCTTGGGGCAACGTAAGTCCAAGCACTTTCAACTGATACACTATGCAAGTAAGACAATGACCGATGCTCAATCTCACTATACCAATACCGAGAAAGAGCTATTAGCCGTTGTCTATGCTTTTGAAAAGTTTAGACCTTATTTGGTCTTATCAAAGAGCATAGTGTATACGGACCATTCGGCTCTCAAGTATCTTCTTGCTAAGCAAGATGCTAAGCCGAGACTACTTAGGTGGATTCTCCTACTCCAAGAGTTTGATGTAACAATTCGTGATAAGAAAGGAGCGGAGAATCTAGCCGCGGATCATTTGTCTAGACTTGAGAACCCTCATCAAAGTGTTCTCGAGAAAAAGGAAATCACCGAGACATTTCCTCTCGAGACACTCGGAATGATTTCCTTGAAAAATGATCCGAATACCCCATGGTTTGCTGACTTTGCAAACTACCATGCGGGTAACTTTGTGGTAAAAGGGATGTCATCCCCAACAAAGAACAAATTCTTCAAAGATGTGAAGCATTATTTTTGGGATGACCCCTATCTGTTTAAAGTGTGTGTGGATCAAGTCATTCAGCGGTGTGTTCATGGGCAAGAAGCCATGGACATTCTTCAGGCTTGCCATAATGGACCCACGGGGGGACATCATGGTGCAAGCTACACCGCTAAGAAGGTCTTTGATTCCGGTTTCTATTGGCCAAATGTTTACCGTGATGCCCACGACTTGGTAAAGTCATGTGACTCTTGCGAACGTCAAGGAAAAATTTCGCAAAGGGACGAAATGCCTCAAAATGCAATTCAAGTCTGCGAGATCTTTGACGTGTGGGGCATCGATTTTATGGGGCCGTTCCCGTCTTCACAAGGGAACAAGTATATACTCGTGGCTGTCGATTACTTGTCTAAATGGGTTGAAGCGAAAGTACTCCCCACTAACGACGCCCGAGTTGTTGTAAAATTTTTGAAAACTCTCTTCGCTAGGTTTGGAACTCCACGAGCCATAATTAGTGATCGCGGTACACACTTTTGCAATGACCAATTCTCGAAGGTCATGCTTAAGTACGGTGTCACCCACCGTCTTACTACCGCCTATCACCCGCAAACAAGTGGTCAAGTGGAAGTTTTAAACCGGGGTTTGAAAAGGATTTTAGAGAGGACCGTAGGCGAAAACCGTGCCTCGTGGTCGGATAAACTAGATGACGCACTTTGGGCCTTCCGTACAGCATACAAAACACCTATCGGGTGCACTCCATATAAGCTGGTATACGGGAAGGCATGTCATTTATCGATCGAGCTTGAGCACAAAGCCTATTGGGCCCTCAAGCATGCTAACTTCAACCTTCAGTCCGCAGGCGATCACCGCAAGGTTCAACTAAACGAATTAAATGAACTCCGTGATCAAGCGTACGAGAACTCTTTGATCTTGTTAGGACCGAATCTCCTTCTTTATCATACACACAAGCTCTTGAGATGATGACACTCACAAACAATATAAGAACAATAAGAGTAGCATGGATCGTATGGCATATAATTGTGTCAAATGTTTATTAGCTTTTGTAAAAAGAAATAAACAAAGACAAAGAGAAAGTCTTGCACACACACACACTCTTTTCTTATCTTAAAATGAGGCATCCTGTTAAGGATAGAGTGTGTGTGGTTTTGTACGTTACACAGCCAACAAAGATGGGCTTTGTGGGCTTTAACATGGATCTTGACTTTAGGACTCAAAGTGGGCTAAGTAAAATGTATTACACTTATACATTTGATACACTAATAGTTCTAATACTACTAGCCCACTACCTATAATACATATTATACATGACAATTTAATTCGAGACTACAAATGACCATCACTTCCTAAATAGCATAAATTAAATGCTAACAATCTCCCCCTAAGGGATGGTCATATCAATGATGCTCCCGTGATTGGTCTTTTGCATTTGACGTCTTGAACTTCGTGTGTCAATGTATAACATTCTTCATTCTATGTTCCTTTATGCACTGTGATCTTCAAAGAATCGTCTTTTGGTCTTTCTTGCCTTGATCTACATCTTCTGTCCAGATGCGTCGTCGTTGTAGATGATGATGGTGGATGAACTTTCGTCAGTACCTGCATAAAACAGTTAGCAATAATTCGTCCTTCGGCCATCATGTCGTGAGGCAAGATCCTTAGATCTCATTAAGACTCATACAACTTGTATCCTTTTGAGTGAACACAAGTGTATTGCATAGGAAGTGTTCCTAAGAGATCTTTTGATGAATCTCATGTCTCTAGACTCAATTATGTGCGTTTTGATTTTAGTCGTCGGAGGCATGGAGCAGAGTGCCACCTTTTCAATATCAACACATCTCGGAGTGAGAGGTCGATAGATTATGTAGTGTTCTCCGTGAGAAATGAAACAAATATCTTTTAAGAGATATCTGAGTGGATAGGAGGGGTGGTGCATTGCGTCACTGGGTCCATGACGTCTTGTCTTCAATATCAGTATCACCTTAGTGAGTACCGATAGCAGATGTATTGACCCGGTTTCAGACCTAAGTTTTCATGGAGGGCTATTTCTTTTCACCCTTACAAAAACTTTTCTTTTCATTCTTCAACCCCTTCTTTCTCCTTTCTCATTATACTCCTTTTTTCAATCTTTCCTAAGGACTTCTAATGCTAAGCTATTGGAATAGTCCTTGGGTAGATCCCTCCGGTTCTGGCGGATCATTGGACATAACCTAACCATAATCACCTTATTACTCCATGATTATCCTAGATTATTTGTCACATGCCATTAAACCTTGTGAAAATCTCTCAACGTGTTTATGAGAAAAAACATTTTGTTAACACATCGAGAGTTTTGCATTTATGAAACACTCCCCCTTCACATGTGCTCATGCATTTTTGAAATAAACTGCACATGTTGGGTAGAGTTCGCACATTCGAAATGATCGACTTTCAATGAACATGACCTTCGCGAGACACGCTTACATCACTAGTTAGACTAGCTTGAAATTATTACCCGTCCCGGTCATATTCAATGATCATCTCTCGAATTGGTACATTCTACTCAGACAAGTCCTTTGCGAGACACGCTTACATCACTGGCAAACCAGCTTGAAATTATTACCCGTCCAGGACATGTCTTTTCGAGAACAGACATTTAGTTTCGTCAATTCGAGGGTTCATGCTGAGTCTTTTTGAAGAACTCGTTTTGAGATTCAAACGATAAAACTTCTTTTAGATCACATTTTAATCACGTCCTCTCCCCCATATATAAACACTTAATCTCCCCCTCAAAAATAGCATGAAGTGGTATTTTTGAAAATAGTTGATTAAAATGAAACTTTTTATGGAGAGACGGACTGATTTTAGCATGAAAAATGGAACATTTTTCTTTTTCAACTCCCCCTTAATCAGAGCAAATGGTTTAAACCTTTGAGTTTAAAAAGCATTTAGGGGTCGATGAGGGAGTTGTTGTGACCACAAAATTTATAGAAAGACTTTGAAAGATCTTTTGAAACAATTGTGATTAAGTGGTCACGGGTTTTAGCTTTTCGCCATTAACATTGCGAGTTCTGATCGGAAATAATCAGAAGTCATTCAATGTGGCCTTTAGTATGAAATCTTTTCGAGTTGAAATACTCGGGCCACGATAAAAGATTTCACAATAAAGCACGGGTTCCGTACAGAAATATACGAAAGCCTTAATGAAGAAATTTTGAGAAACGACATGTTTTTAGAAAAACATAAAACAAATAACTCTCGCTCAAGCATCTGTAAATACCCGTATCATTGTTGAATGACATTTCTAGATACGTACAGAATATTGATTAGACAAGAGACATGTCGTTAGAAGAATATTTTTGGTTTTTGATGTTTTATATTTTTTATGGCTTTTTCAAATTTTCTATTTTTATATTTTTGTTTTTGAAAAGGTATATATATATATTTACCAAAAATATATACATAACTATTTACAAACATATTTACACATATATATTTACATGCGAAGCTTTATGAAGTAAATCAATAAGATTCGAGAAGACTTTCTAACTCTTCGGGAGTTAGGCTTCGCATTCCAATTCGACGAACTAAGTTTTCAAACCGCTCTTTTGGGAGGGCCTTAGTAAATAGATTGGCGAGCTGGTATTCTGTCTTCACGAAAAACAATTCAACAGTACCCTCTTCAACGTGCTCTTTTATGAAGTGGTAGCGGACTCTAATATGCTTGGTCTTCGAGTGTTGCACTGGGTTGCACGAGATGGCTATGGCACTTTTTGAATCGCAATACAAAGGAATGCGGTTGAAAGAGAAACCATAAGCTGTGAGTTGTGTTCTCATCCAAAGAACTTGAGCACAACACGCAGATAGAGACACATAATCGGCCTCTGCAGTTGATAAAGCAGTGCAATCTTGTTTTCTTGACGACCAGCCTACTAGCTTTTCTCCCAGAAATTGTGCTCCGCCTGATGTACTTTTCGCTGTAACTTGGCATCCAGCATGATCGGCATCTGAAAAGGCAATTAGTGTAAACTCCGAATCCTTCGGATACCAAAGACCCATGTTAATGGTTCTTCGAAGGTATCGAAAGATCCGTTTAACCTCTTGGAGGTGAAGTTCGGTAGGCCTTGCCTGAAACCGTGCAAGTAAGCAAACAGCAAAATGAATATCTGGTCGGCTTGCAGTTAAGTACATGAGAGAACCAATCATGCTCCGATATTTCTTCGGATCCATGGGTTTCCCATATAGGTCAGCGCCAAATTTTGGTGAAGTGACCATTGGAGTACCAACAGAGTCACAATTGTCCATTCCATGTTTTTTCAAAATCTCAATTGTGTATTTAGCTTGATTAAGAAAAATTCCACGTGGGGATTGATGAATTTGTAAGCCTAAAAAGAATTTTAATTCACCCATCATGGAGATTTCGAATTTGCTTTTCATGAGATTTGCAAAATGTTTTGAATGTGTCGGATTAGTGGACCCAAATATTATGTCGTCCACATAAATCTGAACAATCAAAATGTCATTTTTGTATTTTCTTGTAAACAAGGTTGGATCAATCGTTCCTTTGGTGAAATTATTTGACAACAAGAAAGATGATAACTCGTCATACCACGCCCGTGGGGCTTGTTTCAAACCATAGATTGCCTTCTTTAGCCTGTAGACGTATTCCGGATGATCTTTGTCAACGAAACCGTCTGGTTGACTCACATACATTTCTTCCTTCAGAGTTCCATTCAAGAAAGCGGTCTTGATGTCCATCTGATAAACTGTGATGTTCTTGTAAGCGGCATAAGCTAAGAAAATCCTGACAGCTTCAAGCCTTGCAACCGGTGCGAATGACTCTTCAAAATCTATCCCTTCTTCTTGTCTGAATCCCTTTGCCACCAGACGAGCCTTGTTGCGAATCACAGTCATTTCTTCATCCTTTTTGTTTTTCCATAACCACTTAAGATCAATGACTAGTTTGTCAATTGGTCTTGGAACTAAATCCCAGGTGTCATGGATTTGAAATTGAAGAAGTTCTTCCTGCATCGCTTCAATCCAGGCATTATCTGCCATTGCTTCCCGAATGTTCTTAGGTTCTATGAGACTGACTGAGCAGACATAGATGCACATGTCGCAATCGGTATGAAGTTGTTTTCTCGTCTGAATTGGTCTTGAGGGTTCACCAATAACCTGTTCAATCGGATGGTCTTTTGTCCACTGTAATGTTGAAGGGTACCTTGGACTGAATAACTGCGTGTTAGTCGGTTCATGTAATCTGGAAGATGATTCACCAGATTCCGTTCCAAACGGGTTTTCAAAGACTTCTTCGTCTAACACAGCATTATTTTGTTCTTGCTCATCAATTCTTGGTAGAACAATTTCAATGAATGGAGTTTTAGGAGTAGATGTAGATGATGTTGATGATGAGGGAGGTGGTGCGCCAGCTTCGAATGTTGTAGATGCATCTGGATGTGGTGGTGATGGTGGTTGATGTTGAGTGGATGCAGCGGAATGTTGGTTAGATGCATTTTTCGAAGCGCCACCATAGTATTCATCGTACATGAACTCGAAGAAATTATCCAGTTCTTGAGTTGTAGGTTGTTCTGAATGAATTGATTGAGCTCCTTGAGGTGCGAGTCCCGAACTGATATGTCCGGAAGTCATCGGGTTAAGCGCGGGTTCTAGAGCGAGTCTCTCAGAAGCCATTTGTGAAATTTCATCAAACTTCACATTCATCGTCTCCATTATCTTTTTCGTTCTCCTGTTATACACCCTGAATGCCTTGGAGTTTTCAGAATACCCAATAAAGATTCCAATATCACCCTTAGCCTTCAACTTCCCCAGATCTTCCCTGTCATTTGTTGGATAGCATAAAGCGCCAAATACATGAAGATAAGAAATATCCGGTTTTCGGTTGTTGACAAGTTCGTATGGGGTTTTATTGAATCTTGGATGGATTAGGGATCGGTTTTGAGTAAAACAAGCAGTAGAAACAGCATCCGCCCATAAGAATAACGGAGCACAGGAATAAATTAGCATAGTGCGAGCAGCTTCAACAAGGGTTCGATTCCTTCTTTCAACTACCCCATTCTGCTGTGGAGTTCGAACAGCTGATGTCTGGTGAGTAATACCAGTTTCTTCATAGAATGTTCTTAACTCCTGATTGACAAATTCTGTGCCATTATCCGTTCGTACTATCCTAACTGGAGCTTGAAGTAGAACTTGAATCCGCTTCAGAAAGGTGATGATGGTGCTTGGTGCTTCATCTTTTGATCTCAAAAACTTTACCCATGTATATCTTGAATAGTCGTCAACAATTACAAGAATATACTTCTTCCCATTTATGCTTTGAACTCTCATCGGGCCACATAAGTCCATGTGCAACAGATGCAATCTATCAACCGAACTAGGTACGGGTTTAGGTTTATATGTTGCTCTTTTGCTCTTTCCTTGCTCACATGATGGACATAGGTGTTCTTTGATGTATTTGAATTTAGGAAGACCGGAGACGATGTCGTCTTTGGCAAGCTTGTTGATCGTGTCAAAGTTCAGATGGGACAAACGTCTATGCCACAACCAGGATTTTGTTTCGCCTGCCCTGGTCATGAGACAAATAGGAGATGAAGAGGCCATTTGGTTTATGTCAATTGCATAGAGATTGGTGCCACGATTCCCAATTAAGAGATCATTACCCACCAAATTCCTGACAAAACAAGTGTTTCTCCTAAACGCAACCTCTAAATCAGCATCACAAAACTGTTCGACAGAGAACAGATTGTGTCCCAACCCTTCGACATAGTAAACCCGAGTGATTAAGTAGTTTCCAAACCGAAGATCTCCATAACCCAGAATAGCTGCAACATGATCATTCCCAAAACGTACAGTCCCCATGAACTGCCACACAAAATTGATCAGCAGCTTCAGATTCCCGGTCATGTGCTTGGAGCAACCCGAGTCGACGATCCAAAGACAAATTTCAATGACCTGCAAAGAACAGATGATTTTGTATATGGAAACCGTTTAACATTTGGTTCCAAGGGGTTAGATGTAACAGGTGAATCACACTTAGAGATGGTTTCCGTTGATGCATTGGGAACTATTTCTACTGTGCCATTCTTAGGTGCAAACATTCTACCCGTTGGTTTCCATGCACAAAACTTAGAGTGATCCTTAGGCAATAGGCTGCTAGTTGTTTTCCTAGCTTTTGCAATAAGTCCTCGAATATATCTAGACTTAGCCTTAGTTACAAAAGGACCCGTTTTCTGTTCTGGCATATCATTCCTTTTCACATTATTAGAAACATTATCATCACAAGCATTTACAGACAAAGATTTCTTTTGCATTAAACAATCAGAATCATTACATGCATTAGAAACAGGAGTCTTATCATTACAACTAGATGATACATGTTTCTTCTTGGGAAGCGGTAAATTCCTAGGGTGTACTTCTACTTTCTTGCTTGCATTCTTAGAAACAGGCGAGACACTAGGTTTCTCGGCATTGCTCCTAGTCTGTCTTCTGCTCCTAGAGTTGCTTTCTAATCCTGTAGAAGGTAAGGCACACTCATTAGAATTTATGTTGTTGTCCTGAGATGTTGTTTTAGCAGTCCTAATCTCGTTTGGACTATCTTTAATACTTTTGTCTATCGCCCTATATGTTTTAGATGTAGAGGCAGACGCAGTAGTGGGACTAATCCTATAAAGGCCAGGTGCTATCACATTAGTGTTCTTGACAACAGCTTTCCCTTTTTGTTTCTCATTTGGCAAGGGGGTTAACGGTGCAATACCCGTAGATTCCTCACCCTGCCCTTTTTGACTTGCAAGCTGAGACTTCAAAAGATTTATTTGATCTTGCATGTTTTTGTAAGAACGCTCATACGACAATTTGTCATACTTGCATTCTTCCTTTTTCGTATCAAGTTGTTTAAAATATGTGCAATTTTGTTTTTCAAGTTTCAAAAGCGCCTTTTCATATTTTTCAACAATTTGAGAAGTCTCAGCTCGAAGTGTTTCATCATCCTCCACAGAATATGTTTGGAAAATAATAGACATGATATCGGTCGATAGAGCTTCGAAAGAGAGAGAGTCATTTTGCATTTCCAAAACTTTTATGTGTTCCAAGTATTCATTTGCTTCATTCACTAAGGATTTGTGGTCCTTAACGAAATCTGCTGACTCTTTCAAAAGATTGTATTCCACATTTTGAACAACCGCATAGATTGCATCAATGTGTGGATTAATGTCTTGTTCAAACATTCCTTTTAGTTCAGTCTGATATCTTGAAAACCAATCATTGTTGTTACCGTTTGTTTTGGATGCCACAATACTTTGAAGTGTTTCAATTCTCTGTTTAAGATCAACCAAATATAGTCTAGCCGCACTTGTTTCACAAGTGTTTGTAGATGCCATTTGTTCGATGTTAGACAGATGAATTGAGACAACTTTTTGTTTTGTGAAAACCACTGGTTTTTGAAAAAACAGAGGTGACTCCTTTTTAACAAGATGAACCCCAGCAAGTCTGTTAACTTCATTATAGTCAATTGGTTTAATTTCTGGGTTCATTTGTCTCATTTTGACTCGTCTCTTTTCAGTACGCTCAATCGTTTCATCCGAATCATAAATCTCAATCGGATCATGATTATCATTTAGCACACTACCATTATATAACACATTCTGATTTTTCTGAGCTTTCTTGAGATAAGAAGGGTTTTCACAACCGATAGCCGTTTTCTTTAGCGTATGTAAAATCGGGTTTGGATCGTTTATTAACAAGTTAACTGTTTGTGCAGAATGACCCGTTTTTACAATTAAAGCTTCCAACTTTGCAATGGTTTCCTTTTTGTCAGTGATCTCTTTTTGAAGATCTTTTTCACGTTTTGAAAACCTTTCATTCAACTCCTTCTTTTCTTTTTCAAGATTGGAATAAGTTGTTTTTTGTTTTGAAAGCTGGTTGGTTAGTTCAGAAATTTCTTTGTTAAGAGATTTGATTTGCAAATTCAAATTAACATCGAGAGTGTCAAATTTTATTTGCAAATGTTTCTCTCTTAACTCAGAATCTCTTAAGCTAACCTCAAGTTCTGACTGTTTTTCGTTATGAAAATCATAAGCTTGTGCATTCACCTTATAACTCTCAAGCTCAGCGGTCAATTTTTCATTCGCGGCCTTAACCTCGCGATTGACCGTTTTAACTTTCTCAATTTCAATACTACAATTATGCAATAATGATTCAAACATAGCACGTGTTTCCTCATCATTATCAGTATGCTGTGACTCGAATTCTTCATTAGGATCCATATCTGGAGTTACCAAATTAGTATTACTACAACTTGGTTCGTCCATGTATGTATCATAAATGAGATTAGGAGTCTCAGGATACTGTTCATTTTGAGGTGACATATCAAACATTTCATTATCGTGACATGTAGCATATGGTTGTACCTCAGAAACCGCATTAGTGTCAAAAGCAGGAGGTGCTTCTGAGTCTGTGTCGTACTTTGCCTCCTGAAGATTAGCCATAAAAATGCAGTTTGCATCGATGTCTTCAAGATCTTCTGAAGCATCCATGATAGCCATGAAGTCATTCTCTTCTGCACTCAACTGAAGCCCAGCCGTTTCCTTGTTTGCCAACATTAATGCTTTCTGCAAATACGTTGGATCCCTTTTATTCGGCTTGTCTGGGCAGTTCCTAGCCATATGACCAATACCCTGACAATTGAAGCACTTCATCACATTACCCTGATTCCTGTTCCCAGCTCCCTGAGCAACATTCCCAAACTGATTCCCAGCATTCTGTACCCTTTGATTACCAACAGCATTACCCATCTGATTTCCTGCAAACTGACCCATCTGATTACCAACATACTGCCCTACATTCTGATTACCCATCTGATATCTCGGAGCATATCCCTGTTGATTCCCATACCCCCCAACCATCTGTCCTTGCTGTCCCATGTTGAAACTATGCTGTGCAATCTGCTTGTTGCGAGTGTTCGATGAGATTCGTTGATTGTTGTTGGTGGGTGTGGAGTAGCGTCCTTGGAATGCTTTTGATAGGTAGGCAAAAGCTTGAGTCAAAGCATCAGTTGACTCATCCTGATCATGTTGATCTGGGTGTTGCGGGTATTGTTGTTGTGGGATTTCATGTTGTTGTTGTGGGTAGAATGGTGATAGTGGAATATACTGTTGTTGCATGAATTGCTGAGTGGATGATGATGATGATGGTTGTGCAATGACTGTTGCAGGTGAAGGTGTTTGGACTATGAGTGCAAGAGGATCTTGTTGTTTAGCTTGTTTCTCTGTTCTGACTTCATTTGCCTCTTTTTGGTTTTGTTTTAGAAAGTCATAGAGCTGATCATAGTTTACCTCGTGAAGGTTTTGAGTTTGGTTGACAATAGTAACGTATCGTCCCCATTCTTCTGGAAGGTTGTTGATGAACTTGATGTTCTGAACAGTTGGTTTATGATCCAAACTGTGTCTGATCAACTCATTCATTAGAGTACAAAACCGTGTGTAGTACGATTCAATCTGCTCAGCTGGAGTGGATGTGAACTTCTCCCATTCAGTCAGAAGCTTGTTTTCCACGTCTTGTTTACCAATTTCTGTACCATAACAGAGTCTTTTGACGCGTTCCCACATTGCATAAGCAGTTTCACAACTGTCTACAGCACAGAATATTTCTTGTGGTAAACCCAGTTGGATTAAATGCATTGCCATGTCATCTGCTTCAATTTGCTTCTGATCTGCCAATGTGTATTCCTCTTCCGTTTGAGTTCGGAAGGTTGCTTTAATTGGTGGTGATGCATTAGGATTCCCAGCTGTAACTAGAATCTGGCGAGGTACGAACGGACCTTCCTCTATGGATTTGATCAGGAGTTTACCTTGTCCTAGAGGCTTGGTTTTCATGTATCTTTTCATACGACTCATCCATGGAAGATAACCACCTTTTTCTAACATTGGAGGTCGGTTTTCTGAACCTGCGGCATGAATGTCTTGTTGTGTAGTCATCTTTAAAATTATGTATGATAAAGTGGATTGAGGATCGTTTCAACAAAATAGAAGTTGATTTCGTTGAAGGTTGAACTTGATCTTGGTTGATGATGTGATGCTTTGGTTTGTTGTTGATGATCGTTGATGTTGTAACAAATTAAATAACGTTATGAAACTTGATTCAAGTATAATTAAGACAAAGTCAAAAGTTTACTGTTTCGACAAAAGTTATGTAAATTACAATTTAGATAAACTCGACAATTTCTATAGAAATTTCAATTTGACCAAAATTTATACAAATTATGGCTAAATATCAATTTAGATAGAAATATATCTAATTTATATAAATCGGTAATTTATATAAAATCTAACACTTTTATACAAAAGGTTAGATAACCGTTTGTCGAAGTATTTTACACTCTTATACAAGAGTAAAAATACCGAGTTCACTTTCGAGTTGACGAAATTACGTTCGAATCAAATCCTTGAAAGTTATTCAACTTTGAAGTCTTTTAATCACAATTGCGAGGGCCAAAAGTGTCAAATCCGAAAGATCTTCTATAGCAGCTCAAAGTACAAGGACTAAAGTTGCCAATTCCGAAAATTGCATCAATTGCGAGTCCAAAATGTGAATTGCGAGACCAATTTCGATAAAATAGCTCCAATTGCGATACTCAACTTGAATTGCGAGATACAATTGCGAGAAAACCTTTGAATTGCGAAACAGTACACAATTGCGATACTTCAGTGGAATTGCGAGATGCAATTGCGATAAAATGCTACAATTGCGAGACCAGTCCTGAATTGCGATAGCAGTCGAAATGCGATAAGCAGCAGCAATTGCGAGACTGGGCAATTCCGAGAGCAGTAGTAATTTCGATAGAGCAGCAGTAATTGCGAGAAGCAGTCAATTGCGACAGAACCACTGAATTGCGACAGAATTCTGCTTTTTTGCCACTTTTGTTGACTTTTGAGACACTTCCCACGTGATGCCTTACAACCTTTCACCAACTTGCAATATTCCTGACACTTCTCACCACTTGAACCAATAATATCTATAATATCTCACATAAAATATTCAATAACACAAAAGTGATTCAACCTTAGACTTTTTCGATCAAACAAGGACTAAGAACACCAAAAGTGCACTTTTTCTTTCACCAACACAGAGATACTCACTGAGTATTACAAACACAACTTTGTAAATGTTTTTGCTATTAGATTCCAAGAAAAAGTCAACACTTGGTCACGTTAAAAAACAACAGTGGGTTATTTTTTTATTTTTTTTGTTTTTGAAACAAAGCAAACATACAAACCTTCTACCTTGAAGATTGGCTCATGTATACCACTTGTTAGGACCGAATCTCCTTCTTTATCATACACACAAGCTCTTGAGATGATGACACTCACAAACAATATAAGAACAATAAGAGTAGCATGGATCGTATGGCATATATTTGTGTCAAATGTTTATTAGCTTTTGTAAAAAGAAATAAACAAAGACAAAGAGAAAGTCTTGCACACACACACACTCTTTTCTTATCTTAAGATGAGGCATACTGTTATGGATAGAGTGTGTGTGGTTTTGTACGTTACACAGCCAACAAAGATGGGCTTTGTGGGCTTTAACATGGATCTTGACTTTAGGACTCAAAGTGGGCTAAGTAAAATGTATTACACTTATACATTTGATACACTAATAGTTCTAATACTACTAGCCCACTACCTATAATACATATTATACATGACAATTTAATTCGAGACTACAAATGACCATCACTTCCTAAATAGCATAAATTAAATGCTAACAGATCTACAAAGAGAAGACAAAGAAGATTCATGACTCAAAAATCAAGAACCGCGTTTTCAACGTTAGTGACCGAGTCCTTCTTTTTAACTCTAGATTGAAGTTGTTCTCGGGTAAACTTAAAACCCGTTGGACTGGACCCTTCACCATTGCTAAAGTATTTCCTTATGGTGCCATCGAGTTATCTCAAACCGACGGACCAAATTTCAAGGTGAACGGTCATAGGTTGAAGCACTACTTTGGAGAGGACGTACCACCCATGGTTGTCCCGGATCTCCAAACTTTCCCCATGGACCAATGAATTCGGGGCGAGTCAAGATAACGACTCGATCATAAACAAGCGCTTCGTGGGAGGCAACCCATGCTTATCCGTGTGCTAATAAGGGTAACGTGAAAAGTTTTATCTCTTCCACTTCTTGTGTTTTGTCTCTGTTGTTGTGTGCAGGAATGGCGGACGGGTGAAGAATCTCGTGTTCATGGTTTTGTGTATGAAAAGTCCGGTATCCTTTATCTTATCGACTAACGTTATCTATTTGGCATAATTCATAAACGGCCTTAGATTTGCGTTAGATGACCCTTACCTTTAAAACTTTGGGGACAATGTTTCGCTTTAGTCTGGGGGGGGGGGGTGATCTTTCGATTTGATTTTACCTTGCATTTTGTCGTTTTCCTTAGCAACCCTGTTTTTCCACCAAAAATCCAAAAAAATGAGAAAATTTAAAAAAATTTGCAAAAATATCATAAGTGTTTTGACACATTGTTGATTTTCCGTTGGTTAGAGTAGGAATAATATTTTGACTTGACCGGGCATGTTGAGCCCTAGCTTGTTCCCTTAACCATTTTGGCTAAGCATTCGCGGATCTTTTTATTAAAGATTTTAAATTTGCGAAGAACGAGAAATGATAGAGTTGATTATAAGTTGTGATGCTCTAAGCAAAGATTAGTTGGTTATCTTAAAGGCTCATTAGTGTAATTTGTAGTTTTTCCTCCCATAAGCTAAATTTGTGCTATTTTCAGAATTTTAAGCTTAGAAATCGTTTTATTACAAACTTTTATACAAATTTGATATAGAGTACGAGTTCAACTTTTTATTTAAATTTTTGAACAAGCATACTTTCGTAAAACCGAAATAATGTTGCAAAAGCAAGTGAGTAAAACCACAAATATGATGCAAGTATATGTATGTGTTAAGTTCAAAAAAAAAAATGAAAAAATTGAAAAAAGTGAAAAATGAAAAAGAAAAAGAAAAAATATGTGTTATGTGAATAAAAGGGCTGTTATGAATAAATGTATAAAGCTTGTTTTCTCTTAATTTTAAATCGGAAGTTGAACTAGTATTCGTTAATTTTGTGTTAAAAGTTTAATGGGAATTTGGTAGATTATTGATTTCGAAAGACCCCGAAAGCTCCGATATTATTCTCGAGGGTGTAAAAACCTAGCCTCCTAAGCTTTGCTAAAAGGATAAGCTGAGAAGAAAATCGCTACATGGAGTGATCTCATCTTTACGTCTTTAATCTCCAAATGATCGTCGGTTATCATCTATTTAAGTTTTTAATATTAACTTAGCGGGAATTTCAGAAATCTTTGAAATCAAAGTCCCGCTGATTCCGGTACTATTCTCCGTGAGGTGTCAAAAAGCCTGGTCACCTAAAACCAACTGGTTTGAGATGTGCCGAGAAGAAAGCCGTTACATGGAAAAGGCCCTTTTGATCCTTAGATTTCAAGATTCCCGGTGAATTACTATTTTGACATAAACAAGTAATAACCATAATGATGTCGATTTCTTTGATAAAACTTTTGAAAATGAGCACACGTACCAAACATGTAGAATAATTGGGGAGTGAAAAATTTACAAATTGCATTCATGAGTAGCGTTAGAATCTTAACTTGTAATTGACAATGAGTTCGTTTTTAAGCTTAGTTTGGGGACTCGTGAAAAATCAGGGACGATGAATTTTATCTGTATGGTCACTTCTTTATGAGTTGTGTTTCCTGCTCCGTGATCCTAAAAGTTATTGTGAAATAATGAAAGTCAACATCCAGTCACAAGAAAAAGAGAAAAGTACAAAAATAGAATAAGTGTGTATAAATTGGAAAAACGGGGAGTTTTTAAAACTTTTGATTTCTAAATCTCTTTTGAATATTTTGCTACCTTTCAAAGTTAGTAAAAAGAGGTTTGAAATTTTTGGTTTCAAAAGCGTGAGTTCAAAACATTGCGTGAGGACACGTCAATAGCTTAGTCTGGGGGATTTTGATATGTGTCAAAATACACATATCTTTTGCCTAATAAAACGGACTAAATAAACCAAAAACTAACCAAATATGCCAAATATGTTGTGTTTTTGTGTTTATGCATGTGCAGGTGCGGATATATGAAAAACGGACAAAAACGATCACAAAATAAACAAAACCAAGCACGAGATTGAAAATAGTTCAAAAGCCGAAGCCGGGAAAGGAATTTACGAGTTTGGACCGGGATATTGCTCAAGTCATCAAAAGTCAGCCTCTAAGAATATTAAAATGTCAGAATTGATCCTTGGAGATAATTCCCAGATTTGGCGGAATTGGTCCCTGAAGATTAGAAGTTTGGCGGAATTGGTCCCTTAAGTTAATTCTTAAACCATTTTAGCCTAAACTACTACTATACTTGGCTGGACTCCAAAACCAAACCCAATCCCATTTTCCAGCCCACACACCCATACCCCAAAAATCCCAGTCCAACTACCATTTCCCTAAAAGCCCAATCCCATACTTAAGTTAACCCTTAAGTCAGTCAATGGTCAAAGCCCTAGTTAAACTCATAAACCAGACAAACAAAAAGACGGGTTAACAATAGTTACTGTTTATCTTCCCCATGTCATTTTCCCCCTCCACACTTACACCATTCTCCATATTTATCACCATTTCCCCATACTACTCCCATAATCATGTCAGCTATCACCCACGCGTATCCATTCACCCAAGAAAAAGCCTGGAAAAGCTTTAATTGTTTTTCCCGCCAAAAGTGGATTCAACGATTGGGATTAAAAGAAGCTAATCTAACGGTGTAGAAATGATCAGAGAGTGAAGACAAGAGTTTCCCAGCAACATTTTTAGTATAAATAGGGCATTGTAAGCCTTTCAAGGCAGTTAGTTTTTTTTTTTAACGTTTAGTCGAATTAGTAGTTTAAATTGTACTTCTTAATTTTCCCAGTCTAATGAAATCCTTTTTGAGTTATTAGTTCTAATTTTGTCAAGTTTTGTTTTATTTCCAAGTTAAATTGAAAGTCAGCGTTAAAAAAATCAAAAGTCAAACGTAGGTCAAAGTTGCTTATTAGCTTCTTCTGATGTTCTTTTCAGCTTATTTTAACTCAGTTGTGCTCAACATTGTTAGTTTAATAACTAGTTGCCATATCTTAGCTTAATTTGGTCTGCCTAGCTTAAAGTCTTATAAGCAGACCTGCCAAAGGTGTGTTTGGGTTAACAAGTCAAACGAGTAAAAAATTGCTCCCACTGTTCATTTGCTCAGTGGTGAGTTTCGATCTTCATTAAGTTAGTAGGTTTAAGTTGTTATCAAAAAGTGTTAAGCTAAATTAAGGGTTAAATAGAATTTGAGCCGGTCATAATAATTTTGTTGTATGTACTGATCTCACAAGCTTTCTACAAGCTTAATCTTAATCACCCTTGTTGTAGTGTGTTTTTATGTTTCTTGCAGTGTTAAAACTTGATGATCAAGAGTTGATTGCTTGTCAGAAGGTTTTGGCTAGTTTTTGGCCAAATCAGTGGTTGCTGCACAATTCCTCATCAGTCCCTTTGCATCCCTTTTGACCTCAGTTTTTAATCTAGTTAAAGTAAGTTTTAGATTCCCATTTTTGTTTTTCAAATAGCTTGTAGGTTAGTCTACATTTGTTTCAGGTTATTTTTAACTCATGAGCTTATTCATGAGCTTAGTTTAAGCCTGCTAGTTGGTAGGGTAGCACTGCCCTGAACCTGCATTTTCCTCTTGCAGCCTACATGCTTACTAGCCCTTTTCTCAGCTTAGTTTCTGCTTATGCTCTTATGTTGCTTGCCTGATTTTTGGTGAATTGAATAGCTTATAGTAGTAGCTTGATAGTTCTGAGCTTAACTGGAACTTTAGAGCTTATTTAAGTGCCTGAATTTGGATTGCAAATCACCTCAGTGGGCCAAGTCTGCCTTGCACCCATTAGCAGACCTAACTGCTTATTCCATTTTTTTGTGCTTATCTGCTTATTGATTCTGCTTATTCTAGTTCCCCTGGCTTATATAAGTTTGCTTTCAGTTAAATTAGCTTATTTTAGTTTTCCCTTAGACTATTTTAGCTTATTTGCTTATTTTCAGTTAGGTTTAGTTTATTCTCAACTTATTTAAATAAGCTGGGACCCTTTTAGTATTTTTCCTAGGATTGTCGTATCATAAAGTAATTTCAGTAAAATTTTCAGATTTTTCTAAACTATTTTGGTATTTTTAATAATTTAATTAGTTAAATTTAGTTTTTAATTCATAGAAAATAAAATAAAAGTAAAAAAAAAATATAATTCTTTTTTGTGAAATTTTCTTTTATCATTTAGGACGTAGGAAAAATAAATTGGTTCCCGTAGAGTTTAAATTTCATTAATTTGACGTTTTTAGTATTCGTGTGTTCCCGGTTTGCATTACGTTTTTGGTTTATTTGCGTTTTATCTCGTATATGCTTTGTAGTCTACTATTGTTTAAGTTTCCCTTATCCTATTAATGTTTCCCGTAGTTTTAAGTCATCCTTAAGCCTATTTATTGTTTCCCGTAGTTGTAAGATATTTAATTTCCATTTTTCAAGTTAATTCAAAGCAAAATCAAAATCCAAATTCCTTCCTTCAAGCATTTTAATTCAAAGCCTAAAATGATATCCTCGATTCACACCTCGTTGGGACACGACCCGGGTAACACTTGCCCGGTATCTCACACCGTATTCACGGGTTTTGCAAGTTTGACCTTTTCCCAAGGTTTGACTTGTCATCCCCCACTTATCACGCGTGTCCGATATTATATGTATACTTATCATGGATCAGTGCACTAGTGTTTTACTCTGTGGTACATTCTGTGTGGGTCTTTCTGTGATATATATTTCGGAGATGAAGATTTACAGATGAAGAGTATGGTGGTTTAAATGGGTGGTTACCTGACTAGCCAAAGGGTGGTTACCTGACTAGCCAATGGGTGGTTACCTGACTAGCCGATGGGTGGCTACCTGATTGGCCCGATGATTATGATATAACTTCTTGCCCTACGCTTTATTATTATTATTTGCACACTTGTCCTATTTATATATCATGCACGGTAAATCTGGTTTTATTTACTTTAAACGCACGATCTCACTAACTTTATATTGACATTTTAGAGTATCATTTTCAGGTCATCGATGGTTGTATTTTGAAGGAACATGCATATTGAAGTCATACATTGTTCTCATATTAAAGACCGAGTGATTTGGCCAAGACCTTTTTCTAAAGACTGAAATTTGATAACATTAAGACTTGTGTTTTCATTATCCAGTTTTGTATCAAAAATCTTATTGTAACGATTGTTATTTATTTCCTAAATCAATTATGGTGTTGTTCTACTACCTTATGCGATGTTACATTTTCGTTGCACCTCGTGTTTCCGCTCTTAGCGGGGTTTGACAGTGTGTGATAGACTTCGGTAACAGTTGGGATAAACACCTACCGTTAGCTGAATTTTCTTATAATAAAAGTTATCACACCAGCATTAAGGCTGCACCATATGCGGCACTATATGGCAGAAAATGCAGATCCCCAATCTGCTGGGCTGAAGTTGGAGAGAGCCAACTCACCGGTCCCGAATTAGTGCAAGAGACTAAAGAAAAGATCTTGCAGATCAAAAGCCGAATGCAAGCAGCCCGAGATCATCAGAAAAGCTATGCTGACAAAAGGCGAAAACCACTTGAATTTCAAGTTGGAGATCGTGTCATGCTAAAGGTATCGCCATGGAATAGGACCCTCGATATATAGGTCCTTTCAAAATTCTCACGAGAAAAGGACCAGTAGCTTACCAACTTGAACTACCTCAAGAGCTCAGTTCCGTACACAACGTGTTTCATGTGAGAAATTAAAAGAAGCGTCTTTCCGACAAAAACCACGCCATACCTTTAGAAGAAATTCAAGTTGACGAAAGATTGAGTTTTGTCGAAGAACACGTCGAGATAATGGACCGAGAGATTAAACGGTTAAAGCAGAGCCGTATTCCTATCGTAAAAGTTCTTTGGAACTCCCGTAGAGGTCCCGAGTATACATGGGAACGGGAAGATGAGATCAAACGAAAATACCGACACCTTTTTACACACCAAATAGGTAACCCCGAGTGAAAACCGAGGACGGTTTTCGTTCCTAAGACGGGGAGGATGTGACAACTGGCAAAATTTCCTAATATTTATAATATTGACAAATTCATTTCTGTGACTAGGAAACCTGAAGTGACCATTATGTGTTAAAACGGATAACAGACCTGCATATATTGACATCTGAAAATCTCACTAAGGAACAGTGAAATTATCACTATTAATAAATTGCCCATGATTATTTTATTGAAAACGGGAGGTTATCCCGGTTATACACTAATTGACACCATATGCAAACCAGGAACAAAGAGAGATTCAGGGAACATTAGAAAATAATTAAGGACTCTGAAATAAATTCAGGTATTTCATAACGACTCTGGGAATATAAAGACTCTCGAACTAGAAACGGTCTAGGACGAATCTGGGTTTGACACAGTTTAACGGGACTCGGGTATTAAAAATATACACTTTAACTAAAAACCCACTCTACCTTCAAATAAAATACACACTCCCTAAATAATTTTTTTCCCTTCCACTAACACATTATCCAAAAACCATCCTGTAACCCTACTTCTCCCTTTTTTGCCGCCCCCTCTCTTTCCCAAACAACACCAAACCATCACCATCCACACTCAGTCACCATTAATGCCTTTGACCTAGAAACCTTTGTCTCCTTCATATTCACGAGATAACATAGAAATATGAGGCTTAGATATAAGGATAACACACCAAAAATGGGTGATTATTCATCCAACAATCCGAAAGTTAATATGGAGTTTAAGTCCAGTATTCTCCTTAAATCCGCACCTCCTAAGTGGTATTCGAATCACACAACTATCAAACACACCAAAAATCTGAGAGGTTCTCAAGATCAAGGTCAAGATTGTGATTCGAATTGGAGGTCGTGGAGGGATAATATTGGGGCAAGTGGGTTCGGATTGAAGGGTTTCTTACTAGTGTTCATACGCCAAGATATTGACAGGTTGATTCTTAATTGTAGTTATGTTATATTTTTTTTAGAACCGTTCATATTGAGGAAGAAGCTAGATTGAATGGTTAAGAAGATTAGTGATGATATTGTAGTTACTGTCGAAATAAGCACCTTGGCACACCCTTGTTTAATCTTAAAGGAAGATTTAACTTTTGGTTGCAATAGGTGTCGAATAGGAGATTATCAGGAAGATAGAAATTTATTGTTGTAGGATATTGTTTTTCTGTCGAGTAAGTTGCTTAGCAGTGGCATTAGGTCAATGAAAACACTTAGTATTCAATTGTAGCTAGGTCGTATAAAATCTCAAGACATGAGACTTTGATAAGGTTGGTATTGATTAGTGTAAATTGTTGTCGTTAGAAAATGTAGAAACCACATTTAGAAGGATTAGATTACTCATGTTGTATTGTGCTCGAATCTGTGGTGGGTTTACGATACAGTTAAGTAGTCGACTAAGAATTTCTAAGTCATGATGAAATGGGTAACAACCCACAAGCATACCATAGGATTAGGTATGAATCAAAGACATAACCCAAGTATCCAAGCCAAAACTCAATAACACCAACAACACCCTCAACAAACCTCGTGTAGGACAGGAATGTTAGTACGAGAATAGCTCGTGTAGCAAACAAGAAGGTAGTAAGGATGAGACAACCAAGAATGAGGTCACTAGTTCACTATGTCGACCCCAAAATGGATCAAAAGTAAGCATACAACCATCCTCTAGATACCACAAACTTAAGGTCGAGTAGCACTTGAATGCTAGCCATGAGGGGAGACCAAGGCCGTGATTAGTGGCTCGTTACAGTCGCTAATTAAAGGTCTCAAAAAGACATTGCCAAGGGGAGAACTTGGCGCAATACTGCCTTCACCATAGTGTAGATACCAGGCAAACCTAAAACCCAGTTAACAGCCACTTAAAGCCAAAAAATAGAAGCCCACTGTAAGCTGTTAAACAGCCTTGGACAAAGTTTGGAATATGGGCTTGGATATAGCCCATCAGCCCATACCAAGAACCCCTTAAGGACAGCCCATTAAATAGACCTCCCCCCCCCCCTTCGAACCATTTGGGCCTCAGCCCATTGAGTATGTGAGGCCCACTTCGAATGGCAGTAAAAAAATGTAGCTAACGAGACACATTAAAAAGGGATAATAGCCGTTCCAAAACAAACCAATGTCTAAAACTTACATGTCGAATAACTATAAAATGTTGATAGCCGTCACGAGTTAATGTATGTTAACTAACAATTAAAACTTGAATAGCCGAGACATAAAATAAATGTGAAACCTTATTAATATAGAACTCGTATTGTAACACCACAACCCGACAAGGGTTAAGATATCACATTCATGGTGTCAAACAGAACATACACAAGCGGAAGACTTTAATAATACAATTAAATTCAAAGGTTACAAATGAAATCTAAAGTAAATGGAATACAAGGATTTCAACAAAGGTACAATATGTCTGGTAATGAAAATATCCAAGTCAAGTCTAATCCAAGGTAGCTATCATAGATGTAGTCCTCTAAGGGCTCTTATGCATTCTTCACTCATATCCCAGCTTCCCTCTAAACCTGCCGCAGGAAAAGAAATGTGGTTGAGCTTAAAAAGCCCAGTGAACAGTTATATATATAATAAATGAATAATCAAACATGTATATGTAAAGAAAGAGGAAAAACATACTCCTGCTGAAACGAATATCATCTGTCAAAAATCTGAGAGGTCAAGATTGTCTGAACAATTATCATAAGTCAACTGAAATGGAGAAAATAGAATATGGTGCATTGGGGAATAACAGAAGGTATATCAAAATGTAACAGGGTGTAAAGGTTGTCAGAAATCTACCACGAGCCCAGAAACATATCATACCATAAACATCATAATCATGGTCTTCGTTAATACATAAGTAACATAATGGAGTAGCTAGCTCCCAGAAATGTGAAAGGCGTGTATTGTACACAGCACCAGTCAACAGAAATATATCATATAACATAACAGATCAGATCTATGATGCATCCATACGCCCCTGCAGAAAATCATAATGGCCAAACATAATATATAACAGAAAGGGACGGGGTGGAACATCACTCAACCACCCTAGAGTCATGCCATTGATGCATCAATGACATGGTCATGGAACCCCCATGACTAGTGATAGCTCGGGTATCAAACTGAAGGGTCAAACACAATGTCATAGTAATGACACAGAGTCTAAGGTCATCAGAAATGTCATAATCATAGGTTCATGTCAAAGGGTGCATAGCAAAGGTTCATATCAAAGGGTGCATAGCAAAGGTTCATAATCAATGGGAACATAGCAAAGGTTCATAATCAATGAGAACATAGCAAAGGTTCATAATCAGAAGTTAAGTAAATCAAAAGATATGAAATGGATCATGAGAAACCTTATCAGAAAGGTCAGAATATCTGTACCTTATTCAGAAAGACACCCAGGTAAAAGATGGGTCACAAAGGAATGGAAATGTCACTCTTTCTCCACCGAACCTAACCATTTATAATCACATGTTACTTATAGGCTCGTTTTAATTAGATTACATGATTTAAGCTTCTTTCTATTTTTAGAAACTTTATATTTTTTGTAACCTTCCAGATTAAGTAACTTTCTATAATTAATAATTTTCTATTTTTAGTAACTTTCCATATTTTGTAACTATCCATATTTAGCAACTTTCCATATTTAGCAGGTCTCCATATTTAGTAACTTTCCATATTTAGCAGGTTTCCATATTTAGTAAGTCTCCATATTTAGCAAGTTTCCATATTTAGTAACTTTCCATATTTAGTAAGTTTCCATATTCTACAGGTTTCATATTTAGTAACTCTTAACACGATTCCCCAATTTAGTTTAAATTCGGGTTTTGGGTGAGGGATTATCAAATAAGTTTAACATATTCACACACAAGTCAAAACGCCATTAACAAGTCATACACGGCATAGAAACATGTATTGGGCATCAAGCATCAAAAGAAACACTTTGGACATATAAACAACACATGCTTACTTGTTAACTGATTTTACCATAAAATTAAGCCCAATTAACGAATTTTACAAACGTATCAGAAGCCCAAACTAAAAATCCAAAAAATTACCACAAAAGCCCATATGTCTTAGGAGTCTACTGGAATTTTCCCAGACTTTATTATCATGTGTAAAACCCTTTTGTAAAATTGTTTAATTTAAAGTGTTCAGATTCGTAACTGCAGCTACACTTTAAAAGTATGCACTTAAAAACCTAAACATATGACTTCATAAAATTCTACAAAAATTCCAGGAAGTATTCCACATACGTAATATGACTCCTGTAAAATTGTGGCCTCTAATTCTCTACGGTTTGGAAACTAAAAATCATAGAAACCGACTAAAAAACATCTCAGCAAACACATTTTAACACATGATAACATTAAATTCAGAAAAACGTCCAAATCAAACTCAAATTCGTTCAAACCAATTGGAATACTTTCCTAAGACACTAAGCTAGGTTTACATGTAAAATTTCAGTATTAGAAACTCCATAAGCTCACGTTATCAAGCACACAAAATCGAAATTCAAAATAGTCAGCCACACAAATCCATATTAGGTCATATCTAGCACCATTTATATTCTCCCATTCTGGTCCTGATTTTTATGAATTTTATACCATGCTTAAGTGTCTAATGGGAATCTAATATGTTTATCACCGATACCTATACATGTTGAACACCTACTGTAATTTTCTTAGATTTTATTTCCAAGTGATAGTACCCTTCCAAAAATCGTTTTCTCAAACCTGCCCAGAAAGATAACTGCACAGACACCCAGAAAGTTTGCATTTGGATACCCCATGAGAGCCCTTCAGAAAATTTTGTAAAAATTATTGTGAGTCCCTTACATTCCAAATATTATAACTGCAAAATTCAAGCTTCCAGTTCCTTTTAGTTTGAAAAATAAAATTCATAAACACCGATTGATTTTTATGTTCCCAAATCTCATGTTTGACACATGATCCCATAAATTCATAAACATGACCAATACGACTCCAAATCACTCCAAACCGATTGGAATACTTAAATATGACATTAAACTAAATTTACATGAAGAATTACAGAATTATACTGATTCAGTCCGAACCGGCTATCTTTTATTTCTCTATCACACAAGTCAACCACTTGTGAATGGTCAACCGTAATAAATAATAAAAGGCAAACAGCCTCAGAACGAATGCTCGTGTGTAGTGTGTGAAACCAGGCAAGTGATCACCCGGATCGTTTCCCAACGAGATGTGAATGGAAAACTGTGAAAAGCTAGGATTAAAGTGATTGATGATATGATATTTTTGATTTTGCTTTTCTAATAATTCTAAATAACAATTTAAAACAGATATGCACAATAAAATTAAACGCGAGTTAATTAACTTAAAAACGCGCAACGGAAAATCTAAAATGGGACTAAAACTGAAATATATAAAATTTAAAACCTAAAAATGTAAAATTACTTAAAACTTATTTAAAAACTTAAATTATAATTTTTTAACACTTTTTATTTAATTATTATTAATTATTTATTATTTAATTACTTATTAAACTATTTAAATTTATAAAAAATACTAAATGAACAAAGAAAATTATAAAACTTTTTCTAAAAATATTACTAAGTAATTAGAAACTAAGAAAATTATAAAAATGAAAATTACTTAATTAAAATTTAAAAAGATAAATTCTATTAAATAGAAGCTATCACTTTATTTCTATTTTTGGTTTTTCTTAAGGCCTAAAAATATATTTATATTTTTCCTAGATTACAAATGATAAAAGAAAATTATGAAAATTGGAATTATATTTTTCTGATTAATATTCTAATTATTATGATTTAATTACTATTAAAAACTAATTAAAATGACTAAAAATATCAAAACAATTCAGAAAATTATGAAAATTTACAGATAATTCTAAAATAATATTAGAAAGATAAGAAAAATAAAAGTGGAAGCTTGCTAAGCCTAAAAAGCAGATTTGGGCTAATAAGCAGTTTGGAATAAGCCCAAATATAAGCAAATAAGCACTAAAATTAACCAACTGATCAGGAAAAGCTAAATATGCTATAATAAGCTTAAAACAACTGAATAATACAAATAAGCACAAGGGATTAAGCTAGATAAGCACTTGGCTGTTATGAAACTTAACACAGAAATCTCAGAATAACGCCATATTGCAGACAAGATTAAGCTATGAAATAAGCTACTGAGATGGAATATTATGGGGGCAAAACTTAGCTTGGCTTATGAGCTATCTAGAAAACCTAAAAGCCCCATCAATAACACTTCAATTGAGGCCTGATTTAGCCCTAGATCAGCAACCAATCAACCTAGGTCTGCTGTGGCTTTTGACTTTTGCAGAATAAACAAGGGTTGACTTTGGTGAAGGTCTAATGGATCCAGGCTAATGATGATGATGTTTTATGATAAAATGAAACTATTTCTACCATTCTTAACACTTTCTATATCTAAAATGGGGATTTGGCAACCCAAAACTCCAATAGTGAAACTGTTGAAGTGATTGGTGACCAATTTTGACTATTTATCATATTAGAACTGAATTTTATGACTTATTTAACCTAAATGGACCTAATGTAATCTATTCAAGACAAGTTAACAGCAAAACAACAACATGATCACATAATACAGGCTTGATCCAAACACTCCTTTAAGTGACAGAAATGAAATTAAACTAAGCAATAAGGGGTTTCAGGGCTTGCAATCAACTTATAAATTCAAATTAACTATATTAGAGTAGAAATTAACACATTTAAACAGGCTGTAACAACAATTATCAATAGTAGCTTAATTAATCTAATTTAACACTAAAGAAATTAAAACTTAAAGAAACAAGCCAAAAAGCTTAACTTCTATTTGAAAGTGATCCAAACAAGTTCAAAATATTTACAGAACCATTTCCAGGTCTGCTGCACATCCAAGATCCAATTTCCCTCCTCTGTTGACTTTCATTGACCAAGTTCCAAATTGATTGAAACTGCTAAACAAGCCTACTACAAGCTATAAGTAGCTTTAATAAGCTTAGTTGAGTTGGAAATAGGTTAGTTGAAACCTGGACTTAAGAACATTTGCACTGATTCTAAAACAGGGAACATAAAAACAAGATTTTGGTTCAAACTTTAAATTAACACTAGAAATTAAGTTACAACTGATCAAACAGGTTTAGCTTAATACAATAAAAATGGAAATTACAAATTTAGAACTAATTTAAGACTTTTAAAATAAAAACGACATGGAAAAATTTAAGAACTAAAAACTACTTTAGCTACTCACTATCTACTACTCTTCTCTTCATTTTTCTTCATATTTATAAGTCACAGAAGCTTTCTTTCTCTTTCCCACTTTGTTTCCTAGCCATTGGATGAGCCAAATCGATCTTGGCCGTTTAATTCATTTTTGGCGCCAAAATATCTACTGACAGATATATGTTGAGTGTGAGGATTTTAAGGGCAATTAAGGGTCTTGGGAGGTTGTGTGAGGTGGAGGGACAGAGTGGGGAGAGTAGGTGATGAGGTGGTGGTGAAACCAGTGAGGTGGTGAAGTGGTAGGGAAGCAGTAATGGTGGTTTGGGAGGGAAAGGTCAACGGGGTCAAACCCCGTTTTATTATTAAAGGGTGTTGGGCTGGGGTGGTGTTGGGCCAGGATAATGGGTTTGGATTTTGGCTGGGTTTGGTTTTATTTATTTTGGGTTTGAAATAATAACAAGGGTCCGGTTGGTTTGGATTTTGGGTATTTTTGTTTGGTCCGGATTTTGGTTAGTAAATAAATCACAAGGACCAAGTTTGTAATATCCTGAAAGTATAGGGGCCTGATTTGGCAAGTTTCCAAAGTATCTTCAGGGACCTAACCTGCCAAATATGATAAACCAAGGACCATAAATGTAATTATTTTCCATTTTAAATTTCCAAGGACCTATTTTGCCATTTTTGAAACTTCAGGGACCTAAGTTGCCATTTTTGCAATTTTAAACTTCAAGGACCAAGTTTGACAACTCATGAATCCCTAGGGACTTTAAATGACATTTTACATGATTTGAATATCCAGGGACTAGTTTTGTCATTTTGTGAAAGATCAGGGACTGAAACTGTAAATTATGTGTATTTTGCATGTTTTTCATCAGTTTTCAATCCTTTTGCATTTGTAACACATAAAAACACAATACAATGATATTTTCTGAATTTTAAAGCATAACTGCATGTTTTTAAATGTTTTTGCAGTTAAAATGTGACAGAAATGATGAGTATTTAGACACTCATCAATCCCCCACACTAAACTATTGCTAGTCCCTAGCAATTATTTATGAAGATTTAATGGATTTTTCTCTTTACCAAAAGCCATTACTTCTGGAGTAGCCAATGTTTTAGTATGTGATACTTTGGTACAATGATAACCAAATGATTTTGAGCAAACCATCAGCTGTCAACGGTTTTGATTTGTCTTTACCAAAAGCCGTTTGCTTCCGGACTAGCCAACTCTTAGATAAATTATCAATATTATCTTTGGTGAGCTGATTACCAATCATGGTTTTTCACTGCCTTTACCACAAGCCATAACCTTGCGGGCTAGCCAACTCTTCACTTATAAGGATATGGTGAGTCGAATACCATACAATTTTGGGCAAATTGTAAGCCATAAACGGATTTGATATATCTTTACCAAGAGCCGTTTGCTCCTGGATTAGCCAATCCTTATGTGGGTTAGACATGGCGGACTGATAACCATTTATTGCGTTCTAAGTGAGAAAAAAATTTTAAAATTTGGGCCAAAATGGGGGTACTAGATGGTACATTTGATCAAATTCGCAAGAATTCCCCCCCACACTTAGAACTGAATATTGCCCTCAATATTCAAAGAACTGGTTGTTAAACCAACACTTAGAACGTGAAAGGGAAATATTAAATAGCCATTATTTAATATACACACTTTTTTTTTTTTTTTTTTTTTTTGACTGTACATATTTACAACATGTGGGGCATCTCCCCCACACTTAGGTGAAACATGGGTGAAAACCCATATTATGCTATTGTTTTTATTAACCGAGTCGCTAGCTTGACTCGACCCCGAATTCATTGGTTCATGGGGAAGCAAGTGGAACAAAAATTCTCCATCGGACTTTCGTTCAAGATGTTTGGATAAACACTGAAGTACTTGAAAGTTCCACTCCGATGAGATATACACAGAGATCCGGCTCATAAATGATAAATGAAAATGCCGGGATCAAAGATAGTGTCTTCATTCCCTAAGGAGTGAAGAACAGGAGAAGTCACCGTGTAGGTGAAGAAAAGAAAGAAAGTCATGATAAAAATCATGACTAACTCATCATCATTAGAAGGAGAATTCATGATTTCCACATCATGAATCTCATCATTTAAGCTCGGATGATCAAGACATATTCTGGGCGGGAGGGATGGGATTTTGATATCAAGCAAATTCTCAGTGTTGAGAATATTTCCCTCCGGGACATAAAGATTTTCTTTGTCAAGATCAAAGTAAAAGTTATCATACTCCGGCGGAGATATGATATGAGTGAGTTCACTGGGGAACTCCTCAAAGGTGAATGAATCAATATCGGGGAGAGAATTATGAGAATGAGAAGTGGTATTGCCACTAATTTTCTCTCCCATCTGATCAAAACAGAAGGCTTCCCTATCCGGAATAGAATCATCGGAAAATATGTCACTATCCTTTATGGGGATAGGAGATGAAATGGGTTTTTCTTTGAAAGCCTCGATTTTAGAAATGAGAAGATTGACATTCAATAATGTTGCTCGAAGAGCTTCATCTTTGATTTCAGTGTCAATTTCATCATTCTCTTCTTCTAAGCTGACTGGCTCAGAAGGAAATTCCTCCATATAAATGATGTCTCCACATGATAAAGTATCATCATTAGTGGAATCGGAGAACATCTCAAAATGATCTTTTGAAAAATCAAAAGGAGGAGGGATATCACACATTTGATCAAAAGTTCCCCGTGACTCACTTGGGATTGAGACAAGGTTCTCAACACAAGACTTTATGAATTCGTCCGATTCCTTTTCAGGAACAGTGTTAAGATGCTCATCTCCCATGCTTAGAGAGTTAGTGGGAACCTCGGGTGTGATAACAACAGACTGAGTTTCAACTGATGAACTTGATGAATCATCATCAAAGATATCTTCATCATCACTGTCATCAGGAATGAAACGAAATTGAGAGCTAGATCTGGCTGCTTTTTCTTTTGCAATTGATTCCTTAATAGATTTTTCAAATGCGTCTTGGGAATTTATTTTAGCAGCCCGCTCTTCAGCTAACAATTCTGCCATGGATTTCTCATGTGAATTTTCTTGGGCATTATTAACAGCCGAATCATTAAGTGTATCCACAAAATTTTGAAGTTTTTGTAATACATCTTCGAAAGATTCTTCAAGAGGTGATGACTGAGGTTGAATCATTTGATACTGTGGAAGTTGGTCCTGATAAGAATGATCAAAATTGTCACAAGGGCCATGCTCATAGACAAGCGGGGTCCTCGTTTGACAATCGGATTCATAATGTGGACCACCACAGTACTCAAAACAATACATTTGCTGTGACTGATTCGGCGAATCATAAGGATATTGGTCATAGACAAACCCGTTTCCCGGATTCACAATGCTACAACCATGGCAATTTCCACCATTAGGAGGTCCCCCACACTGTTCACAACCATAGTTGTAAGATGAAGACATTTGGGGCTGTGGAGAGTAGTCGGAGAAATTTGGCGGTTCATTGAAAGAATTTGGATTATAAGTAATTGAATCCCTTGAACCGCAAAACAAACAACTTCCGTCTCGAATATCATTACCACATTGTTCACATGTACACCAACGACATGGCAAACCGAAAAGCGGCTCACCACAACCGACACAAGGAATAAAATCCGGAGGTGGGACAAGTGGTGTGCTCTGAGAGCTAGGAATTTCCACCACTTCCGTTATGGTCTCTGGTTTTTGTTTTTGAATAACGTGAAGATTGGGCAAGTCGTTCTTTTTAGTCACTGTTCTAAGTTCTGTACGTTTGCTTGACAAACTTTTAACCGTAAATTGTGAAAGGTCTGGATTAATTCTTGACTGTTTGCCATTAATAGCATGTATCTTGGGCTGTGAAGGGCAGTCGGAAGAACTTTGAGAATCATTGATGGAATTAAGCTCTCTTTCGAGGGCTAAATCACACCAATAACAAGATCCGTTAGGTGCATCATTTCCACACTTCTCACACGAACACTTGAAACAACGAAGATTATTACTCACTGGACCTCTACAACGAAAGCAGCAATAGCCCAGTGACGACATAGAAGAAAGGTATAAGAAGTTTAGAATCAAATGGATAGAGGGTAAAGGGATAAAGAATCAAAAAGGGTAAGAGGGTAAAGATGAATATTTTTGGGTTTTTGGTTTTTTCAATTTTTTTTTTCAACAAGATCAAAGCACAACACAAGGAACTAAAACCTTAAATCAACCAGCGTACGGTAGCTCTCTAACTGAAAAACGCACAGAGTGGCGGAGAAGAACAAAGGTGGGCAATTAATGCTCCTTAAAAACCCGCTTCTTTCAGTCCGACAATTTAATGTCAGACTATCCTAGAACCTCCGTTAGAGTTTGTTTATCAATCAAAGGTGAGCCGATATCGCAAGCGACACAAAGGCAAGTTTTAATCTTTGGTTTGGGAACTTATTATGGTCGTACCCCCAGTTAGGTAGTACTCTGTCTTGATTTTCGATGGTAATTTTTTATTGTTATTTATTATTAACAAAGAAAACGGAAATTATTTTTGGTGTTTTTATTTTTTATATGATAATAATAATAATAATATATATAGAAAAGAAAAGAAAATATTTTTGTATTTTATATTGTTTTTGGGAAATAGGAACTTCTGATAGAAGGATCTCGAATCACTAATCGCTAAAACTTACACAACTGTCGCAGCACACCTCCCCGGCAGCGGCGCCAAAATTTGATTCAGTCCGAACCGGCTATCTTTTATTTCTCTATCACACAAGTCAACCACTTGTGAATGGTCAACCGTAATAAATGATAAAAGGCAAACAGCCTCAGAACGAATGCTCGTGTGTAGTGTGTGAAACCAGGCAAGTGATCACCCGGATCGTTTCCCAACGAGATGTGAATGGAAAACTGTGAAAAGCTAGGATTAAAGTGATTGATGATATGATATTTTTGATTTTGCTTTTCTAATAATTCTAAATAACAATTTAAAACAGATATGCACAATAAAATTAAACGCGAGTTAATTAACTTAAAAACGCGCAACGGAAAATCTAAAATGGGACTAAAACTGAAATATATAAAATTTAAAACCTAAAAATGTAAAATTACTTAAAACTTATTTAAAAACTTAAATTATAATTTTTTAACACTTTTTATTTAATTATTATTAATTATTTATTATTTAATTACTTATTAAACTATTTAAATTTATAAAAAATACTAAATGAACAAAGAAAATTATAAAACTTTTTCTAAAAATATTACTAAGTAATTAGAAACTAAGAAAATTATAAAAATGGAAATTACTTAATTAAAATTTAAAAAGATAAATTCTATTAAATAGAAGCTATCACTTTATTTCTATTTTTGGTTTTTCTTAAGGCCTAAAAATATATTTATATTTTTCCTAGATTAAAAATGATAAAAGAAAATTATGAAAATTGGAATTATATTTTTCTGATTAATATTCTATTTATTATGATTTAATTACTATTAAAAACTAATTAAAATGATTAAAAATATCAAAACAATTCAGAAAATTATGAAAATTTACAGATAATTCTAAAATAATATTAGAAAGATAAGAAAAATAAAAGTGGAAGCTTGATAAGCCTAAAAAGCAGATTTGGGCTAATAAGCAGTTTGGAATAAGCCCAAATATAAGCAAATAAGCACTAAAATTAACCAACTGATCAGGAAAAGCTAAATATGCTATAATAAGCTTAAAACAACTGAATAATACAAATAAGCACAAGGGATTAAGCTAGATAAGCACTTGGCTATTATGAAACTTAACACAGAAATCTCAGAATAAGGCCATATTGCAGACAAGATTAAGCTATGAAATAAGCTACTGAGATGGAATATTATGGGGGCAAAACGTAGCTTGGCTTATGAGCTATCTAGAAAACCTAAAAGCCCCATCAATAACACTTCAATTGAGGCCTGATTTAGCCCTAGATCAGCAACCAATCAACCTAGGTCTGCTGTGGCTTTTGACTTTTGCAGAATAAACAAGGGTTGACTTTGGTGAAGTTCTAATGGATCCAGGCTAATGATGATGATGTTTTATGATAAAATGAAACTATTTCTACCATTCTTAACACTTTCTATATCTAAAATGGGGATTTGGCAACCCAAAACTCCAACAGTGAAACTGTTGAAGTGATTGGTGACCAATTTTGACTATTTATCATATTAGAACTGAATTTTATGACTTATTTAACCTAAATGGACCTAATGTAATCTATTCAAGACAAGTTAACAGCAAAACAACAACATGATCACATAATACAGGCTTGATCCAAACACTCCTTTAAGTGACAGAAATGAAATTAAACTAAGCAATAAGGGGTTTCAGGGCTTGCAATCAACTTATAAATTCAAATTAACTATATTAGAGTAGAAATTAACACATTTAAACAGGCTGTAACAACAATTATCAATAGTAGCTTAATTAATCTAATTTAACACTAAAGAAATTAAAACTTAAAGAAACAAGCCAAAAAGCTTAACTTCTATTTGAAAGTGATCCAAACAAGTTCAAAATATTTACAGAACCATTTCCAGGTCTGCTGCACATCCAAGATCCAATTTCCCTCCTCTGTTGACTTTCATTGACCAAGTTCCAAATTGATTGAAACTGCTAAACAAGCCTACTACAAGCTATAAGTAGCTTTAATAAGCTTAGTTGAGTTGGAAATAGGTTAGTTGAAACCTGGACTTAAGAACATTTGCACTGATTCTAAAACAGGGAACATAAAAACAAGATTTTGGTTCAAACTTTAAATTAACACTAGAAATTAAGTTACAACTGATCAAACAGGTTTAGCTTAATACAATAAAAATGGAAATTACAAATTTAGAACTAATTTAAGACTTTTAAAATAAAAACGACATGGAAAAATTTAAGAACTAAAAACTACTTTAGCTACTCACTATCTACTACTCTTCTCTTCATTTTTCTTCATATTTATAAGTCACAGAAGCTTTCTTTCTCTTTCCCACTTTGTTTCCTAGCCATTGGATGAGCCAAATCGATCTTGGCCGTTTAATTCATTTTTGGCGCCAAAATATCTACTGACAGATATATGTTGAGTGTGAGGATTTTAAGGGCAATTAAGGGTCTTGGGAGGTTGTGTGAGGTGGAGGGACAGAGTGGGGAGAGTAGGTGATGAGGTGGTGGTGAAACCAGTGAGGTGGTGAAGTGGTAGGGAAGCAGTAATGGTGGTTTGGGAGGGAAAGGTCAACGGGGTCAAACCCCGTTTTATTATTAAAGGGTGTTGGGCTGGGGTGGTGTTGGGCCAGGATAATGGGTTTGGATTTTGGCTGGGTTTGGTTTTATTTATTTTGGGTTTGAAATAATAACAAGGGTCCGGTTGGTTTGGATTTTGGGTATTTTTGTTTGGTCCGGATTTTGGTTAGTAAATAAATCACAAGGACCAAGTTTGTAATATCCTGAAAGTATAGGGGCCTGATTTGGCAAGTTTCCAAAGTATCTTCAAGGACCTAACCTGCCAAATATGATAAACCAAGGACCATAAATGTAATTATTTTCCATTTTAAATTTCCAAGGACCTATTTTGCCATTTTTGAAACTTCAGGGACCTAAGTTGCCATTTTTGCAATTTTAAACTTCAAGGACCAAGTTTGACAACTCATGAATCCCTAGGGACTTTAAATGACATTTTACATGATTTGAATATCCAGGGACTAGTTTTGTCATTTTGTGAAAGATCAGGGACTGAAACTGTAAATTATGTGTATTTTGCATGTTTTTCATCAGTTTTCAATCCTTTTGCATTTGTAACACATAAAAACACAATACAATGATATTTTCTGAATTTTAAAGCATAACTGCATGTTTTTAAATGTTTTTGCAGTTAAAATGTGACAGAAATGATGAATATTTAGACACTCATCATATACCCTTATTAAACTCGAGCTATAACACACACATATTCGACCTACAAGATGTCCCGTTTCAAGAATCCATTTTAGACCACTATAACACATTTTTTAATCATACAAACATCACAAAAGCCCTAATAATTCATGAAACATGTATATAACATCTTCGTAACATATGCATAAGATCACACAAACATAAACCCTATCAAAACCCTAATATAATTTCGGTAAAAACTCATATACATCCGAATTCAATCAATTACCAAACATATTAAACCTAAAATCATTTTAATCCGATTTTTTTATCCATATGTTTTTGTTTTCAATTACATGTGTATAAGAGCCGAATTGTGACAGAAAATAAAGGATTAGATGATAACTTAAAAGCCAAAATTAATGAAAAAGGAACCGAGAAAAACACCACAATTAAACACCCGAGAACTACACAACCAAAAACACCTTGAATCTTCTTCTTCCTTGTGTTTTTTAAGAGCAAAAGTGATGTCTAGGGTTTGTATATTTTTTTTTTGTATTTCGGTGATGGGGAGGGGTGGGAGAACCGACCTTTTTTTTTTTTTTTTTTTTTTTTGTTTGTTTGTTTATCAAACTCTAGTTAGGCTTGGGCTTGGGTTTGGAAAATAACAAAATTAGCCTTAAACTTTTATTTTATAATAATATAATGTATAGTATTTAATACTTAATAATTTAATTAGATTTTAGGTTAAAATTCAAAATGGTAAATAAAATGCAGGTCCAAATTTTTGGGGGTTTTACAACTCTTCCCCTCTAGAAGAAAAATTTTCATCCTCAAAATTTGAGTAGAGAAATCAGATGGAAATGTATCGAATCACAGAAGATGTCATATACGTATAATTCCTTAGTTTCTTATGACCCGATCCTGACGCTCCAAGATAGCCTCAGGCTCTTCAATAACAGACAAATCATAACACATCTCGATCGAACGAATGCGGAACATATACATGACAGATGATATTTGTAATCTCACTAAGAGATACATGAAACACATGTACACATGAGGCAAATACGGAGGTAGTGCTAAACGGTAAAATCTCATCAATTCTATCGAGATTCTGGACGAACTAAGGAACTTGCTAATACACAAAGAAGCATACAACGAATCATCAACGTATCAAAAGCTTCATAAAGAGGTGGGTAACATATTCATATCGACGATCAACTAAGCACATATCGGAATATCAAAAAGTATCTGACGTCTAGTGAAATAGGCAGAATGATCGCACGGTCAAAATAAATCTAAGGTCTAACGTGTCGTGAACTAAATCTTCCTCAACGCCAAAACGCCCAACACTGTTGTACGGAATATCACACGGAACACACCAATTCCCGGTCTAGAGTTTCAGAATTTCTCTTCCAACATGATAACTAATCCATTAGTCATTGAGTTTACTCAGGTCCTTCAATAAACCACTCCCTAACCCAATTTAACCCAAAAGGTGTTCTTCATCTCTGTCAAAAATTCCTGCTCAATACATCTTCTAAGCTCGAATAGTTGTTCTGCTTATCCATCAGTCTGGAGGTGCAAAGCATTTCTAACTCGAGTCTGGTCCCTCAAGCTTTCAGTAGCCCTTCCTAGGAATGTGATGTTGAAACGCGAATCTCTGACACGATTACTGCAGATGCGCCATGTAGTTTTGAATAATCTTCTGCAGAAAAAAATCACTGCCAATCTTCCAAGTGAGCCGACCTAGTCAAACCGTCCTCTACCACTTAAGTCGTGTTGTCCTTCCTAAATGTGTGTGGAATTCCCGTTACAAAATCCCTGAAAGTTTAATCTCACTTCTACATACTAACATCCAACACTAAAGAAAAGCCGCTTGTATGCTGATACTGAATCTTAAATTGTTGACACGCCAACCACTTCACCACTAATGTAGTCACAACCGTCTTCATACCATCCCATCAAAATTTATGATGCAAGTCTCAACACATAATAGTGCAAGTAAGATGAGTAGGGCAAATAGTTTGCTTCAATCAAAACCGCTTCCTTCAAGGCTTCTAACATGGATCATGCTTCACCGTCTTGCTCCCGAGCTTCTTCACGCCTGTCACCAGTCACTCCCCAGCCATCCATCGGATAGTTCACTTTTTGTAGTTATAGTTGTACCAACAATCTTCCCGTGTTGCATAAGGGCAATAGCTAAGTCCACTTCTTGAGTAGAAACAAATCCCTTTTCAACTTCTCAAAATTTCTCCTCTCATTCTTCAATCCAATCTGAAGTTTACCCTTCGAGAGTATAACATATAGCTTCTTCTGATGTAGAAACCTCAATCAGAGAATACGAAGATGATTTCCGTGTTTCTCTTTCGTCTCTGAATCTACCAATATGTCATACTATGACAAATTATCCAAGTATTCATGAAAGACACGATTCATCAAGTTCATAGCAACAGTCGGAGCAGTAGCCAATACGATTGGAATCACCATACTCATAGAGATCAAAACGAATATGGAAAGAAATTCTAGGAACATCTCACCCCTTTAAACGTAACTGAAAAATAATCAGATCTAAAATTCATCATTGGGAAAACTTCACACTCTGGAGTTGATTAATCAAATCGTCGATTCGAGGTAACGGATAACGGTTCTAACCACGATATATTCAGCTTCCCGAGATCACTACACAACTTCATGCTATCATCATCCTTCTTCATGAATACAACTTGAGTACACCATGATTACACACTCAAATGCATAAAACCACTTTCTAAAAGCTGGTCCTTCAATTCTATCCATTCAACTGATGTCACAAGATACTGATCTCAGGCACTTCCCAAGAAATCCTATGATCCCAATAAGTTCAAGTTATATGATGTAACTATTATCACGTTGGCCAGGCGTCATAATACTTGCATCATATACACATGCCCTTATTGCAATCACAGTTTACCTCGAGTCATGACTAAACAAACTTCATAACCAGATTAGAACAAGATCACACTCAGATGGAAATCTTGATAGTTTATTAAGGAATTCATTACGAAAATTTTAAAAAAAAATGAATAACTCTCGAGTTGAGTTTCATCAAACTAAATATCTTCACAACCGCGACAGATTAACGTACGAATTTTTAAAACAAATGAGATCATAATTATTTACCAGGTTGGGAACCATGGTATAGAGTTTGAGTTTCTCAAATCGCCAAAGATTACAAATCTAATATGACTGTTGTTAGCATTATGATACTTAGTCAACAAATCCATATTCAAAATAACATCGAATTAACATTCCAAAAGGAAATAGATTAGAAGAACGAACTTATCTTCCAATACCTTCAAAACATACTGGATAATTTCGATACTCGTGACGGATAATCACAAGTTTTCTCATAGGAATAGAAATGAGTAAAGCAGATTCTAATAGTGTAGAGGAGACCTTAATATGCTTAGCAAAAGCAAGGGAAACTATAGAATGTGTCTGTAACACCCCAACCCGATAAGGGTAGAAGTATTCCGTTATGGTGACATATCAAAACAAACACAAGCATAAGAGTTAAATAATACAAATGAAATTCAAAGGTTACAAAGGGAAAATCTAAAATACAAGGTTACATGAGAAAATTCAATAATAAATTCTAAGTCTACAATCGTAATTACTTCTAGTCATCTCTACTCCAGAATAGCTAATAAGGTCTTTTAAGTCCAAAGTACTTTCCACTCATAACCCAGCTTCCAACTAAAACCTGCCGCAGGAAAGGAAATGCGGCTGAGCTTAAAAAGCCCAGTGTAAAGATATATATATACAACATAACATAACGGTAAATGAGCATAAGCAACGAAAGAATAGGAATACAAAACGAAGAGCATAATCATGAAAGTCATACGAATATTAAAGAGAACTAAGAATCAAGAGGACATGAGAACTGATTAAGTAATGAAACAAGAGAAAATGAAATAAGGAAAATTCATGTAAGGATGTGCCATAAGAACTCCATATCATAATCCGTCAAATCATATTAAAGCAAATACAAGTATAGGAAGAGGGGAGACCTCTAAGTAATAATAATAAAAGTGTGAGAAGGAGTGCAAGGCACACACCACCTGGTCACCATAATCACATAAAACATAAAACCTAGGATGCATCCATACGCTCCTTAACATAAGTATATATTTCAGTAGTAGACTAAGCACACACACGCATTAATGGCCAATAGTGATCGCGATATAATACATATACATAAGGGGGCACACACCACCGGAAACAAGTCAGCCAGAATAAGTGATTGCTTCAAAATCCGCCCATTCCTAAATATAATCTCCAGATTCCTTCCATAATTCGTCAAAGTTCGCATAATAAAACCATCAGCCAGCATACGTAGATTGAACACAGAACGGAATTACTAATAGAGAACCTAAATCATTCAAAAGACCTTATTATCAGGTAACAGAAACTTAAGTAGGTTGAGGGGGAAGTGAATTGCGTCATCAATGGCTTCATCCTTCACAGAATCAACTCTCCCAAACGCAATGTTCGCTTCAAAATTCATCCACTCAAATACATGATTTCAAATCTCTTCCAATTCCAAGTAGTATGTCTACGTCTGTACATATGATTATAGGGTGGAAAAGAATTATAAACTTGAGTCTGGTCCCTCAAGCCTTCGGCACCTCTTCTGGACACTGTGGTGTGGTAACGTGAATCTCTGACATGATCACTGTGCATTCTTCCATTCGTGAGTCTGCTTCTACTCTCAATTCCTCTTAGTACAACTAAAATGAATAGAGATGCAAGACTGCGTGTCTTTGACAGGACTTCTAGCACAGTTCAAAATTCGCCAACTCAAACTGCTGTCCTCACTGGATAACTGGTAGTGTTGTCTGCTACAATCTCTGAATGCCAATCAAATCTACTCTTCCAGAACAAAGGGTCATTCTACTTAATACGAAGATGATCTACATGTTCCTCGTTCATCTCTGAGCACAACACACTGTCATACTATGACAATTGTCCAATTACTCGCGAAAATATGATTCTTTTAGCCAATACAATTGGCATCATTAAGACTCATATTGATCACAACGAGTACGGAAGCAGCTTCAGGAATCGTCTTAGGAAAACTTCACAACTACTTCACATCACCTATCTTCCTCTTCACGAATAAAACTGAAATGCCTCACGGAGGTTATTCTCAGTTAGGTCAACTCCCTTCTTAGGAGTTCTGGTTGTTGCTTCTTCAGTCCTTCAAACTTAAATGAGGCCGTCTGATACAGAGTTTCAAAGGTAGACCAAATCAGTCATTGATACGCGGAAATGGATAATGATTTTGGATAGTGATACGGTTAAATTCACGATAGTCTATACGTCGCGGCATACATCCCTCTTTCTTCTTCATAAACCAATAGGAGCATTCAAAGAGAACACTGAGGTGAACAAAATCATATTCCATCAGCCCCCTCAATCTCTCAACTTCTATGGCATCATGGTTTCGTTAATTGAGATCGGTTCAAAGTCAATTCTACCTTCCAAGCAGGAGGGAATCCCAAGAGGTTCATCAGAAAAACAACAAAAAAATTTGTACAACAAATACTTCCAATGCCGTAGCTTCCTAAGGGTGGATACTAATAGGTGTCAGGAGAAATTTGACAATCAAACTAGATCCGAGTAAGTGTTTCCATAATAACACTAATCTTAACAGATTTAAGTGATTAAGAGTTATCAAAGCTAAATTAGAACGAAGTAGATTGTTTAAAGTTCACATATCGGATATGGTAGCCCATGGTAGCTTTACAAAAGTCATCCAATCCATAACCAAAAGACCTCAAGGTCAATTATACCAAGAGTAAACAGATCCGCAAAATGAATATGGTCGTTAAACTAGACGGATAGTTCATATATCAGAGTTAAGTACTTGGTTCATCAAGGTGTTGAGATAGATAAGCGAATTGTTCAAGGTGTTGGAATCTTGCTTAGCTCCTTAGCAAAATGATAGGTACAGTGTGCATCATCGAAAATACGAACATCGTAAGGTTGTAAAAAGTGAGACGTATGGGATATCAATTGTCAGCATCATTATGCTTAGTTAACAAATCCATACTGAGGTAGTGTTTACATCATATCCTTCCAAAGGAACTGATTGGTAGGCAAGGTTCATAATCAAGGGGGAGGGAACAAAACTTCCTAAATCCGTGGTTAATAATCACTAGAGTTCTCACAAGAGTAGTAATGGATTTTGCAGGACTGAGTAGTATCATATGATACATTTATACCCAGCACGGGTAATTAATTCATAGAATGTGTCAAACACATTAGGGTTAAATGACCTTCGGGATGGTCGGAAAGGTATCAAACTGTTTATCAAATAGATTGGAAGTGGAGATCAAAATTGGGAAGTGAAACTTAAATGGTGCAAGGTATCCGTATAGTTCTCAAGGAATTCCAACTTACTTGGTTACTAAGCTTAAGTTACAAAACTTCCTAGCTTCTGAAACAAATGTTCTTATAAGGCTTAGCTGAAGGCAAAGGCACGAATCGGAGTGATGCGGAAGCAATGCTACTTACATAGATGTCCTAGTCTACCCATTCCTCACCGGTAATAACGTAAGTTCCTATAGGGAAATCCTAAAGCAAATTTTCAAAGGTTGTCTTATGAGCGCCTACAGTGGAAACTTAATGGTCTAAACTTCACAGGTCAAGGGTAAATGTATTACAAGTCGCAGCCTGTCTCTCTGATACCATAATTGTAACACCCCAACCGGATAAGGGTAGAAGTATTACGTTATGGTGACATATCAAAACAAACACAAATAAGACTTAAATAATACAAATGAAATTCAAATGTTACAAAGGGAAAATCTAAAATACAAGGTTACATGAGAAAATTCAATAATAAATTCTTAGTCTACAATCGTAATTACTTCTAGTCATCTCTACTCCAGAATAGCTAGTAAGGTCTTTTAAGTCCAAAGTACTCTCCACTCATAACCCAGCTTCCAACTAAAACCTGCCGCAGGAAAGGAAATGCGGCTGAGCTTAAAAAGCCCAGTGAACAGATTATATATATATATATATATATATATATATATATATATATATATATATATATATATATATATATATATATATATATATATACAACTTAACATAACAGTAAATGAGCATAAGCAACGAAAGAATAAGAATACAAAACGAAGAGCATAATCACGAAAGTCATACGAAATTAAAGAGAACTAAGAATCAAGAGGACATGAGAACTGATTAAGTAATGAAACAAGAGAAAATAAAATAAGGAAAATTCATGTAAGGATGTGCCATAAGAACTCCATATCATAATCCGTCAAATCATACTAAAGCAAATACAAGTATACGAAGAGGGGAGACCTCTAAGTAGCAATAATAAAAGTGTGAGAAGGAGTGCAAGGCACACACAACCTGGTCACCGTAATCACATAAAACATAAAACCTAGGATGCATCCATACGCTCCCTAACATAAGTATGTATGTCAGTACTAGATTAAGCACACACACGCATTAATGGCCAATAGTGATCGCGATATAATACATATACTTAAGGGGGAACATCGTAGATCTATCACACCTCTACGGGAGTGTCATGCCTAGGGTGCCATCCTAGACATGGTCATGGTATGTAAAACCCAAAAATTCGAATACCAAAATACGTCTAATTTTGAATTTTACCATGAAGTTTATTTTGATTTAATTTTAACCTTAAACTATATACTATTTGTTATATTAACAATATTAATTACTAAATGTTTCATATTTAATAAAACACACAAAATAAGAACAAAATAAAATGTGTATATTTTTATATAAATTGAAGATACTCTGTCCACTCCTTGACTTCCTCTTCACACACTCATTAAAATACAATATTAGTATTTCCTACTTTCCAAAATAACCATTCACACCTAAAACTTATTGATATATTAAATGGGGATATATCAAATTTAAAAGTTATGTTTCAAACTTTAAACTCATGTTGGCCTTTCAAAAACAAAGAGTCAAAGATAATCGTCCAATACGTTTTATGTTTCCATTCTAAAAGTAAGAACTAATATTTGCACTTATCTCCATTATTCGGTTACTATAAAGATAATTACACATAATATTATGTAATGTGTTGGTGTTGTGTCTCTCGTATGGCTTGGTGTTGGTGTTAAAGATTATGTGTGTTTTGCTACTCTTGTGGGTCTCGTTAATCTAGTGTGGTATGTGTGAGTGGAGTCAATCTTAATGGGTCCTGTATATAGTTAGTATCAACATTTTATGTCTGTGATATGGTTAAGAAATCATGTGTGTCGATGGGTGACTAAACATAGTTAATTTTATACGAATTAGAAAACAACAAGGGTTTTTATGTGTGTATCTTATGATGGTTAAAACGTGTGCATTGGTCTTGGCATATTATATCTAAAAACCTGGAAGTGTGCATGCATAAAGGGCAGGTGTTGGATTATACGAATGTGTGTATGCATGGTATCATGGGGTCATCATATCATGTGGTATAGGGCGCTTAAATATGTATGTGTTTGGTGTCTTATTTTATCTAAAAGCTATTATTTTATTGTATGTAAAACCTGATTAAATACATTCGTATAAATAGAGGTTAAGGATGGTTTGTGATTCACATATGTGGTCCTATATGCATGCGTCCAATAGAGGGAAGAGTTTGAGTGGGAAGATTATGTGGGAATACATTCAGGGGTTGGATTTAAAGAATGGGATTGTGACTTATTTTTTTTTTTAATGTCTCGTTAACTTTGTAGGATCTTGTATTTGTGGTCTCGTTAGGCTGTTAGGCTATTTGTGTGTTTGAATTGTCTTGCTAAGGTTGTATGTGTGTTAATAATTGTTAACGAGAAGGATGTGAGTAAAAAGGTTCTTGATATGGTTTTTGTGTCAAAATGGGGTGTTTCGGTGTAAGTCTTATACGAGAGTATATATGTGTGAGTGTGTATGCGTTTTTTCCAAGTTTAATTATGATTCAAAATATGTTTACTTTGACTCTAATTCGACTAAACCCTAAGTTTCTAATTTGGTACATTAAACCCTAATTTGGTCAAACGTTTAATAAGAATACATTTTAACCTAAGTAAACCCAAAATATGTTAATGTGATTAATAACAAGTATTTAAAATCCGCTATGACATTAAATGAACTATAAATGGACATATAAGTAATTTATGATTAACCCGTGTAGATTCGTTGAAGAAGGAGTTTCCTTGTGTTCACTTTTCCGTTTGCTTTCATTTCAATTGCTAAAGTACGGATATTCTACCCTTTCTCCGTAAGGGTTTCGCATTGACTAATCGATTCTCGACTTTATTGCATTGATATGATATTCGTTGATGATTTCCGTCTGATATGATTTCTCATTTAGTTCTATGTCATTTAAAATATCATTCATTTGAGTTAATATTCTTTTATTTAAATATATTATGATTAATTTGTTATAATGTGATATCTTGTTTATTCTATTACCTGAGCTAACTAGTCATGGAGGTACCATGGCCATGTCATTGAGACACCAATGGCATGACACTATCTGTGGCGGTGTGATTGGCCCACGGCGTTCCCTTTTGATATGTATATTGAGCACGTGCATTTAGTTGCCATTTTGGTACGCCAATATATTTGTCTGAGTACATGTGTATGGTGGTGTACATAACTTTGTTTTGCAGGGAGCGTAAGGATGCATCCTAGGTTTGTTTTGTGATATGAATATGTTATGGCTTTGTAGTGAATGGTGGTGTGTGCCATACACCCCATGTCACTTTTGGGAGGTCATGTCTCCATTTGTTATGTTATGATATATTATTGTGTGATTAAGCAGGTGGTTGCTTTCTGAGCTCGTGGATAATTTCTTATGTTTCGTTGCTTTCATTACCTTCCACTTAATTTATTATTCGTTTGATTCTCATGACCTATGATCTCCTGTTCGTCAAATTCTTTTTGATTTCATTGCATATACTTAATTATATTCAGTTCAATATTCGTTTATATCCGTTCACTGGGCTTTTTAAGGTCAGCCGCATTTTCTTTCCCTGCGGCAGGTATTCAAGCGGGATGCTGGGATTTGAGTGACGAGAGTAGGAGCTTTTAGAGGACTAACCCAACCTTAGTTTCCCTACCTTTTAAAATTAGTTTATGACTTACGTCTTGGTTATTTATTTTATTTTAGAGTTGGAATTGATTTGTATTTCTTTGAAAGTCATTTTGTTTCATGACTTATCCTTATTTATTTAAAGTCTTTCGCTTGCGTTTATTATGTTCTGATTGACACCATAATGTGACATTCTGACCCTTGTCGGGTTGGGGCGTTACAATTATGGTACCAGAGCCTAGGTTCCGACCTGTAGTACCTTACGTTATGACCTGTGAGGATTGGGTAGACATTAGGCTTCCTTCTGCATTAACCGTTTATGTTCATACCTTGATCTTAACCTCTGATTTGTCTTTGTTTCGTTTATTAATCTTTTTAGATGGTGACCACACGTGCTACTACCCCTCCTGGAGGTGATCCTACTGCTTTTAATGCGGCTGTTGCTGCAACCGTTCAAGCCATGATACTAGATCTCACTGCCAGGATCGCTGACGAGCTTCGTCAGACAGGGACTTCTGGTGGTACTGGTGATGATGCTCCGCTCACCATGCATGGTTGGCTGGAGAAGTTTATGAAACAGAAACCTCAATCGTTTAGCTCTACCACCACTCCAATTGAAGCTGAAAACTGGATTGCCCATATTGAGAAGATTTTTGAGGTGTTGGGATGTGCAGATGAGTTTAAGGCTAGGCTGGCTAGCTATAAGCTAGAAGGTGATGCCCTCAGTTGGTGGAAGGCTTACAAGTAGGCTAAGGGAGGTGATGGATATGTTGTCACATTGCCATGGAAAGACTTTCGCGACCTTTTCTTTTTGCAGCATTTTTCGAGGTCCGAACAGCAGAAGTATGAGAGAGAGTATCACACCATTCGTCAGAAAGAGAATGAAACTAGTGGTGAATTCATGAATCGGTTCTTAAGGCTAGCTGGGTTTTTGGGGACAAAGGCTGGTACTTATGAAGAACAGGCAAAACATTTTAAATGGGCGTTGAATGACTGGATTCTAAATGGTATCGTGAACACTGAATTTACAGATGTTGCGCATGTTGGGAATGCGGCTCGAAACATCGAGATTCTACGTGAGAGGTCTAGGGATAACAAGAGGAACAGAGACGGGGACAAGATACGACCAGCTGAAGTGAGTGCTCGGAAGGGCTATGAGTAGAGGAGTTATGATCGACGTGGCTCAGATAGACAGGGTCCATACGAACAGAGGAGTTATGATCGGCGTGGTTCGGATAGGCAGGTTGATTACTATCAGAGGTCCGGGCGAGATCGTAGCCGACAGTCTAATCGTGTTACAGAATCATCTTATCAGAAGAAGTACCAAGATGAAACATCGTCTCCTCCATGTGGTACATGTGGGAAGTTTCACTCAGGGAGGCCTTGTCATAAGGTTACTGGAGTGTGTTTTTCATGTGGTTCGATGGAGCATAAGGTTCGTGATTGTCCTAAAAATGGTGGGAGAGGAAAGTGAGTCCGCGGTTCGTGGTTTCTTTATTTCATTTCATTTGTGCGTGTATTATACCCATTCCATTGTGCACTTTGATACATTTTATGCTTCTGGATTATTTCTACTGTTTGTTTGAAAGTTTGGAGTTAATAAGTGAAGTTCCCTATCGTTATCTCCATATTTGTTTCATATTCATGTTGTGTTATCATCCGTTACATATACGTTTTGTATCCGAGAAGATTTCTCATTTTTTGGTGAGCCTGAGGCTATTTTGGACCTTCAGGATCAGGTCATGAGAAACAAACATTTCCGTTTGTTGAAATCATTTTCATTCCTTTCGTAATATGGTATGTTTCCGTTTGATATTTCTACTCCAATTTCGAGGACGAAATTTTCTTCTTAGATGGGGAGAGTTGTAAAACCAAAAAATTCGTATACCAAAATACGTCTAATTTTGAATTTTACCTTGAAGTTTATTTTGATTTAATTTTAACCTTAAACTATATACTACTAGCCTAAGGCCCGGCCGTTGGCCGGCTAGCTTAAATAAATTTTTATCAAAGTTAACAAATTATTGTAATCATAATGTTGAAATCATGTTGTTGTAGAATAAATATGGATATAAAATATATAACCTTTAATATAAATGCTTAAATGATAACATGCTGTAACAAAAATTTTAAAAAGAAAATCAAAGACGATTTAGGACTTCTTTGTACACAACGTTTGTTGTGTGATTACAGTGGTTCCCATCACTGTCACAACACAATACTTTGAGGCCCTTTTTGCTCTTTACCCTTGATACAGCAACATATAATTGTCCATGTGAAAATACCGGTCGCTCCAAAAATAGTTCCACTTTAGATAATGTTTGCCCTTGACTCTTGTTAATTGTCATGGCAAAACATATAGATATGGGGAATTGTCTCCTGTTAAGTTGAAAAGGCATCTTCTTATCCGAAGGGCTGATATTCATTCGAGGGATAGCGACGACCATTCCTAATTTACCACCAGATATGATCTTTGCCTCGATGTTATTTACCCCCATTCGAACAATTTGTAACCTTGTACCATTACAAAGTCCACCTCTCTGGTCTATGTTGCGCAGACACATAATTGGAGCTACAACTTTCAAAACTAACTTATGATGAGGAATGCCAGACATTTTTATTGTGTTTAAGAATTCTGTAGTATACAACGACTCATCGTAGTTGAAATCCACATCTATATCGGACACAGAATCGAAACTATAGCAAACCTTCTCCCTCCCTTCCAATTTAGACATCATCCGGTCATTGATTTTGTCCACCTCTTCATGTGTGGCCGCAAGAATAGCTCGATCTTGAAAATATTGTGGATCCCACAAATTATCCTCCCAATTTTCGTAAGTATCTTCTATGATAGCGGCCACATGATCATCAGAATCAGGAATAAGCATTTCTTCCGGGAATTCAACCTCAGCATGACCGTCATTTTTTCCACCTATTTTTCCCTCGCCTATATTCAAAATCCATTCAGCAAAATCATTTATTTCGGCTGCATCATTTGGATATGACCCCACACGAAGCCGCATGTTTTGTGTAAGCTTTAAAACTGTGCAATGCTTCCACAAAAAAGACTTGTTAAGTGAAGCGTTCACCACGTCTTGCCTACTACCATTTGGAATGACAGGAAGTATTTGGCGAAAATCTCTGCCAAATACAACTACTTTACCACCAAAGACATTATCTTCATCGTTTTTGTAATCGCATGAACATATGTCCCTCAATGTTCTATCAAAAGATTCAAAAGCCATCTTATTGATCATTGGAGCTTCGTCCCATATTATTAGTTTTGCCTCCCTTATCAAATCAGCGAGATCTCCATCAGCTTTAATAGAACACATAGAATTTTCAACAATATTTATAGGTATAGCAAACCGGGAATGGGCTGTTCTTCCACCCTCAAGCAGAAGGGATGCAATACTACTCGATGCAACGTTTAAAACAATATTACCTTTAGACCTTAACGCTGCAGTCAACGTCTTGTACAAAAATGTCTTACCGGTCCCTCCGTACCCATATAAGAAAAACATGCCTCCACTATTATTTTCGCATGCATCAATAATAGTTTCATAAATACCTTTCTGCTCGTTGGTTAAACTGTTGAATAGTATTTCATGTTGTATAATGAGTTCCGGAATATTATAATCCAATTCATCGTAAATCAACCGGTTGTAACCTTCCATCGTAAACTCATCATTCGGGTAAGGCATGTTTACTATATTCTTTAGACTCTTTCCGCAACTTAACATCTTTTCCTCAATGTACGTTAAACATATATTGTATCTTTGGGTATCGGTTAGATGAAGATCTGCAAACCAAGAGATAGTACAATATTAAATACAAACGATTTAAAATGATTAACGATATATGTTATTGTGAAGAATAAAAATGCATAAATACCTGGATGATTAGGTTTTTTCTTTTCTAATTCTAACATACCTTCAGCTAAAAGACCCCATGTCTTCTCCCATACAACCTCGGGGCGTGACATACTGTCGGTAAGTATTAAACTGACGAAATAATTTCGTAAGTAATCTCCCATTCCCCATTCACTTGCTTCAATCAATCCATCTATACATTCCTTGTCCTCATCCAACAATCCACGGGCGTAACATGCTTCTTTACATGTATCATGAACCACACCTTCAGGGAACTCCCTAAAGTCTTCCCACTTTCGAGGACCTCTTACATGATTTAACAGCCTTCTGAGATAAAACACTTCGCCCCAAGAAACAGGAACGTGATGAATACGTCCAATGCTTTTACCTAATTATTAAAAAAGACGTGCCTGTTAAAAGTTATAGATGCTAATAGAAGAATAGTTATTTATCTAATGTCATAAATTGAATAATGTCATTGTTTACAAAATGAAAACTTACCTTGCTTTCTTTTAGTCCAAATTTTGTTTGTTTTATTCCAAACATATAATTTAGGAATTTCCACATACAACAACTTTCTCGCTTCCACATCATGTTCATTTAAATCCATCCAAGCTAAAAACTTGGAAGTGTTCGATGAAACCTTTTCAAGTTGGAAATCAATGCTTTCAGCTGGATCAAAAATGACAGATTGCTGGTTCGGGAGATGAAAAGGTAACCGTTCAACAGCGGGTGACCTGTGATGTATATCAAACCTGAAAATCCTCCATGCAGCCTCACATAAAGATAGGTACCGACAGTCTAAGTAATCTTTAATTTCATCTTTTTCTTCATCTTCTACAGCCGCAGTAACTCTATCCGGTCCCTTGTTAATATACTTAAACAGGTATTTGATTGAACCAAATTGATTGCAATATTCTACGTTGATGTGAGCTTGGTACCTTATAAACAAAAAACTATAAAAGTAAATATAATTATACTTAAACTAATAAGGATATAAAGAATAACAGAAAAAGAATGACTTGTTGTGGTACCTCTTCATTAACGTAGCATTATATGGGACAACAAAGCAAGAGTCAAGCTCAGCTCCTTGCTTGCTTACCGTTCTACCATTATAGCTCCTTTTGTATATGCAATAACCACTCTCGTCAATGAAAGTGGACTCATTGAATGTCTTAGGGAATTTCTTAGAACACTTATTATCAACCATGCACGGGCAAGTTGGATGTTCAGGACCACATGGGCCGTGCATCATAAATTCTTTAACCAATTGGTGTAGCTCGGGGTCTGCCTCTTTATCTAGTATCTCAGCCGATATACACCTGTCTACATCTGCCAGCAACCTCAACTTATCATTGGATTCCAACCATACACATAAATGACAATGAGGCAAACCGCGCTTCTGAAACTCTATTGTATATACTTCTTGTTGGATCGATATACTCTGACCAAACTAACTTGTAGCTTGTCTACGGTTTAACAACTTTGAATGAATTCAAAACTATTAATAATGAAACACTGATATACTTTGCTAAGTATGCGGAATCTACTTCAACAAAGCTAAGAAGAATTAATAAACAACTTTGAATATTATTAAAACCTTGAACCTGCTTTCTTACACAGATTCACTAACAAACTCTAAACTCTAATACTTCTAATAATTGACTAATACTTCTCTCTAATCTCTTTGATGCGTGGTTTTGCGACCTTACAACAGGTTTTACCTCTCGAGGGATCTCAAGAGGCTTACAACCCCACCAGGCAGTGTACCTGACCGATGTAGTATAGTGTAGTGGTAAGTACGGGGGATTGATCGTTCTCCACAGGGAATAGTGTTCGTTAGGTGTGAAAGACTACTCTAATTAGGTCTAAGGGTTGAGGAAGATTCTTTTTATGTTTTTTATAATTTTTATGAAAGCAAGTAAAATCTCGGGTTTGAAGGAGTGGGCGGAATTAGTTGCTAGTCAACTAACCCAAATTACTACGAATGCAAATAAAATAAAATAACAAAAATGAAAATGTTGGTGAGAAACTTATGTGTAGAGAAATGTGTTTACTTAGATTTCCTTACTCCCTAACTATCTTTTACCGGTTAATTAGTGTGTATTAGTTGCGTGGATGACGGGTGTATTCCTTAATACCATTCGTGGGGTGGCGTACTTACTTCCCCAACTCTACAAGCTCCTACTTCACTCCTATGTCGAGCCGGCTAGGAAGCTCCTAACATGGGATCACTAGAATTCGCTTGTGCATTAAATACAACCATAAAAACCTTTAGTACGCATTTGGTTCATGTTTCTTAAGACGTTCAAGCAAGTTACCGAATAGGAAGTTAGCCAGTTTTCTTAAGCCTAACATAGATAAACAATCATCCAATACAACTAACAACACACTAATAACCAATAATCAATAGCTAGGTTTCATTAGATCTAAGCAAACACAAGATAAATCTAGCCTAACATGTTAAACAAAAGACAAGAACAAGATAAAATCAAACAACACATAGACATATTGAATGATTAATTGATAACTTATCTTTCAATGTAACATGGAAGATCTCAAGGCAAAAAGCCTTGAAAAAGAAGCTAAAATCGTCTTAGGGTTTTCTCCCAAAATTCCACACACTAAGCCCTCCCCTAATGACAAAAAATTAGAAAACTATATATAGATTTTTGGATCTGACGGCGTCACCTTATGGAGTGTGACGCCGTCACCTCGCCGCTTTTAGGGTTCCCGGATGACCTTCTTGACGCCGTCCCTCTTTAGCTCTTCCAAAATCCATTCTGGCTTATCAAGGCTTGACGCCGTCGAACCTTGAACGTGACGCCGTCCCTCTTTGATTTAAGCCGTGACGCCCTTGATCAAGTTAAAGCGTGACGCCGTCAGAATTCACATGTTATTTTCACTGGCTCATCATGAGTAAATTTCACGTCCACTTTTTCTTGCCAAGGCATGACGCCGTCCAGAGTGAATTGTGACGCCGTCAAAGGTAACTTTTAGCCGATTTTTGAGACTTTGCCGTTTCCTTCACTTTTATGCTCCAAAAACGTCCAAAATGCCTCCTTTTCCAGATTTCTCCTCAAAAGTACCTAAAATGACAAAAGGAACGATTTAGGGCGATATTTGATCAAATAAATACGATTTAGGGCTTAAATGACCCCCTAAAAGCGGTACACTTTTCGCTTCATCAAATACCCTTACACTTGAGATTTGCTTGTCCTCAAGCAAATGCGCTTTTATTCTAATCAAAATACAAGTTAGGGGTCATTTAATGCAAACATAAAAGTAATTACAACAAATAATCGTTCCACTTCAATCATGATAAGCACGGAGATTACATACTAGCACCTCACAAGTAGTGTTTAGATACTCACATCTCTCAAGTGTCATCAAAATAAATCTCATAAATGAAAACGGATAATATCTCTCACTACCTGTCATAGCAAATAGATTACCATAGGCTTGGGAAAGGATCGAAAACCTCCTCCACTAGGCGTAAGCACCTAAGATAAACTATCAAAGAGGGCTTTTACATGGGTTATAACGTTAGGTGTAGGGAAAAGGAAAACACGGTTTTGTTGGATAAGGGATATTTTACTGGTGGCGAGTTAAAGATCTTGATTAATTACATGTACTGTACAATGTTGCTAAGCCAAGACTAGACTCAATCTTAAGCTAGAAACGAAATAACAAAATAACAAAAACATAAGATAAATATAAAATGAAACGGGATGGTAGTCCGTATGTTTTTTTCTATTTTTCATTTTCTCATTTTTTTGTGTTTTTCTTGATTTTTTTTTTTTTTTTTTTTTTTTTTTTTGCATACACTTTTGCCCTACCATCCAAAATAATACATCATAGGGGCATTGCATTCCCCTTACACTTGAACTTTTACATAACTTTACAAATACTAATCTAATGACTCGAATTAAGATAATTGAAAAACTTGGAGTACTTTTAAAACATTTAGCACATATGGGGGTAATAAATGATGTTCTTCCCCATTACTCCATTACACTAGTACTTTACCCATGAGTCCCAATCGTCCCAAAACAATATGTACAAGGATATGACTCGACTTAGCAACCATGTAATCAATTAGATAATTAACTTGGGTTTAAACAAATGTTGTCACAATAATGCACTAAAAATGAGTGCATACAAGGTAGGCTAAGGCGATTTGGGTGTACATTTAAGTGGGGTGTAACAAATTCTTCCTTTAAGTAAAATGCTTAAAGGTCGAAACGAAAAGATAGGCTCTGAGGGGTGTACTAGGTGTATCGTGTACTAAAAATGAGTACAACGCAAAGGGTGTGGGAGAATTACTTGACCAATGTAGCCAATGTAATTATAACAAAAACACAGGTGTAAAACAATGGGTTAATCCTAATGCCTCTTATCATGTAGTAAATCTAACTACACGAATGTAGTCTCACTTGTGGCCTTGGAATGGTCCTAACGCAAGTTCTAGAATCTAAGTGCTACCGGTACACACATCATAGCATAAATGCTTTTCCTACCAATTCTAGGGGCGAACCTCACATATTTGGGGGTGGAAAATTTTTTTAGTGGTACGGTTTTTGTGCTAGTCATATAACTCCTATCCGTGAGACGCTCATTAAGATCAAAGTTTCACTCTTATATGTTGTAAAAAATTTTAAATTTGGCACTAAAATTGCCCTAACAGGTATTTATCTCAGTTTTATTACACATCTACTATTAAACAAACAAAAATCAAGCGTAATATCATTCTCTAAAATCGTACTTTTACCCCCCCCCCCCCTTACACTTAAGATGAACATTGTCCCCAATGTTCAAATAACAAGATGTAAAAGTAAAAAGTAAAAGAATGAAATCAAATACTCCCCTGATTCGCTCGGTGGATAATGAAATTACACGGTTAAATCTTCCTCCAAAGAGAATGTTGAAGCTCCATGACTAATGCATCGCCATAAGCTTGATTCCATAAACATCTCCTTGTCCAAAATAACCTGTTAAACCTGAGAAAACAAACACGAAAACCTGCATAACATCGGCGGGATAAAATCTATATAAAAGGATATAATGCTTGTGGAATGATAACTTTGCAGATTCCTGGAGATTATAAGTTGGAGATTTTAATAAAAACCTTTTATGAAAACAAAACTTTCAAAAATTTTTGAAAATTAAATCTGACGCCGTCAGGTTATAAAACCTGACGCCGTCAGAAATGACCTGACAAAAATTTCCATTTTAAGTTTCCGGAAAATTTCTGGAAAAATCTTTACCTTACTTCCTGGAAATCCTGCAAAACATCATTATGACTCGATACAAGCATTTGACTCAAACAAACACTAATATGTATGCTAATTTAATATTATTACGATTCATGTTAATTTGTGTTCTAATAAACCGATTTAGATTTCCCTTACACTTAACTTTTGCAAAATACCTTTACATGTAGTTAAGACGAAGTTAAAAACAACATAAAGCATTTTCACAATTTACTTTTGAACATGAATCAATAATGATAAAAATTAAACACACATACGGAAAATAAAATCAAACAAACAAATAAATAAACACACAAAGCAAATAAATAAAATAAATAAAGCTTGGGTTGCCTCCCAAGAAGCGCTTTTCTTTATTAACGAGTCTTGTAGCTAGACTCAAAGTCACGTACATTACGTGACTCCATCATCGGTCACGGTTCCTAGGCCATTCTCCTTTGATTCTCTATCAGAATCACTTTCATAGTAAAGGTATTTCGGGTCCACGAAATCAAAAGGATTGTTTCGGTATTTAGAACTAAGCTCCTTATCGTGCTTAAAGAATCCGCTTGACAGGTCAAAAGTGTCCTTACATCCCCTTCTCACATCATCATCACATAACACGAGTTGGGAGCTTAACCCATCGAGCCCTTCATAATCAATCTCCTTGAATTCTCTCATCTTGTAAGGCGTTTGGTATGAGATTTCCCTAATCCCATCGGTGAAAGTCATGATCCCATTGAGCTCGTCCACAACCAAGCTTGTGGCCTTGCAAAAAGGTGCCCCAAAAACGACTTGTGATAACCTGGGATCGATGTACTCTTCGACATTATCGACGATTGCGAAGCTCATAGTGAATGTCATGTTTCCTACAAACACCTGTACATCATCATCTATGCCGACGTCGTCCTTCCCTTTATGAATCATCCCCCATCTGCAAATGTTGTTATAATGAAACAAGGACATCACATTTTTGGGTAAACATGTGTCAATGTAAACATTATAAAAATGCTTGTGACCAATCATGCAAGGTATTTTGAGATTATTTGGATCATGTCGCTTAATTCGGCCAGGCCTTCTACCGTGTAACCCCCATGTGTGGCCATTTTCTGATGGTTGATACTCATACACTTCTTCACAGCCATCCCGAAAAATCACTTTCCTGACACCATCGGTAAATAATGCACTACTGTCATCCTCATCGAGTATTACTCCTGTTGCTTTTATAAATGGCTTGCCTAGGACAAGGCTAGTTAAGGATGGCCTAATGATCGAGTTCATGTCATTAAACACAGTTAGCTCGACATGAAAGAGGAACTTTTCTATCACAATTGGTACCCTTCTTATTACCCCAATGATATTAAATCCTTCATACTTGACCTGTTCGTCGAAGGCTTCGTTATATAGAGAAAGGGATATTGCATTCACAGAAGAGTTGGGGTTTATGTAGGCATCTTTTATAAACTTCTTCCTAGTGGTGCAAGATATCTTAAAGACCTTGGGAGCGCCATCCTCTATTCTCTCTTCAAATCCCATAGGCAGCTCTGCTGTGCCCCCCTCAAGTTCCTCCACCAGGGAGCGGTCCAGCAGTCCTGGGCACCCATGAGGCATTTCGGATTTCTCTTCCGAGCCCTCCTCATCATTCAATTCTCTTATACTAGAATTCATTGGTAAATCTAGATAGTCGTCGGGCGCCTCGGTGTTCTTTTCGGGAGCTTCACCCTCCCTTTCCCTGTCCACACTCTCAGTTGATTGTTGGTCCAGGTTGGGTTTAGGAATAGGTACCGTTGTAATGGTGTTCACGAAGTGGAGTGGTTTTGACGGGGTATGAGTATCTCTAGTTTCTTTTCCGTTTGGTGATATGTGTTTAAAGAGTTTACTAGGGTGCTTGATTTTCACAGGAGGGGGTGTTTGGTGAGTCACCGTGACCGATTTGACCTCATTGACTCGTGTCACCTCACAAGTTGACCTGCCGGCAATGCGATCATTGATAACCTTTAACAGGTTGTCAACCTTGTTGTTCATATCAACTTGCTGTTGTCTGAATTGATTCTCAAGTTTAGAGAGCTGTGTTTCTTGAGAGAGAATGAATTTTTGCAGTGATTCCTCGCGATTTTGTTGTTTATGCGTGTGTCGCTGAGGATAATGTTCAGACCAGGTGAGTGGGGTAGAGTCATTGAATGATACGCTACGAGTTTGGTTCCAACTAAAATTTGGCTTATTCTTCCATGCCTCATACCCATCTTCGGAATTTTTGGGCCCATAATTAGTGGCGAGCCACTTATCTCCCGCCTTATCGATTCGCGAGGATGCGAATTCTTTGAAAGCCTGTTTGGGAAGTTCCATGCAATCATGAGTGTCGTGGGGACCACTACATAATTTACATGAAGAAGTGATTTTGTTCACTTGGCTTGAAGGTTTAGGAGCCTCGTAGGATTTCATGAGAAACTTGACTTGGTCTTCAAGTTCTATGATCCTACGGTCGGAAGTGCTTGAATTGTTCGAAGGCAAAGATATTGCCTTGACCGTTTTATTCAAATCACGGGGATCACTCCAACTTTCGTTGTCATAAAGAGCAAGATCCTCTAGGAGAGCCCATGATTGTTCCGCACTTAGATCACGTAGCTTGCCACCGGCCGATTGGTCAATGGTTTGCCTCGTGGAGAGATTGATATGGTCATAGAAGATTTGGACTTGGAGCCAAAGTTCTATGCCATGGTGAGGGACTTTTTGGAGTAAGTCCTTGAATCGAGTCCATGCCTCGTAGAGAGTTTCACCTTGACGTTGTTGGAACATCAAGATATCATTCCTTAGCTTGGTAGTTCTTCCCGGTGGGAAAAACTGAGCAAGGAAACGAGTGGTGAGATCATCCCAAGAGGTGATGGATCCTGCGGGTTGACGTTCTAGCCACTGACTAGCTTGGTCCCGCAAAGAGAATTGGAAGAGACGCAATCGGGTCGTCTCTCGAGTGGCAACATCAAGGTCTATAGAATCAATGATTTTAAGAAAGTCCTTGAGATGTTGATTAGGATCTTCAGAACGAAGTCCATGGAATGCGCATCCGCTTTGCACCAACCGGATGGTGTCGGATCGCAAGGGTGTGATATTGGCTCCTTGAGTGAGCTCAATGGTGTTTCGATAGCCATGGTGGCTAGGACGGGAATACTCTCCTAAAGTACGGGCTCTAGGAGGTGGTGGTGGTTGTTGTGGTGGTGGGTTGTGGGGGTTAAGGATATTACCATCTTCCATGATGTCGGATGGTAATGGTTACAAACAAAGATACGAAGAAAATAGATAGACTAAAGAAAACCTAGAAAAATAAAATAAAAATCTCACTAGAAAGAAATCTAGTGAGTAGACCTATTAGAAATAACAATTCAACCTAAACAATAACTATTCCCCGGCAGCGGCGCCAAAAACTTGATGCGTGGTTTTGCGACCTTACAATAGGTTTTACCTCTCGAGGGATCTCAAGAGGCTTACAACCCCACCAGGCAGTGTACCTGACCGATGTAGTATAGTGTAGTGGTAAGTACGGGGGATTGATCGTTCTCCACAGGGAATAGTGTTCGTTAGGTGTGAAAGACTACTCTAATTAGGTCTAAGGGTTGAGGAAGATTCTTTTTATGTTTTTTATAATTTTTATGAAAGCAAGTAAAATCTCGGGTTTGAAGGAGTGGGCGGAATTAGTTGCTAGTCAACTAACCCAAATTACTACGAATGCAAATAAAATAAAATAACAAAAATGAAAATGTTGGTGAGAAACTTATGTGTAGAGAAATGTGTTTACTTAGATTTCCTTACTCCCTAACTATCTTTTACCGGTTAATTAGTGTGTATTAGTTGCGTGGATGACGGGTGTATTCCTTAATACCATTCGTGGGGTGGCGTACTTACTTCCCCAACTCTACAAGCTCCTACTTCACTCCTATGTCGAGCCGGCTAGGAAGCTCCTAACATGGGATCACTAGAATTCGCTTGTGCATTAAATACAACCATAAAAACCTTTAGTACGCATTTGGTTCATGTTTCTTAAGACGTTCAAGCAAGTTACCGAATAGGAAGTTAGCCAGTTTTCTTAAGCCTAACATAGATAAACAATCATCCAATACAACTAACAACACACTAATAACCAATAATCAATAGCTAGGTTTCATTAGATCTAAGCAAACACAAGATAAATCTAGCCTAACATGTTAAACAAAAGACAAGAACAAGATAAAATCAAACAACACATAGACATATTGAATGATTAATTGATAACTTATCTTTCAATGTAACATGGAAGATCTCAAGGCAAAAAGCCTTGAAAAAGAAGCTAAAATCGTCTTAGGGTTTTCTCCCAAAATTCCACACACTAAGCCCTCCCCTAATGACAAAAAATTAGAAAACTATATATAGATTTTTGGATCTGACGGCGTCACCTTATGGAGTGTGACGCCGTCACCTCGCCGCTTTTAGGGTTCCCGGATGACCTTCTTGACGCCGTCCCTCTTTAGCTCTTCCAAAATCCATTCTGGCTTATCAAGGCTTGACGCCGTCGAACCTTGAACGTGACGCCGTCCCTCTTTGATTTAAGCCGTGACGCCCTTGATCAAGTTAAAGCGTGACGCCGTCAGAATTCACATGCTATTTTCACTGGCTCATCATGAGTAAATTTCACGTCCACTTTTTCTTGCCAAGGCATGACGCCGTCCAGAGTAAAGTATGACGCCGTCAAGAGTAACTTTTAGCCGATTTTTGAGACTTTGCCGTTTTCTTCACTTTAATGCTCCAAAAACGTCCAAAATGCCTCCTTTTCCAGATTTCTCCTCAAAAGTACCTAAAATGACAAAAGGAACGATTTAGGGCAATATTTGATCAAATAAATACGATTTAGGGCTTAAATGACCCCTTAAAAGCGGTACACTTTTCGCTTCATCACTCTTATATTCGTATATCTAAAAAACGTATCTCTAATGCCAACCTAGGGATCCTTTTATAGGCACAAGGAAAACCCTAGTCGGTTTACAAACTTGAATAACAAGTAATTCTAATTATAACTCTAATCTAATACGAACATTCTAGAATTACATATTAGTCCTTAAACTATTTGCATAGCAGTCCTTCAACGAGCAGCAGTACTTTAGTCGAACAGCAGTACTTTGACTTGAGTAGCAGTACTTTGACTTTTAGCAGTACTTAGATATTTCATAGCCCAACAATCCTCCCCTAACTTGAATTCTACTTGCTTGATTTCAAGTTCCTTTGTATGTCTTTAACTTCAACACTTTATCTTCAAGGAAAGGTTGTTTCTTTGAAATCTGAATCGTTGTTGTTTTGTCATCATCAATGCAATCAGTATCTTCAATCTTCATCAGCAACAATTCTTTTCAGCATCATATCTTTTCAGCAACACAGCATCATATTGGCAATATGTACATCAGATCTTAAAAGTTTCATACTATTCTCATCACTTCCAGGTGTGTTAACTCCTGTGAGAGGTGAATCATTGAAAACTTAATGGATTTTGATGTCTCTTTACCAAAGCCATTAACTCTGGAGTAGCCAATGTTTAGATTTAAGAAAAACCATGGTACATTGATAACCATATGATTTTTAGCAAATCATCAGCTATCAACGGATTTGAGTAGTCTTTACCAAATAGCCGTTTGCTTTTGGACAAGCTAGTTCTTTTAGTACAATCACTACCATGGTGAACTAATTACCATATAATGGTTTTCCACAGCCTTTACCACAAAGCCATTATCTTGTGGGCTAGCCAACTCTTCACTAATATAGATATGGTGAGTTGAAAACCATACAATTTTTAGTAAATTGCCAACTAAAAACGGATTTGATAATCACATCAGAGCCGTACCCTCATGATGAGTCAAACTCTTTCTTGTTTATTAAACATGGTGAGTTGATTAACATTTGTTGTGTAGTACAAGTACTAACACCATGCTGTTGCTTTCAAAACCATTTGTTGCTGTTTAATCTTTGTGCTTCAAAATGTTTTTGCACTTATCAAAAATTACTAATTTTATCAAAAGACTTTACTGGTTTTATGCTGCAAGCAGTACTTTAAGAAAGTACTGTCTGACCAGCAGTACTTTGAAGAAAGTACTTATTTTTCAAAAGATTTATATAATAATTAAACCATACCAGTAGTTATGCATTAATCTTCAGATTCTGTTGTCCACTTGATGAATAATTTTATGACCATCAATGCTACTTCATCTTCTTGTTCCACTTCCATTCCATTCTCTAGCATCCTGATCATCAGATCTCTTGTGAGTGGATATCTCTGTTCTGCTAGCATATGAATCATAGTGCCATCTTCTAACTCCAAAACATGTATTCCAACTGACTCAAAGAATCTCCATCTGTTAATCTCCCAGTTGTCTTGATTTTCCCACAAAGTACTGTCCTTTGTTTCCTCTGTCTCCCAGATTGTTGTGAGATCTCCTAACAATATCAAACCTACTCCTTGTGGTGGAATATGCTCAAAATAAGTTTGCACTTGGAGATATAACTGAAGCATATCATCTCTATCAATCAGATGTAGTATATCCCATAATGAATTGAACACTCTAAAACTTCCATCTTGTCTATGAAAGATCAGATAATCTCCTTCTTTAGATTCTACAACTGAAAAAGTAGATATCTTGGACTTCTTATCAGTATCTTCTTTCAATTTTGGATTTTCAAAGTCAACAACTCTAAGATAATTCCTTAGCTCATCAACTGTGTCTGTTCTTAATTCAACAGCTTCCTTGAACTTCTTTGATGGCTGTTCATCAGTAGTTCTTTTCCTCTTTAAGCTTCTTGTAACAGCTCTTTCCTTTCTTTTATCTTCAAGCTCCTTATCTTCAAAAGAAATAATACTTGCAAGATCCTTTTGAATAGCTTCTCTAACAGCATCATACAGATCCTTCATCTCTGTATATGTCAATCTAACTAAACCTGTATATCCTTGACCTTTCAGATAAGCCATCATATCATTCCTTTCTCTAGCTTTACTAATTGGCCTTTTTGATTGAACAATCTTCCTTGATTCTTCAGCATCTATTTCTGCTTGCAATATTCTAGCTGCTTCCTCATTTTTGGCAATCTGAATTTGTCTTAACTGTGCCAATGTCATCTTCTTCTTCTTCTTTTCTACCAAGATCCCTTTGCCTTTATCTTTTGGATCTATCTCTTGTGCAGGTTGAGAAGAAGTATGATGTTGTTGTTCAATCTCATGAATACTGATGCCTCTTTGACTTGACATATTAAGCATAATGTCAGCAATTGTTTCATCATCACTGTTAGTATGAGCTATAACATCTTCTTCCTGAGCTGGTTTAGAAGGGCCAACTTCCTCTTGAACTTGAATTGAAGGACCAATATCTTCTTCAAAATCTAAGGTTCTAGGTGTAATAGTGAATTGCCTCTCAGTACCTTGTTGAGCAGTACTTTCAGCTTCAGCTCCTTCCAAGTTTATTTCCTCAGTATCACCACTTCTTACTTCAACAGCAGCTTCTTCCAAATTTATTTGCTCTGTTTCATCACTCTTCCTCTCAACAGTATCTTGAGGAATATTTTGACATCCACAGCTTGTCCATCTTCATCCTTGCCTAAGGGTTTATTGTTATCAATGGGTGTGGTGGCAGGCCTGAGATTTGGAAGGTCAAATCTTTTAAGTATGTCTGCAACATACTTTTCTTGGTTAATGAAGATTCCATCTCTTGTTTGTCTAACTTGAAGACCCAAAAAGAAAGTTAATTCTCCCATAGAACTCATTTGAAACTCCTTCTGCATAAGATCTTCAAATTCTTTCACCATAGACTTCTTTGTGGCTCCAAATATAATATCATCCACATATACTTGGACTAACATAATGTCTTTCTTATCCCTCTTGACGAACAAAGTCTTATCAATTGCTCCTCTCCTATAACCATGTTGTAATAGAAAATTTGAGAGTCTCTCATACCAAGCTCTGGGAGCTTGATGAAGGCCATACAGTGCCTTGATCACTTTGTAGACTTTGTTTGGATGTGCAGGATCTTCAAAACCAGGAGGTTGTTTAACATAAACTTCCTCAGAAATTGTGCCATAAAGGAAAGCACTTTTCACATCCATTTGGTAGACAGGAAATCCCATGTATGATGCAAAGGCAAGAAATAACCTTATTGCCTCTATCCTTGCAACAGGAGCAAACACTTCATCATAATCCACTCCTTCTTCTTGGCGACATCCTTGTGCAACCAATCTAGCTTTATTTTTGATAACATTCCCTCTTTCATCTCTTTTGATTCTGAAAACCCATCTTGTACCAATGACTCTTTTGCCATCTGGTAAATCACACAATACCCAGACTTCTTGAAGCTTGAATTGTAGAAGCTCCTCTTGCATGGCTTCAACCCAACTTTCATCAGCTAAAGCTTGAGCTACCTTCTTGGGTTCTTCTTGAGATAAAAAGCAAGCAAACAGGCATGTTTGTTGATCCTTGTGATTCATCCTGTTTTGTTTGTAAACAAAGCTAAGTAAAGCAGTATGTTGCTTAGAAAGTCCTTTAACTTTGTTTCTTGTAACCACTCCGGAAGAGGGTGATCCAATAATGTTACTTTGAGGATGAGCTTTATGAACTCTCAATGTAGGAGTTGGTGGTACTGGAAGATCAGACTCCAAGTTAGTAAAATCAATGCCTTCATTGGAGAAAATACCTTCTGGATTAAGCTCAGCATCAACTTCTTCTAATCCAGGAATGTTAGCATTAACAAAATCATCATCATCAACATTGGAATCATCAGCCTTGTTCCAATTTGATTGCTCTAACACACCAGAAGTACTGTCAAAAGGATCAGCAGTATTTTGATCTAAAGTACTGTTGGCAGTATCTTGAAATTTACCCTGTTTCTTTGCAGCCTCATAAGCCTTCCTTTGTTCATCTTCATAGGATTGTGCTATAGTTTCTTGAAAAAGCATCCTATTAAGTTCATCTTGTATGGCTTGATCTTCATCAGATACTGTATTAGTTGGTTGAGCAGTACTTTGTTCCTCAACAGTAACTTCAGGTTCTTTGTCAGGAACTTCTTCTGGTGTAACATTGACTCCATGAACAATGTACTGTGAATCATCTTCTTTGTAATTAGCCTGATTCTCTTCTCTAACAGGAACATAATTCATAGATGGTGTGAACTTGAGATCAAGATCAAACATCCAATCAGGACCTTTACCTTTCTGAGTTTCCTTATCTTCCAAAAATTCAACATGAAGACAATCTTGTACCTTTTTGGTATTCCTGTTATAAACTCTAAATCCTTTGCTATTTGTACAATAACCCAATAAATATCCTTCATCTGACTTACCATCAAATTTTCCCAGAGAGTCAATGGTATTTAGAATAGTCAGAGAGCAGCCAAAAGGTTTTAGAAAACGAATGCTTGGTTTCTTTCCCATTAGTAACTCATAAGGTGTCTTCATCTGAGGTTTAGTTACTGAAACTCTATTTAACACATAGCAAGCAGTACTTATGGCTTCAGCCCAAAAGAGAATAGGTAATTGGGAATCTGCAAGCATTGTTCTAGCTGCTTCTATCAAAGTCCTGTTCTTTCTTTCTGCAACACCATTCTGCTGTGGTGTTCTAGCAATGCTAAACTCTCTCTTGATCCCTTTCTTGGCACAGAATTCATCCATATGCTTGTTCTTGAATTCTATTCCATTGTCACATCTAATACCTCTTACTTTGAGTCTAAATTGATTTTCAAGGGCTACTATCAGGTCATGGATAGCATCAAAGGTTTCATCTTTGAATCCCAAGAAAAAGACCCAACTAAATCTGCTACAATCATCTGTTACAACCAAGCAGTACTTCTTCTTGTTTAAACTTTCTACTGAAACTGGTCTAAACAGATCCATGTGTAGCAACTCCAAAGGTTCTCTAATATCTCTTTCCCCAAGCTTCTTACATGAAGCTTTATGTTGTTTACCCTTCTTGCAAGCCAAACATGAATGATCAGTCTTGAATGTTTTGGAAGGTAAACCTCTAACTAAATTTCTTTTGACCAGCTTGTTGATGTTCTTAAAATTAACATGACCTAGTCTTCTGTGCCACTGATGTGCTTCTTCCAATGATGCCTTTGCTACTAAACAAGTTGCTCTTTCAGCAGAGTTGAGACTCTTTAAGTCTAAACTGTATACATCATTGGTTCTTGGGACTCTCAATGTTACCAAGTGATCATCAACAAATTTGAACTCAGGGGAGAGAATGAGACATTCTGTATCAGTGAACAGAATTGGGTACTTCTTGTCACAAATTTGAGATACTGACAAAAGATTGAACTTGAGCTCCTTCACATATCTAACATTCTCAAAATCAATACATCCAGCCTTGATTGTTCCTTTGCCAGTGATTCTTCCTCCATCAGGATCATTACCAAATGCAACTCTTCCTCCATAATATGCCTTAAAATCTGACAGGATCTCCTTGTCCCCTGTCATGCTGCCAGAGCAACCACTATCAACAATAATATGATCTTTAAGCTCCTCCTCTGGGTTGCCCTGCACATTAAAGAAAAGGGTTAGTTTCTTTTAGGAACCCAAGCCATTACTGACTTGTGTTCCCCTTGTGGAGTGACATACTTGAATTCCTTCAGTATGTAATCTCCACTGGTTTTAAAAGCATGGTCAATGATTATTTGAGTTGGTCCCATGTCCTGTGTTTTAATATCAACAACACTCCCTGTTTCACCCTTATTTGATGAAAGTACTTCTTGTTCCCCATCAGTACTTTCTTTCTTAGCCCAATTTCATTTGACCTTAGGTTTCTCTGATTTAGGTACTCTGTTTGAGTTGTAAGACCTTTTATATGAATTGAATCTCTTAGATCTTCTATGTGAAAAAGTGTTAGCAGTACCATGAGTGGGTGAAAACTTATCAGTCCTTTGAGAAGGTACTTCTTGAGACTTATCAGTGTGTGAAGGTACTGGTGATTTGGAAAACATTCTTTTCTGGTGAGGGTACCTATAGTCTTTTGAGAAGTTACTATGGTTGACCCTATTTGAGTGATTCCAAACTGGTCTAGTCTCTCTAGGCTTATGGGTGGTAGATCTATTCTTTGGAAACTGACTTAAGTATTCTGAGTGTAAGTCACAGTGCTTAATCAAGTGATCAGGACTATAGCATACATAACATAACTTTCTCTCCATATTCCCAAATCCTCTTCTATGATTAAAAGATTTCCTATAGTGAGCAGTATTTTGAAAAGTTTCTCTTGGAGGTACTGATGAATGTCCAGCAGTACTTTGAAAAGTTTTTGGAGGTACTGCTTGTTTTTGAAAAGCTGTAGGAAACTTTTGATCATTACCCCTTTGAAAATCATTCTTAGGTTTCTCAGAACTAAATTGACCATTAAGCTTCTTCCTAAACTCTAGGTTGTCTACACCATAACGAGAAACATCTGTTCTAAGAGGTTGAAACTGACCAGTGGGTGGAGGAACTGAGTGGTACTCCTTATCTTTCTTAAACTCAGGAGGTGATTCACTAAGTGGTTCCTCATTCCTAGATGTGTTTTCTTCTGAGCTTGTAAGGTCATCATCACTAGGTGGAATCTCTTCCTTAGCACTAGGTGGGGTCTCTTCCTTATCACTAGGTGAGGTCTCATCTGAACTACTATCGTCACCATAACCTAGTCCAGCTCTACTGTTTATGACTCTTTGTTTTTTAACAAATTGAACATGTGATAGACCAGCCTGTTTAATACTACCAAGTTTTTCTAACAAAGCATCTCTTTCCTTAGTAATCTTTTCTAATTCAGACACCTTACATCCTAATTTCCATTCACTTAATTTCAATTGGTAATCTTGTTGCTCATATTTTTCTGCCCAAGCCATTTCATTATTTTCATGTGTTAATATTTTGGCTTCCATAGACTCTAAAGTTAATTGATAACCAGCTACCTCAGACCTAGCTGTTCTACAATTATCTCTTTCTGTCACATATTCTTTAAGCAACTTTTGATAAACATCATTACACTTAGAGCATACCTCAGAGACATTGGATGAACTTGGTGAAGTGGCTACCATAGCAATCTGAACAGGTTCATCTTCATCCTCCATGCTCCAGTCAAAGCTTCCAAGACCATCTCTTGATTCCAAAGCAGCATATCCAGGTTCCTCATCAAAAGCTGTGCCCCAATCAAACTCTTCCATTGCAACCATAGAATAGGTTACAGGTTCATCATCAAATTCAGCACTCCAGTCAATCTCTGCTAAATTTTCTTGAGCCACCAAAGCTTTTGGTTGTGATTCAGTAATAGGAATCTCCTTTCTTTCGACCTTGGGTTGTTCAATCATCCTGTTTGCCTGATATTTTGCAAACTTGCATTCCCTTGCAAAGTGTCCAAGCTTTTGACAATTGAAACATTCAATCTTGGATTTGTCAAAAGTTATACCTTGTTTGGCTTTGAAATCAATTCCCCTTCCTGTCTTGTTCATGAACTTCTTGATCCTAGCAGTGATCATAGCTACTTGCCATCTTATGCCAATCTCTTCTAAAGCATCTTCTTCAATCTGCAACAAGTCTTCTTGATAGGTGACAAGTAAAGTGGCTTGTTATGCAAAGAAGGAACATACAACTTCATCAGAATTGGTATTGTTTGTTGGTGATGGGTTGGGAGTAGTTGTGGTTGTGCAAACATGCTGTGAATCACCAACAGTACTTTGAGAAGGATAAGCAGTACTTTTAGTGGAAGTACTGCTTCTGTTTTCAGAAGACACAAAAGCTATGCTGTGAGTTTTCTGAGAAATTTGACCATTCATCTCTTGCTCGTACACCTTCAAATTGTTGTAGAGATCATCAAAGTCCATAGATTCCAATCCAGGTTGTCCTCTAATCATAGTAGCAACCACATGCCAGACAGATGGCAAACTCCTTAAGAACTTCAAATTTGCATCTTCAACAGATACCTCTGCTCCATACAGTTCTAGCATACTAAGTAGATTTTGGAATCTGTCATAGGCAGCATCAAGACTTTCTCTTTCACCAACAGTGAAGGTTTCAAACTGCTGCTTCAATAAGTTTCTATGCATCTTCTTTGAAGCATCATTACCTCCAAATCTTGTCTTGATCGCAGCCCATAATTGTTTTGCATCCTTAGCATCATGGAACTTCAGTAGGTGACCATCAGGAATAGCAGACAGCAGTATGTTGAGAGCCTTATCTTGATTTCTCTTTGTAGCTGCTGGTAAGGTTGGTTGAGGTGGTTTGGGTTGACCTTCAACTTGTAAAGGTTCATCAAGAACAACATTACCATTGACAATTACATCCCATAGAGCATGGTCAGTAATAGCAAGTTACTGCCTCATCTTCATGCTCCAGAGATCATATTCTCCCTTCTTGATGATAGGAATTCTGAGTGAGGTGATGGATGGGATAGGTGCAGCTTCAGTCGACATTGTTGAGGGTTTGTTGATAAATCGGTTTTAAGGGGTTCTTCTTAATCAGAGTCTCCACACAAGCTCTGATACCACTTGTTGGATCGATATACTCTGACCAAACTAACTTGTAGCTTGTCTACGGTTTAGCAACTTTGAATGAATTCAAAACTATTAATAATGAAACACTGATATACTTTGCTAAGTATGCGGAATCTACTTCAACAAAGCTAAGAAGAATTAATAAACAACTTTGAATATTATTAAAACCTTGAACCTGCTTTCTTACACAGATTCACTAACAAACTCTAAACTCTAATACTTCTAATAATCGACTAATACTTCTCTCTAATCTCTTATATTCGTATATCTAAAAAACGTATCTCTAATGCCAACCTAGGGATCCTTTTATAGGCACAAGGAAAACCCTAGTCGGTTTACAAACTTGAATAACAAGTAATTCTAATTATAACTCTAATCTAATACGAACATTCTAGAATTACATATTAGTCCTTAAACTATTTGCATAGCAGTCCTTCAACGAGCAGCAGTACTTTAGTCGAACAGCAGTACTTTGACTTGAGTAGCAGTACTTTGACTTTTAGCAGTACTTAGATATTTCATAGCCCAACACTTCTGTTCAACAATAGGGAACATAAATATTTGTTACTAACATAAGGAGAGATAAAAAAATTTCAACTTTTAAAACATATCATGTATATGTTAAATAGATTGTAAATTACCTGCTCGCACATGTCCAAACATTTTTTCTCTTTTATATCCTTTAACAATTGATCAAGCTTCATTTTAAATACCCTCGTTGTAACATCTGGTCTGTCTTCAGATTTTAGACCACTTTTCCGAAGAAACCTTGTAATTTCAGGCCATTTCGGATTACATGTAAACGTAATAAACAAATCAGGGTATCCATAAAACTTGCACATAGCCATGGAATCCATGTAGTTTTGCAACATGTAACGTGGACTACCGGTGTATGATGACGGTAAGATAACTTTTGTACCACGTTTCTTTTTTTGTTGGTTGTTTGACTCTGCCGCTTGTGCTAATCTTGAATACGTTTCACACCTAAGTTCTTTGTTTTCCCTACGCACGAATCTCATTCTTTCAGCCTCAACCATGGTATAAGCGTCAACCAAAAATTGTTGGAATAATCTTCTACCATTCAAAATTGGTGAATACACGTTTGGCCGTTCTTGGTGATAAATATCCGTACGCTAACCATCTTCAGCATACGGGAACAATAGCAGATACTGTAATGGAAGGAATGAAACGTGCAACTCGCTAATTGTTTTAAGTTTACCACTATTTTTGTGCACAATTATGTCTCTTTCATCAGGCATAGAAGCAAAGTCACCAACGATTAAAGCTGCAACTTCGTTTGAAGTAGGGAGGTCATATTGCCTTCCATCATGTGGGCGTCTACCTAAAAGCCTTATCTTAACATTTGCCTCACCAGAAGCTAACTTAAGACCAGCATGCCTATACTTCTGAACCAAAGGGTTGTTTAGATCCAGCATAGTTTTTATGTCTTTCGTTAATCGCCGGTCTATGTCTTTTGATGAGGAGGAAGATGCTTTATCTCGGGAACTAATGAAAAATGGAAAAATGTATATTAGAATATTTAAACTGATTGTGTATAATGTAGGATTATTTAAATGTATAAAAAATGTGACATACCTAACAACATTAATACGGTTTTGAACCTCATTGGCTGGATCATATATGTAAAGCTGTCCAAACTTAGGTGGTTCACCAGGTTTTGGTAACAAATCTCCCAATACATGATTGTTTTCTCCTTGAATTCTAAAGCAATATGGACCACGCCCAGTATTAACCGTAGTATCTTGCTTACCAGCCATCCATGTGAAAGCAAACATAGAGTTGTAACGTCATATGTTCTCCATAAATGCGTCACTTTTTGGGTGTTCTCCTTTTAATAGGCTCGTTAACAACGTTGGAGGACTATTCTTTGCCAATGGGAGTTTAATTTTTCCGCGACCACAACAAATAGAAAACGCATCAGCATCTTTTGCGTTATTAGAACCCCTTTTACTTTCGGCTCTCCATAACAAAGCACCACATTTTTCGCATTGTTCAGACGGATCTCCAAGGTCTAAATACTCTGATAAAATCAAATTAAATGTAGGATGTGACTTAATGAGAGAAATATATAGTATAACTATAGAAGAATTAATAAGTATTATGAAAAATACCTTTAGATATTCCTTGTATGTGTTCAGTATAACCATACTCATCTTCATATTCTTCATTGTCCAAATCAATTTGAGGTATATTTGTGACTGATTTGCCTTTTTGAAGTGTGGTGGAATCTATATGAGAAACTGTTTCTCTAATAGTAGGACTACCTATTAAATGTATACGTATACTCATTAGGATTTGATTGAATGAAGAAACATATAAAAAAATAATATACGACGTCTCATATAATTTAAGCTCACCAATGTCAAACTGAACAGGAGTTTTGTTTTTGAATCTTGAACGTGGGTTAGTCTTTGATGCATCAACTGAATTGTTTAATTATTGTTAAAAAACTTGTATTTGATGACAATATATGGCAATGCAATCAAAATATATAATTGAAACTAAGAATACTTGCCTGTAGATGTGCAGTCACTTGTGGTAATAAGAGGTGGTATCTCAGGTGTATAGAAATTATGATATGAAGATCCAAGGCAATTTGAAGAAGGAGTAGCCTGGCCATGTTGAATGCTACTACTTGGATTATGAACTATTAAAGAGAGACATTTTGAAAAACATAATTGGTTATCAAGTACTCAGCCGTTATATATGAACATCAAATTATAATCATGTTATAATCATCACAGTTAATGGATTTCACCTTGTGTCGAACATGAATGTAAATTTGAATCAACTTCATATGTTGCATCGTTTGGCTGTTCAGTTGGTTGTTCTGATTTGCGAGGCCTTCCTCTTGGTTTTTTAACAGTGTTTGGGGTAATTGAATGCTTACGGGGCCGTCCCCGTAAACTAATATTTGTAGTGTCTACGTTTTTGTTGAAGCAAGACAATGTACCTTGTAAAATATAACATGCATATATAAGCCAAACAATGTATGTAAAAAATTTTTAGAATGATTAATACAATGGTAATTGATAAAATTACTTGATGTAATGTCGGACAGTGGATATTGCTGCAAATGCGTCGTAGAAACATGGCGATCAACATTTGACGGTGTCTTTGCTCGGCTTTTAATAGTGTTTGAAGTGGCTACTTTTTGGTTTAAGGGAGACAATGTACCTAACATCAAAAATGCGACATAACAAAAGAATGTATGTATGCAAATTAGGGTATCATTAAACAAATTGAAAGTTAGAATATTACTTGATGTAATGTCAGACAATGGAGATTGATGCAAATGTGCCGTAGGAACATATACATCTCCATTTGACGGTGTGATTACTCGGCTTTTAGTTATTGCATGGTTTCTATTATCATTTGTTTCACGAACTTTAGTTGTATTGGATATAGTTGCTGTATCAAAAGGGGGTTTACGGGGTCGACCTGGTTTTTTTTTTAGTGATATACTATTTTGCGATTCAGCTATAAGTGGAACATTTGCATGGTTTGACTGATTCATTGCTGAATTTTTTCCTACACAACATATCATAGTAAGTATGAATATAAATGAGTATGGTTTAATGAAAATTGAATGACTAAATGGAAGCATGAATAAAGTTAATAATTACCTGACCTTATATCTGATAGAGGAGATCTATGAATATGGTTATTAGCATGTTGGTTCAAAACATTTGATGGTTTTGGGATGTATATAGGCTAATAGTTAAGAACATAAGGCTGAGCTTGGGACGGCGGATTATTTATCATCGAATTAGCTGTTAATAAAACATGATACAACAATAAGAGACATATTTTTTTCTACATGAGAATGATTTTGTATTTAACAACTTACATGTTATTGGTAATGAGCTAATATTTTGAGTAGCACGAATCGGTGGTTGATGCATTAGCATGTTAATATTTGTTCCAGAAGCATGAGAAGCCAGATGATATTGGTTATAAGGTACTTGCTTATGCGCCATAGAGTGATCCAAGTGCGTGTATGCCATATCATTGTACGATAAAACTTTTTTGTTCAATGACTTATCTATCATAACAGATTTTCCCTTCTTTCTTGTCTTATCATCAATTTGTGTATTCAACATGATGGGATTTACAACATTGTTGGAGAATAAATTGCTCGACGGATAATGTTGTTGAACATCAAACGTTCCATTAAGATGATGAGGCATGTTAACACGATCTTCATGATTTTCATTATGTGATTGATCTTGTTGAAGAATCCTCTTCTTTCTATTCATTTGTTGATAAAAAAAAGTGAATTGAATGACAATTTTGAACTGTGTGATTGATATGGTAAATCTTGTTAATGTTAACTAATAAAAGATTTGAATTTGAATTACCATATTTTTAGCATTGAACATAAATGATAATCGTTACTCATAACAACATTATTTTAGTAACATTCGTGGGCCAAATAATAGATATTACTCTTAAAAATTGTTGGACACAAATTAAAGCCCAACCAAACACCCCGTAGCCTACATTGGCCCAACCATGATGGAGTAGATATTTTTTTTGACCGGGGTTATATCTTAAAGAGGATCCAGAAAGGATATTCACAAAGAGGATCCAGAAAGGACTAATCACATAAACACCGACATACTGAATACATGATGGAGATAAAGATGGAGTATCACAAAGAGGAACCAGAAAGGACTAATCACATAAACATATTTGGTGAGTGGAGATAGTTTGCAGGTGTTTGTGGGTTTGATTATGAGAAAATGATAAGATTCAAGTTCATTTACATCATGACAGATTTGGATGGAAACGCGCCGGAGCCTTTTCCAGTCTTTCATGTATGTTAGAAGATCTGGTATTCTGGAATGGGATGTCTTTTGGATGACCATATATTAAGTACTTATGTTTGTAGTTATTTAGGTTTCGTATGTATGGATATTTCCTTTTCTATGGTTTGTAAAATATGCTTATGTAGTAGGATCAAGATAATCCGTATTTTGTTTATCCGCAGTCGATGAACGTGTATGTTATCAAAAATGTTTGCATGCTGACATATATGTTTTCCAGAATGTTTGAATGTATGGTTATGTTCTAAATGGTGTACTTTGTTTATTGAAATTAGGATTTTAAAATTCAATTATTGTTGATTACACATTTATACTAACTTACTCATTTATAAGATTCATGAATATGTATTAGTATTGTCAGATATGGGAAAAGAGTGTATAAAATAAATATTGAATGAACCAATCAAGTTTAATATGAAAAAACATAATAATAAACTACTTATGATAAATACATTTATCATAATCTTATTCAATAGAACTAAAAATAGTTTTTGATAATAATGTCAACTCATGAGAATAGGTAAAAAACCAACATTTTAATCATCATGATCAATGACATGATTGTGAAATCGGCATTCTTTGTTCACACATATCCATTCCTCGTCCGTGTTATCCATAACATTTTCTGAATCATATTTCTTTTTTAATTCTGATGTGTGTTCGTTTTGATGATGAAACAAACAATCTTTCGTTACACACATCCAATTGTCATTTCCTTCATCATCTTCCACATGAGCAATTTTTTTGTCAACAAAAGTTGCACCATTTCCAACAGATTTTTGGTTACTTTTTGGATAGTCATCCTGTAAAAAAAGTACTTATGAACAAAAATGACCTATATTGCTTGTTAATATTAATGATAACGGAAATGAAAATAATACCAATTCATCATCTGATGATATTAAAATAACGGGAGGAAGTTGAATCCAAAACTCCTTTGTTGTTTCTTTATCAACTACGGCTTGCTTTTTATAAAAATAAAAAAATGTTATAAAGATGCAAAGGTAAATAAATATAATATAATTGTTGTAATGAATCTTATCATTACCTTAGAATCCTTGTTTTGTTGATGAGCCATCCTTTGGTGATCAATTAAAGTTTACAAAAGAGTAATGGCAAATGTATATGGTTTGGAGTTGATAGTATATATAGTGTTTACATATAATGAGTAATTGGGAAATGATACGGCTAAGAATCAATTTTAAATGTGTATTGATCTATAGCTTTTAAAATTGGAAGTTTGTTACAATTATTTAAGATTAAATTGATATAAGAGTTGACATGTTAATACAAATTGATCACTTATTGGGGAAATGAGTATTGCTTTGTTTAAAAGTATTCGTTTTTTGTTATGTTTGATAACACTTAAATTTGAATCTGTTTTTGCAGCTCTGTAACACATCTTGTATTATTTTAACATTTATAAAACATGATAGTTACTTGTAGCTTTGTATCAAATTTTGAACATGTTTTGACTTTGATGATTAATTAATACATAAAAGAAAAAACGAAACACATTATACAAATAACCCAAAAAAGTAACTTAAATATATCATCCTCTTTATTAAAGAAAACAATGAAATTCAAAAACATAAATTCCATATGTTAAAGTCTTAAAATGAACATAGATAAATTGCAAACCAACCAAATGAAAGAAGTCTTAAAGAAAACAATCAAATGACAAAAATCAAACATTGAAGATGATATAACAATATGAATAAAATCACTCCTCAGGTTCAATTTTCACTTCAACCAACTTTGTCTTTTTGGCTTCATCATCTTCTTAATAATCATCCAAATCAACGAATGAGCGCTTCGCACTGCCAGAACTGCTTGTTTCACCACCAGAAGCTTGAATGCCTGAATCACCAGCGGAAGATTGTGTCCCTTTAACAGAAGTTGGTGTTTCTTCAATGTTAAATGGGATGTTCTCAACATTTTTGAATTTACCTTGGTTGGTGGCAGTCAGATCTGGAGTTTGGACATCATCTCCAACATCCTAAAAAAAGTATTACATAAGATGCATGTGGGCTTAATAAATGATACCCATTATGTTTTAGTATGCAAGATAAATAATGAATGGATTAATTAGTAACCAAAATAATACCTCCATAATGAAATCCTTCTTAAAGTAACTGATCATGGCTTCCTCATCAGAGATCAACTTGATTTGGTAAACATGATTGTTATGGCTTACGTTGAAGTCAGTATATTCAAAGCGAAATAACAGCTTTTTACCAATCAAAGTATTCAGCTCAGCTGGGAAATATTCATCCACTTCAGGCCCATACTCTTTTATGAGACCATAACAGTCTACTCTAGAAAGTTTGGCTATCATATCATCAAACATTACCAATGATGCAGATCCAGTTTCATCAATCACACGGACTATCACTTTCATTCTGAAATGCATAGTTTGTATAGCATAAAGTAAAAGAAAAGATAAATTTCAAAATTTTAAATTGTAAAAAGAGAACAAAAGCATGCATACTTCATCCCAACAGCAATGATTTCCTTGTGTTTCTTACAATGCCAAGCCTGTTGTTTTTTGAATTTAGAACTACTCGAAGATGTTTGCTTTTTCTCAACTTCTTTTGCCTTACATCCACACCTCTTGCAAGCAAGGTATGCCTAGCCATGCACTTGATGAATCTTGTGAATTTTGGCATAGACAATACAGTTATATTGCTGCAAGTAATAGTTGTTTATAGGATTATAACATGAACGCTATAGTTTTGTAAAAGTGGTTAATAAAAAAAAAAATTGTAATACAAACTTACATCATCAGTATCACGGATACTTCCAACCATTTTCTTAATGGCACCCTTGAAAAAGTCTTCAGATGTCAACTCTTTTTTGGTAGAGGAGTAAACCGAAATGCTATGTTTAGCGGGATCATAACCATCCTTTCCTTCATACCTATAAAAACAAATATTAAATATAGATAAGTAAACATAAAAAGGAAGCATGTATTCGGTAAGCAAAAAGTATCATAAAAACGATTGTGTTACATTTGTCTGAAAGAAGTGATTTCCGGAATATCCTTATTGATATAAAGTTTTGAGCCCCACATAGCATTGGTTACAGATGGCTTATCTGTACAATTTTCAACAATAATGGTAAATAATAATTTTTGGATGTGTAATTGAAATATATTAGTTAGTTGATATGATGTTTACCACCAAAATACGAAACTTTAGCAAGCTGCAGTATCATTACGACATGATCGACTTTCTCCCTCTGAGCATGTAATTTATCAAATTTTGAAGCCCAAGCATCAAAGAAACAACATTGAAGCTGTATCCCTCTGTTACAGATGACATATATAAATGAAAATGTATAAAAGTTATAAATGTATGGTTAATAAAGTGTTTGGAAAAAAACATACTCAACATCTTCAATAATAAGATTTCTCCTTTTCTTTTCCTTCCCATATTTGGTAAAGGGTATCAAGTCAGAAATAGACACAATGGTTCCAATCACATCTGCATTTGAATGTAAAAAATCAAATGATTAACAAAAATGTAATATGTGATTCATCATGAATGTCTCGTAAGATGTAATACTAACCAACACTCTCAGCTTCAGAAAACTGTCTAACATATAAGTTGGAGAACGGCTCAAATTTGAATCCACGAACATTGTTGTCGAAACTTGCCAGCCTTGTCACAGAAGTGTTTTTGTAAAGATTCAACTTGTAACGATGGCTTAGTAATGGATAATTGCCTCCATTCTCTCCTACCCCAAAGTTCCCGATTCTGTAACATGATCCTTCATCGATCAAAAGCTGGAACTTGTTAATATGGTCCTTCTTGCACGTACCGTGAACACGGTTACCCTGAAATATATATAAGTTTTACTTATCAACAACTATTGTTGTAACAAATTAAAATAAATTAGGGAAAAAGAACCAATAAACAATTTATATCAACAAAAATTGCAAAAACTATTTACAAATTCATATTGAGGCCTTCAAAAACACAATTTAACGCCAACTATACAAATATACTATTGTATATTTTTAATGTATTTCATGTATTAATTTCATTAAACATTCTAGAAAATGGGTATTGAATAGGATTGTACATACCTGAGCATCTTGTAATACAAAGTCTAATGACCAAACATCATTGGGCTTTCCAAAAGTATAGCGTTTCCACTTGCTAATGCAGCGTGCAACAACCTTTATATCATCTAACATAGGATCAATGTCACACAGTGGAGTCAAATTGTGTTCCATGATTTGTATCTACAAAACAACATTCAGATATTAGTAATGTAGAACTTTCATATATATATATATATATATATATATATATATTTAGCAATCAGATAACAATAAGAACAAATTATAAAATTGAAGTGTTTACACATAACCAAAAATACCTTTTGCTACAGAGAATAAATTAGAGGGGAGTTGTAAAAATGAGTGATGAACACTTGGTCTTGTAAACCAATTTATAGAAGATTATTAGGTCAAAATGTAATTCAAATTTCAAAACTCTTCATAATCAAGGCAAAAAATAAGGGGAATAATTAGTTACCGGAAATTATGCACAATTTTAATATTTATTGATATACTATATCAATACTTTTAAAACTTTCCAACATTATCTTTAGTTACTTTCCTACAAATTACAAAATTATTATAAATGTTTTATTTTTATTTACACATCCATAACACAATTTATAAAATATAAAAAAACTAAAAAAACGAATACTTACCATTTGAATTAATCATGAACGTCTTGAATCCTGGCAAATTTATAAGAAGAAATTATTGATTGATTAAAATTTATAATAATATACGAATTAAGCATACAAAAACAAACCTGAATGAAAATTGATATTTCGGTTTATGATAATATAAATAGTTATTGATTAATTCAATAATCATGTGAATATTATCCATTTGGTTGAAAATGAATTGAATACCGATCGATTATTAACCTGGCAATTTTTTTTAGGGTTAACGGAATTTTTAGGTAATCGATTGATGGGGTTATCTTGATTTAGGGTATGATGTGTTTGAATGTAAGCGAAGTGAATTTGGGGGAAAAAATTTATAAAGTTTTGATCAAAACAAAGTGAATTGGGGGTAAATTTTATGTTCGTCTTTAATGGTTTGCTAAAGTTTAGGGAGTACATTGCTTAAGGACCGTAGATGAGGGTATAGTTTCCACGTAGCGAATTTTAAGTATTTTTGGGGGAAAACTTGCCTAAACCCAACCTTGTTTTATATAGGTGGGAGATTTGTTATATTAACAATATTAATTACTGAACGTTTCATATTTAATAAAATACACAAAATAAGAACAAAATAAAATGTGCATATTTTTATATAAATTGAAGATACTCTGTCCACTCCTTGACTTCCTCTTCACACACTCATTAAAATACAATATTAGTATTTCCTACTTTCCAAAATAACCATTCACATATTGATATATTAAATGGGGATATATCAAATTTAAAAGTTATGTTTCAAACTTTAAACTCATGTTGGCCTTCCAAAAACAAAGAGTCAAAGATAATCGTCCAATACGTTTTATGTTTCCATTCTAAAAGTAAGAACTAATATTTGCACTTATCTCCATTATTCGGTTACTATAAAGATAATTACACATAATATTATGTAAAGTTAAAAGATATCCTTTCCATAACATGTTACACGGCATTCCTAATCTAAGTACACGGTTTTCCTCCTACCCTATAACCTTCAGTATATATATACTTCATTCCCCCTTTTCGATATTCATAAATCAATACACAAAGTTTCTGGCAATCTATTTTCTCTCAAGATCGACCAAAGGTTGAAGGTTCATTGCTGCTTGGTTTGGGGAGCGTAGTCGATTATTTCTCGTCTTTGTTGTCTCGCTAAGGTACTCAAGTATTCCTCCTCATCCTATACTTGTGCTATACAACTTCAACTATAAGTATAACCTAATCTAAAACATGTATTGTCTGTTGTGAACCTGGTTACTGCTCGTTTCATGCTGTCATTTATTCCCTTTTTGCCTCGTTAATATGCGTATCACTAGTATTTAAAACCACGCCACATGTGATATATAAGACCTGATGTAAAACTGCATGTTGAGACTCGTATGATTCTGACGATTTAATCTAATTCGAGGCCTATGTTGCTGTCATTAAAACCCTCGCTAATCACCAATGAAACATTAATTGTAATGTACAAAAGAGGAAACACTAAGGAATAGATAATGAGGGTCGTATATGTACGTTTGCGTTTAGGTGTGTTGGGTGTCTCGTGTGATTTTATGTTGGGGCTGCTGGTGTCGCTTACATGCTCATTTAATGGGTTAAAAATGGTTTATAGATTGTGACTGCATATGTGGGTCACGTATGTAATGTGTTGGTGTTGTGTCTCTTGTATAGCTTGGTGTTGGTGTTAAAGATTGTGTGTGTTTTGCTACTCTTGTGGGTCTCGTTAAACTAGTGTGGTATGTGTGAGTGGAGTCAATCTTAATGGGTCCTGTATATAGTTACTATCAACATTTTATGTCTGTGATGTGGTTAAGAAATCATGTGTGTCGACGGGTGACTAAACATAGTTAATTTTATACGAATTAGAAAACAATAAGGGGTTTTTATGTGTGTATCTTATGATGGTTAAAACGTGTGCATTGGTCTTGGCATATTATATCTAAAAACCAGGAAGTGTGCATGCATAAAAGGGGTTGGATTATACGAATGTGTGTATGCATGATATCATGGGGTCATCATATCATGTGGTATGGGGCGCTTAAATATGTATGTGTTTGGTGTCTTATTTTATCTAAAAGCTATTATTTTATTGTATGTAAAACCTGATTAAATACATGCGTATAAATAGAGGTTAAGGATGGTTATGTGGGAATACATTCAGGGGTTGGATTTAAAGAATGGGATTGTGACTTATTTGTTTTAATGTCTCGTTAACTTTGTAGGATCTAGTATTTGTGGTCTCGTTAGTCTGGTAGGCTATTTGTGTGTGTGAATTGTCTTACTAAGGTTGTATGTGTGTTAATAATTGTTAACGAGAAGGATGTGAGTAAAAAGGTTCTTGATAAGGTTTTTGTGTCAAAATGGGGTGTTTCGGTGTAAGTCTTATACGAGAGTATATATGTGTGAGTGTGTATGCGTTTTTCCAAGTTTAATTATGATTCAAAATATGTTTACTTTGACTCTAATTCGACTAAACCCTAAGTTTCTAATTTGGTACATTAAACCCTAATTTGGTCAAACGATTAATAAGAATACATTTTAACCTAAGTAAACCCAAAATATGTTAATGTGATTAATAACAAGTATTTAAAATCCGCTATGACATTAAATGAACTATAAATGGACGTATAAGTAATTTATGATTAACCCGTGTAGATTCGTTCCGTTTGCTTTCATTTCAATTGCTAAGGTACGGATATTCTACCCTTTCTCAGTAAGGGTTTCGCATTGACTAACCGATTCTCGACTTTATTGCATTGATATGATATTCGTTGATGATTTTCGTCTGATATGATTTCTCATTTAGTTCTATGTCATTTAATATGGCATTCATTTCAGTTAATATTCTTTTATTTAAATATATTATGATTAATTTGTTATGATGTGATATCTTGTTTATTCTATTACCCGAGCTAACTAGTCATGGAGGTACCATGACCATGTCATTGAGGCACCAATGGCATGACACTATTTGTGGCGGTGTGATTGGCCCACGGCGTTCCCTTTTGATATGTATATTGAGCACGTGCATTTAGTTGCCATTTTGGTACGCCAATATATTTTTCTGAGTACAGGTGCATGGTGGTGTACATAACTTTGTTTTGCAGGGAGCGTATGGATGCATCCTAGGTTTGTTTTGTGATATGATTATGTTATGGCTTTGTAGTGAATGGTGGTGTGTGCCATACACCCCATGTCACTTTTGGGAGGTCATGTCTCCATTTGTTATGTTATGATATATTATTGTGTGATTAAGCAGGTGGCTGCTTTCTGAGCTTGTGGATAATTACTTATTTTTCGTTGCTTTCATTACCTTCCACTTAATTTATTATTCGTTTGATTCTCATGACCTATGATCTCATGTTCGTCAAATTCTTTTTGATTTCATTGCATATACTTAATTATATTCAGTTCAATATTCGTTTATATCCGTTCACTGGGCTTTTTAAGCTTAGCCGCATTTTCTTTCCCTGCGGCAGGTATTCGAGCGGGATGCTGGGATTTGAGTGACGAGAGTAGGAGCTTTTAGAGGACTAACCCAACCTTAGTTTCCCTACCTTTTAAAATTAGTTTATGACTTACGTCTTGGTTATTTATTTTATTTTAGAGTTGGAATTGATTTGTATTTCTTTGAAAGTCATTTTGTTTCATGACTTGTCCTTATTTATTTAAAGTCTTGCGCTTGCGTTTATTATGTTCTGATTGACACCATAATGTGACATTCTGACCCTTGTCGGGTTGGGGCGTTACAAACTGTCTGCATTCTTACTTCCCAATCACTTTACTAAAGGAACTGTCAACCCGAATTTGTTTATACAGAAACACGGGGAGGACATTCTCATCGTACAAATTTATGTGGATGACATCATTTTCGGGTCTACCCAAAAAAAGTACTCAAATACTTTTTCAAAACTTATGATACAAAACTTTGAGATGTCCATGATGGGTGAGCTAAAAATTTTCTTAGGATTACAAGTTCACCAATCACCCCGTGGTATATTCTTAAGTCAGTCCAAATATGCTCAGGAAATATTGAAAAAGCATGGTATGACCAGTAGTGACACCTATAACACCTCGATGTCTTCCTCATCCCCGAAGCTAGATGCTGACATACATGGGACACCCATTGATCCTACAAAATATCGTAGATTGGGTCTGTTATGTATCTCACAGCTAGCAGACCAGATGTTGTATTTTCCACCTACCTATGCTCCCGTTATCAATCTAGACCAACAAAAAGACATTTATCTGCTGTTAAAAGAATCTTTAGACACATCAAGGGAACCATTAATTTGGGGATCTGGTATCCAAAGGATTTTGGTTTTGCACTAATAGCCTTTTCAGATGCGGATCATGCGGGCTGCATAGATACAAGGAAAAGCACATCAGGGGGAGTTCAATTTCTGGGTGACAAACTGGTGTCTTGGCAGTTAAAGAAACAAGATTGGTCATCATTGTCTTCAACGAAGTCAGAATACGTGGCCATGTCTGCATGATGTGCTCAAGTCACGTGGATGCGATCACAACTGATGGACTATGGATTCATCTTCAACAAGATTCCAATGTACTGCTACTCCAAGAGTGCCATTGCCATTTCATGCAACACAGTTCAACACTTTAAGTCCAAGCATATTGCTCTACGATATCATTTCATCAAGGAGCATGTGGAAAAGGGTACTATTGAATTTTACTTTGTGGGTACGGAATACCAACTAGCAGATCTGTTCACCAAAGCCTTGCCTCATGCAAGATTTGTGGAATTGGTCCACCGGATTGGTATGAGATGTTTGACTCCAAATGATTTGGAAAATTTTCTCAAAAACAATTAAATGAGTCAAACATCAATTCTATATCTATAAATATTTTTTTAAGAAAAACACAAAAAGATTTTCTATTTAAACCTTTAGTAAAAAAAATGCAAGTACAAACTTTTCTTCAATAGTTTGTTTATTTTTAATACGTCATCAATTATTTTTTAACAAATGTTGAGGGGGAGACAGAAAATTAAACTTAAAAAAAAAATGTACTTGCATCGTTTCTTCAAAATTGTTGCTTAAAAGGAAATGAGGGCGATATCATAGGAATTAAAGTTGATAAGGGCCAATATTGCTAAGTTTAATACTTAGAGTCAGCATTGTTAGGACTTTGTTTGTAAAAACAAAAGGTTTAGGCAAAAGTGTGAAAGTGGCAAAATTTAAAATAAGTCAAATAAAAAGGAAAAGTTTGACCGCAGTTAATATCAAAAATCCATTCATCTGACAATAACAACCACCACAGTAAATACACTCACCAACTTCATCCATGGCCCTAATTAAATCTTCATATCCATTCATGATTCTTCAAATCAGTGAGTGTTTAATTGTTTAAAATAGGATTACAAACAATGGTTTTGAATGATTTATTGATCCAACTGTTAGAAATGCTAGAGTTGTATAAATTTGATTCTGTGGATGTTTGTTGCAAGTTAATAATGAAATTTGTTTAAAAGTTACTCATATAATGCCTAAGTTTAATTAAACCCAGAAATTCGAATTGAAAATGTTCTTGATTTAGGATTTAAGCGAACGATTTGGGGAAAACCAATTGTGAGTGTTATGGTACAATAATTCATTGATATCTTGTTGTTAGGCATTGAATTGAATGTTTGTAACCTTGGATTGAACCCAAAAACATCACAAGTGAAAAATTGATCATTAGGGTTTATGAAGAACACATGAACACTGTCAGGTTGAATCTCAAGATTCTGTGGTTAAAAGTTGTTAAAATTTGGTCAAAAGACTTAGAAACATCATAGGATTCCATTGGAACAAGCATGAAAACAAAACTAAAAGTATTGATGAATTACGAAGAATATGGTGAATAGTACGTCTTCAAAGTTATCGAAATTTCTTGTGTAAGAAATTTTCGAAATTGAAATTGCTTTCGCAATTGTCAAATGCCTTCGCAAATGCCATTGCTTTCGTAAATGCAATTCCTATCGCAAATGAAAATTGCTTTCGCAAATGATAATTCCCATCGCAAATGAAAATTTCTTTCGCAAATGATAATTTCTTTCGCAAATGTCAAAATCTTTCGCAAATGCCAATTTCTTTCGCAATTGACAATTTCTTTCGCAATTGCCAACTTCTTTCGAAATTGTCCAATTTCTATAGAAATTGTTCAATTTCCATAGGAATTGTCAAATGTTATAAAAATTGTCACTTCTAAAGAAATTGTCATGTATCAACTTGTAAAATCATGCTAAGAAATTAAAGGATCACATGTGAAACAAGGAGTTTAACTAAAACTAACTTTCATGTATCCTGCAAATTAGTGTCTAAATGATGTTTCAGGTATTCAAAATGACTGCACCATCACAACAACCACTATCTTTGCTCACCAAGGAAGAAGTGTTCCCACAAGGTTTCAAGGCAAGATATGGGAACAACAATGCAAGGGTTGTCTTTGATGAAATCAAGTGTGCAGAACCAAGTTACCAAATTGCCATTGAGATCCTCAAACGACACAAGTGCAAGCCCATATTGGAGAACTCAGACACCATTCCAGAACTTTACATTCACCAGTTGTGGCAGACCATAAAGCTTGATGATGATGAAAGATTCTTCACATGCACTTTGGATCGTAAGAAACTAAAAGTCACTCCATCACATCTTCGTCAAGCCTTATCCTTACCCGAACCACCAGAACCCACTAACAGATATTGGCCCACACCAACAGAACCTGAAATTCTCAAATTCCTCATCGACATTGGTTACGATGAACAACCCAACCTTCCACTGACAACCATCTCCCGTGTCAATGCAAAAAGCATTCCAGAACCATGGAGAACCATTTACTACATCTTGGTTTGTTCTGTCTCAGGGTGAGACAGTGGACATGAGCATCCTCGATTATCACACGCTCAACTCTTCTGGGGCATAGTCAATCAGAAACACATTGACTATGCAAAACTCATCTGGGAAGATCTGGTATTTTAGATCCATACTCTTGCCTGAAAACATTAACCAAGTTCCCATTTGTCCGTTACACCAAAATGCTAATCAGTTTCCTAATTGACAAGAACTCAGACATCTCACCACGACCCGAAGACAAAGAATTACAATTGATGAGGATGGATAAGAATGTCAACTCTGTTTACTTTTCTAAAGACAACTCTCACAAGCAAGGGTTAAGATTACCAGACGAACTGCTGACCAAATCAGTTAAGAAGACCCAGGCTTTCAAAGACTATGACGATGCTTACCACAAAGGTCAAGTCGGGTTTTCTAAACTTGGTGAAGAAACGGGATCTACAAAGGCTCGTTCCAAAGGAAGCAGCAAGACTGGGAGTGCTTCAAGTGCTACCAAACAACCACTGAAACCTTCCTTCCCCAACATCATCAAAAGAGGAGTAAAGGTTGCTCCTAAGCCAAAAGCAGAAGAAGGAGGGATTGGTGATAAAAATGAGTCTGATTCGGAACAAACAGAGTCAAAAGAACATATTGATATGCAATTGATGTGGAAACTATCAAGGCAAAGAAAGCGAGCAAGAAGACTCGTAAAGAAGATAAAGAAAGGAGAGTAGCATTAAGAGTTGAGGAACTTAGAAAAATGGAAGAAGCAAAAGGAGCTGGAGGTTCAGGAACTGCTCAAGAAGTACCTCCAACCCACCCTGATCCGGTTAATCAACCCGGAGGGTCTGGAGGTGCTACAGATGACAACCCGGCGAAGAAAAAGAAAAGAAAGTGCTGACAGATGAGGAGATACTGTATGAAATGTTGGAAGATGAAAACAAGGAGAATCTTGATAAGCCCGTTGATTGGTCTGACACGGAAGAGGAAGAGCAAATCAATGGGGAGGAAACTACTGAAGCTGCCAAGAAAGTTGAAACCAAATACAAGGCAGGACAAGAAAAGAGAGAGGAGGTTGAAAGATTGCAGAAAGAAGAAGAAGAGGCAAGAAAAGAGGAAGATGACTACATTAACACACCACCACTTACTCCACCTCATCTAGCTCTCACTATTTAGCCTCAGCAGGAGTCATAGCCAAAGGCACAAAAGCCTCCCACTTCACAACCCAAGGCTCAAACTCCACCACACCCCCGAAGGGTACAACACCTCCTACCTCTCCACCCAAGACTCCAACACCTCCACCTAATTCACCACCAAAAAAGGAAAAGACTTCTCCTGAATCTTCATCACATCCATCATCATCACCCCAATCATCACCTAGAAAAGCAACAACTGAAGAAACGTTGAAAACAATCATTAAAGGCAAACACACAAAGAAGATTGCAAGAGTGACAACAGTTGAAGTAATATCTCCTACTGCAAAGAAGTTGAAGAAAGCTGCCAAACTTGCTCAGGCTAAGAAAGACAGCAAACTAAGTGGCCAAGTCATCGAACTATAGAATATGGACAAAGGTCTGTCAGAGCAAGTACAACAATTGCAGGAAACAAAGCAAGGAATGGATGAGTTTCTAGATGACAATGTCAAAGAGCGACTGCTTAAGGAAGCTAAGCATAACACTAAGATATATTTGAAGCAATTTATGCATGAGCTTATGGAAAATCAAGTTGAAAAACGTCAAGAGTATGTCGATGCCAACATCTCAGAAAAGGTTCAGAACATTTCAGCATCAACTCTTCCTAAAACTGCAACTCCATCAAAGCAGCTGTTGGATTTTTCAACAGAAGAACTTCAAAATGTACTCTTCACCAAACTCACAAGCATCATATCTCCAACAGAAATAGAAATCGCTCTCATTGCGTCTTTGCAAGCTAATCTGGAAACATGCAAAGTTGCAGCTGATCATGGAAAACGTCCAAGAGACGATGAAGACCAAGACCCGGACTCCAAAGCAAAGAAACACAAGAGTGAAGGCGGGTCTGGAATTCAAATCAAAGAACCAACTGGAACGACAACAACTTCTCAACCTCACAAGGCTTCGGGGTCTGGTCCTACAGATACGGAGCATCATTATGAGCACTTCACATAAACAGAACATCACTTTGAAGACATGGATTTCCAACAAGATCAACCACTATCACCACCAAAGACCAAGCAACCACAACAAGAAATCCCCAAGAAAATCAAATGTGGTCTCATGGTTGGATGATGATGACACAAATGGCAACGAATGGTTCGATCAATTGGTGAATGCTCAAACATAGACCGATGCAGATTCAAAAATGGAAGATAGTACCTTTGAGTTTACACAACAACTCAAAAGTACTCAAAGAATAAAAAAGATGACCAAGAGGGAACTGCGTCGGATAAAGAATGATGCCTTCAACCTTCTGAAGGACAACTCTTCAAGTGCGACTGAACTTGAATACCACCTCGAGAACATTGCTCGTGCAATGTCAAGCGAGTTTAGCTGGACGAATCCAGATGTGATACTAACTGGAAGTACCTCCAGGACCAATGAACCCTACATCACAGACTGGACGAAGCCACTACCAGTTCTACGGATCTCAGACCAACCTGCCATTCCGTACCAATTCTTCTTCAACAATGACTTGGAACTTCTGGTACATGGAGCAGGATGCAAACCCAGATACGCAACGTCACTCACCTTGATCCCGGCAGCAAGCTACCCGAATCCTGCAATTGAAGAAATAGCTACATGTCTCTTCATCTCAGCAAAAGTTAACTATAATCATGATGCGGAGTTGGGCATATCTCACTGGTACGAGAAACGAAGAACTTGGTACAAAAGTAAACTGACTAACAAGTCTCCTGAATCAGTGAGAAGTAATCTCAAGATTGTTGCTGTAGTCTCTATGAAAGGTGATAAGAAGTATGATCACATGTTCTTGACAAAAATCATAGTGAGAAGGCATGATCATCAACTCTACACATTTTATGAAGCAGATTTCCCAGACTTAAGTCTAAATGATCTAGAAGATATGTATCTCATCAAGGTTCAAGGGAGACTGCGCCATGTGAAACCAGATCTACAATATGCCTTCAGCACTTCTCTTCTTCTTCACATCAGAAGAATGATTATCAAGGAACGGGTTGAAGATCTTCAATTAGGAGTCGAGAGCTATCAATAGAAACTCAACTTAACTGCACCAACACTCTGATTTGATGAAATCAAAAGTGAAGCTCAATATACATTGAAGCAAAAGCCATCTTTTGGATTTGTCTACAAGAGTGAGCTGACAATCAATTGCTTCATGTCATTCAAAGAGATTCACAAGTTCTATGATCATACACTAAAGAAAGTCCGTGACGGGTTGGTTATTCGGGTACATGACCAGGAGTGGGAAAGTCAAAGAGATGGACAAGTGATCAGATGAGAGAGATTCGGTAGTTTGTTTGGAAGATTGAAAAGAGGTTATTCAGAAGGGATCAGATGCGAAGGCTGGAGAGCTATGTCGGAGGTCGTCCATCATTCTCGGTTCGAAATTTTCAAAGGACGGATCCACAATACACCACATTTGCAAAAGGAGGTTGATGTAAGAGTTTGATTTATACATATCATTAAATAATTCTTGCATAAATGATTGTTTATTATGTCTTGTGCACACGTAACAGTGCACAACCCGTACCTGTAAAGAAAGGACCCTGAGGTATGCTTCAGTGCCTCAATCATATTCAAAGGAGCGGAAGCTTCTTACTTATGAGTAGAATTAAACAAGAATTTTTCAAAGATTTTTCAAAATTCTGCTCATAAGAACAAGTATTCCCTCGTCAAGGGGCAGTATTTGAAAAACACAATCTTTGTTCAAAACAAAAGTTCTGAATATTCTTCCCACAAACCTCAAAAATGCATATTTTAATCAAACGTTTTATCAAAAACATCATAAGTATGCTATTTTTAAGGGGGAGAATAAAGATATGATTAAAATATGGTGTCTCACAAGTTGATATCTCACGAGTGCTCGACTCAGAATTGACCCACGAATTGACGAAAACAAAAGTCAGAAATCGAAAAGGCATATCCGGGACGGGTAATAATTTCAAGCCGGTTTATCCGGTGATGTAAGCGTGTCTTGCAAAGGATATGTCTGAGTAGAATGTACCGATTTTGAGTGATTTTCCTTGAATATGATCTAGACGGGTAATAATTTCAAGCTAGTTTTACTAGTGATGTAAACGTGTCTCGCGAGGATCATGTTCACTGAAAATCAATCAGTTCAAAAAGTGCTGACTCTTCCCGACATGTGCAAATTTTAAATTAAACACTTATGAGCACATGTTAAGGGGGAGTACTTCTGAAAATCACAAAACTCTCAAAGTGTTAATAAAATGTTTTTACAATCATAAACACTTTGAGAGATTTTCAAAAGGTTTGGTATATGGCATCAATAGGATAGTCATGGTGTTATAAGGTGACTAGGGTTTAGGAAACCGTCCTATGATCCGCCAGAGTCGGAGGGATCTACCCAAGAACAACTCCAATAGTTTAGTGTAACAATCCGTAAAATTCTCTAGTCATTAGTGAACGTTAATCTATTATTAATCCCTCGTCACTGTTCACTTAACTATTTTTGCGAGCCAATTTGAACTTTTTGTTTATTTCATTTCTATTTAAACATTGTTACGTTATTTATGATACATTTGGACGAGCTCACACGCGGACCACGAGTATCAAACATATTTATTAAACGCCAAACGGACCCTTAAATATATTTTGGCCTATTACTATTCACAGCCCAACTCAATACAAGCCCAAAATTTTATTTTCTTTTATAAGTAGTTGATCTAAAGTGTATATACTTGGCCTCATTTAAATCTAATTTTGACACACAAGAATATCATCTATTTTACAAAACTCGATTCTCTATACACCCAAGACTCAAGAGTGATAAATCTCACATTTTATTTTGAACGTTTGGTTTATGAACGAGACTTAAAGTAAATCTCACTCGGACACGTATACTATATAAATTATATTATATATATAACTAAAAACAATGAATCTGTATCTTAGCAGTAATTTCGAAATATCTTGACACGCTATCTCATTTTTGAATCTCTGACACTTTCCAACTTGTTTTATTTTAATAATAGTTCATGAAATTCAATGTACTGACAATCGATCTGACACCATAAGATATTTTTCCAACTTGTCTTTACAACTTGCATTGTTTTAATAATATTAATACGAGATACATGCATGCAGTCTAACCATTGGTAAATATCCAAAATTCAACTTTATCTAATATAATAATGAATATTCGACTTATATATAAACGAAGCCACATACATTAGTATATTCTCCATACTCGCACCTCTCATTCTCAAAGATATTTCACATACTGAAAATCCTCTACATCTCCTACTGATAAGTACCTTCGAAGAAACAAAAATATATTACCAATCGATCAAGCCATATCCCATGACAAACTCGATCCTTTCGTAGCAAATCCTAACAAGTCACGTTCATAATTCTCACGTTAAACATCCCACTATTTAAGGTGTCGTCGTGTGTTTTAGCCGTTCCCGTGATACTTTTGACATAAACTTTACTTTGACCTTACAGCTAAGGTGAGTTTCATAGCCCTTATTTTTATACGTCTTGAACTACTTTTGGGGGAGATACATGCTCAAACTATACTTATTTAGTTTTGGAAAACATATGTTACATGATTCGTATTTATATACATATCTGTTCGCTTATACTTTATGCATTGTTGACATATTTGAATTACTTGACGCATTTATGACATTGATACGTATTCATATACACATCTGTCATGTTCGTACATTGATACGTATTTCTATACACATCTGTACAGGCTATATTCATACATTGATACGTATTTCTATACACATCTGTTCTTGTGCTAGTTTTAGTCCTGTTCATACATCGATATGTATTTCTATACACATCAGTACTTGAACTATTTATCCTGTGATGCGTATTTCTATACACATTAGTACTTGACCTATTTATCATGTGATAAGTATTTCTATACACATCTATATCTGTTCTAGTTCTAGTCTTAGTCCTAATCATTTTATAATACGTATTTCTGTACACATTTATACTTGTTCTATACTATGTTAGCAATGGGTTGTAAACACACAGGTTGCAAGTCTTGTATGGGCGGGGCTTGGGACTGAGTGGATTTACAAGGCCTTTGCTGGGAAATCTTTATTCAAATACTTTACTTTTAAACTAAACTCTATGAACTCACCAACCGTTGGTTGACACTTTTTAGCATGTTTATCTCAGGTTATAAGGCGATAGTGGATGCATGGATTCTAGAGTCATTTGCATACTTGAAGACTCATATCTATCTTTATCATTCGATACACTTTGAAAACTTTTATGTATCTTAACTCTAGAACTTATTGTCATAACTCTGATTTTAATAATTCAAATGATAACTTTTCAAAACGTCTCATTTAGAGGTCGTTTTCTATACCTTGATCTGTATTATGAAGTAGTACCCCCTTGACACTACTGTTTCCGCTGCGGTAATTTGGGGGTGTTACATTTAGTACTAGAAAGTCCTAGGTATGATTGAGAAAAGGAGTAATGAAATGAAGGGATAAATAAAGGGTTGAAGAATTAAAAAGAAAAGCAAAGAAAAGGGTGAAAAGAAATAGCCCTCCATTTGGTCAACCTTAGGGCAGACACCGGGTTCAATACATAATCTACTGGTTGATTGGGCATCACCGGTATTGAAGACAAAAGACGTCATGGACCCAATGATGCACTACACTAAACCTTCTAGCCACTCAAGTGTCTCTCAAAAGGCATTTGTTTCATTTCACATGGAGAACCCTTCATCATCTATCGACCTCTCACTACGTGATGTGTTGATATTGAAAAGGAGGCAATCTGCTCCATGCCTCCGATGACCAAACAAATATGCACTAATCGAGTCTAGAGCCAAGAGATATAACATAAGATCTCATAGGAACACTTAGCATTACTATGTTGTTCTACATCATGGGCAGCAGTTGTAATATTAAGAAGAGTCCTACGCATATCTTAGCAATCTATCGAGAACATTCTTGAGGGAACTCAAAATTGTGATTCTCAGTGAAAGAATGGAAATCCTGCCAGGGTCAACATTAAATAGCCCTGACAGCTGGTCACTTCGGTAACTCCTTGTGGGTTACGCTTAGTGTTTGGTCAAAAACGGTCTACAGTCGTGGGGTGATCTCCAGCGACTCACTGAATCGTGGGTGCACTTCGGTGTGTCCGTGTAAGCCCTTTCGGAGGTATCTGGTTCAGAACGGCTTGGGGAAAGATTAGAGAAAGCCTTCACACTATGCTGTTGAAGATCTCAAAGTCTGAACCGTAAGTGCCAGATGGTTTGTGATGTACCTGCGGAGGATCATGAAGACCTGGAGTTCCACCACCATCAAGATTCCATCAAGCTCATATACTAAAGATGTGTTCTCATAAAGACTTAGAAATAACAAAAGTTCAATGATGTTAAAGAAAAGTCAAAGTTCAAGCACTACAACCTTTCACAAGTCAAAGATTGAAGAAGTGAGAACCAGTTGAAGAACAAAAGTCCAAAGACATATGAGCATGGTGGAAAAGATGAAAAGACGTTGGAGATTGGCAGATCGAGACAATACCATATCAGTTCAAGACAAGAAAAAAGAACAAAGATTATGGAGACGTCAGAAGCCTAAGAAGCAAAGATGACGTCGAGCAACCAAGATGACCAAGACTTAGGGGGAGATTGTTTGGAACACGTTTTTTATTGTAATCAAAGTCTTGGCCATTTGTCCAAATTGGTTGTTTTAATTAAGGGTTATATGTTAAAAATTAGCCCATGGTCTATTGGTAGCCCATGGACCATGTGGACTTGTAATTAGCTTCTAAAAACATCTTAGCACATGATGCCCTAATCCCACGCCTATAAATAAAAGGCATGTGGCATCATTATTGTTGTTGGTTTTGTTTCTATTGTGCGTAAGTTTTGCTACTCTTTTGTTTGAAATAGAATCATTCAATATTCTTCTCTTAATCTCATTTCACTCATTATCTAATCTCTCGTATTACTTATCATAATGTTTATCTCATTTGTAGCTTAGTAGTTAGTAGTGTACATGGTTAATAGTTGAGTACGTATGTATGTTTAAGTATTATAGGGACCATCAGAAGGGGTTGAAGAATTAAAAAGAAAAGTAAATGACAGGGTGAATAGAAATAGCCCTCCATATGTTCAACCTTAGGGCAGAAACCGGGTTCAATGCATATGCTACTGGATGTTACTATGGTAACACCAGTATTGAAGACTAAGCCTTCATGGACCCAATGACGCACTGCACTAAACCTTCAAGCCACTCAAGTATCTCTCAAAAGATATTTGTTCATTTCTCACGGAGAACCCTTCATAATCTATCGACCTCTCACTCCGAGATAAGTTGATATTGAAAAGGAGGTACTATGCTCCATGCCTCCGATGGCTTAAACCAAAAAGAGCACTAAATTGAGTCTAGAGCCACGAGATACATCAAAAGCTCTCTTAGGAACACTTAATATTTCTACCCTGGTTATTGGTTGTTCAACATTATGGACACCAGTTGTAAATAACAAGAGTCCTACATAGATTTTAGTAATCTGCCAAGAACATACATGAGGGAACTCACAAATTGTGATTCTCAGTGATTGAGTGGAAATTCTTGCCAGGGTCAACATCAAACAGCCCTAACAGTAGGTCACTTCGGTAATCCCTTGTGGGTTACGCTTAGTGTTCAAGGTGGTTCCAAACGGTCTACAATCGTGGAGTGATACCTCAGTATACTTCAGCGACTCACCCTATATCGTTGATACACTTCGGTGTATCTTATTAGCTCTCTAGGGGGCATCCGGTTCAGGAATGGCCTTGGCAAGGACTAGAGAAAGCTTTCACTCTATGTTGTTAACGATCTCGTAGTCCGAACCTGTAAGTGCCGGATGATTTATTGCTAACTGTTTACTTGCAGGTACTTATGGAGACCAGGAGTTCCACCAACACCATTTCCATCATGCTCATGCTAACATCACGAAGTAAATTCTCACAAAGATCAAAGCAAAGCAAACGTTCAAAAGTCAAAAGAAGTATGAGCATGGTGGAAAAGACGAAAAGACACCGTGATTAAAGACGTTGGTGGAAGGCCGATCATGACATTACTATAGAACAAAGGACAAAGATTTGATAGATGTCAAAGCCTATGAAGCAAAGAAGATGTCAAGCAACCTTGATGACCAATACTTAGGGGGAGATTGTTGGGAACACATTTTATATTATCAAGTATCGGTCATAGTATATGTAATAGGTTGCTTTATTATTTTTGCCACCTTTTATTTATTTCTCTATTAAGGCAATTCCCCAAAGTTGTAAGACTAGTATAAATACCCCTTCTCTTGATGAGAAGGGGGTTGGTTCATGTTAATACAAAGTTCATTATTCTTATGCATGTTCCTTCCATTCTCTCTCTAACTTTCTCGCTCTAGAATTCGTAGCTTGTGTGATAGATTTGTGACCTAACAAGTCTTAACCATATGAGCAGTTTAAACATCAGCAGCATCCTGAAGTCTTTGAATCCCAACAAAAAGTTTACAAGTTTTCAAGTTTTCGTACATTTCTTGCTTTCTGTGTGGTAATGTGCATTTCAAAAGTGGTTTATCTTTTACGACTCTTTAGTAATGGCTCTGGTGAAAGTGTTAGGTGAATCGTGTGACGGAGACATCCGTGTGTCGTAGTCGTCGTTGGAAAAATACACAAGTATATATATATATATATATATATATATATATATGTGTGTGTGTGTGTGTGTGTGTGTGTGTGTGTATTATCTTATATATATATATATATATATATATATATATATATATATATATATATATATATATATATTAGATAAAGTTTAATAATTAAAGTATTAATTAGTATTTGTAATTAATTAAATAAGTGTTAGTTGGTTAGTATAATAATATGGGTTACATTAAAGTGTAAATAAATAAAAGATATTGATAGTGGAATATTATTATATTACAAATAATATAAGTATTTATGATATAATGATAATTATAAAAAATGTAATTAGTTTAAGTATTTAAATTAAATAAAATTAAATAAAGTTGTAAGTACATAAATATACAAAATATATTTATAAATCTAAAAATTCTAAAATATTAATTTGGAAAAAATTATATTTTAATAATAAAAATAATATGTTTCGTCCTTTAGTCGGTTTTCACCAAAAATCTATAAGTGTTGGATTTTTAGAAAAATCGGGCATGACCCGTTCGTAATTATAATTTTTTCCATTTTTCCCAAGTGTTCGAAAATACTCAAATAAATCCCTTAAGTTATCGATATTTGCAAATATAGTCCAAACGTATATATTTATGTTATAAATATATATTTCGTTATGTTTTCAATTAAACTAACGTTTTCACAAAATAATTATAAGTCGCGAAATTAAAAGATAACGTTTAGTCAAAATTTTCCATAAGTCAACAAACATAATTTTGGGCCAAAAAGTCCATTTAAAGGCCAGATTGGGCCTAAAGGGTTAAAACGAGTCCAAAATGGTATTAATCGATATTTAACGTTTTAATAAGTCAAAATATTTATAACGAGTCGAAAAATATGTTGATCCCAAACACAGATCGATTCCTTGAGCTTGTAAGGTTAAGTTACCTTGGATAAATCCAAAACAACTTTGTTTGAAACTTTGTGAATATCAAAGAGTATGCGGAATCTACTCTTCAATACTTAGAAGAATATTAACAATGCAATGTAACAGTGAACTTGAATGAATAAACAATATAGCCAAAACGCTTCAATATTATTAATCAATAATACGAGTACTCTGTGTAGTACTAGGGTTTACAACCTTGAAGCTTATATCAAAAACGTATATCAAGCAACTTAACCTAGGACATCCTTTTATACACCAAGGAGTCCTTAACAAGATAACTACAAATCTTCTAAACATATAGAATATACGTATCTTTCTAACTATATAAGATATACACTGAATATCTTCTATACATATCTCTTCACTCGTCTTTATCACATTAGCAGTACCAATCTTCATCAGCAGTCTTCAGCAGTCTTAAGTTAATATTGTTAGTACTAACTTTTACTCTAGCAGTACTAACTTAGTTAGTAATGTTAGTTGTAATCTTCAGCAGTTCTAACTTTGGCTTGGCAGTACAAAGTGTGAAGTTGTTTAATTCCCAACAATCCTCCCCTAAACTTGTGATTTACCTCCAAATCATCAAGTTTCTTGAATTAAACCTTTAAGCTTGAGAGGATTCTTCCAAACACTTCATCTTCTTTCAGCCTGCATGAAGATCTTCCTTAGCAGTTCTTTTGCCATCTCAGTCTCCTCATCTACAGTAAGTTTTGTAGATAACATCATAGTGAGAGTACCCCTTGACAATGGGTATTCTTCCTCCACCAGCATGTATATATCAGTTCCAGCTTTTGTAGTGACATGGTGACCACCACATGTATCATACAATCTCCATTGCACTCCTAGATTACTGGCTTGAAACTTCCATAATTTATCACCTTCACCTGGTTCAACAAGTCTTTTCAATTCTACCCAGAGCATTCTTTGTTTATCATCTGTTGGTTCTGCTGATGTGAACTTTTCTTTAACTAAATCTCATAGCTTCACCAAATCATCTATGTCAAATTCCTTGAGTATATCATCAAAGTGTTGGTGTACTTCATCATGATTACCAACCCTGATGATCTTCCTACTCTTGACCAGTCCATCTTCTTGAATCTCCCAATCTATGATAAGATATTTGGTTTGTAAGGCTTCTACATTCATTCCTTCTTCTGGGACTATGATCATCATCTGTTGTAGATGTTCTTCAGTCAATTCTTGTTCTTCCTGCTCTTCAATAGTGGGTAAATCTTAATTAATCTTTTGTTTCTTGGAAGACTCTGACTCCAATGATATTCCTGCTCTTTTAACTCTTCTGCTTTCTTTTTTTTGTGTCCATAGGAATAAAATCTTAGACTTTCTTGTAAGCTTTGAAGTATAAACCATCAATTTCTTCATATGATTTACCTTTGAGTTGACTAGCAGCCCAATAATCTTGATACTTCAGATAGGTAGACATATGCTTAATCTTTTCTGCTTGAGTTGGAGGTTTATTCTTTCTAGCAGCCCTCTTTACACTCTGACTTTTTCTAATCACTTCTAGCAGATCATTAAGAGCATTCTCTCTTTCCTCTTCATTGATAGTTGCCCTGTTTTCTTCATAAATTTTCTGAGCTAAAAGTACATATGCTTTTTCTTGTGACAATCTCTCTGCTTCATCACTCTTGAGCTATTTTTCCTCCAGAAATCTTGCAATTCTTTCTTCTTCTTCCAATTTTGCTTGCTCTTTATAATGTACCCTTTGAGCAATTTCTGCATCAATAGAAGGTTGTGTTTCATCATTGCTAACATCGTTTGAAGATGAATCAAACAGTGAACCATCTTTCCACAGTGGCATCATAAGGTAGTCTTGGCGAAATCCTGTATCCATACTAGATTGACCTGCATCAAAACTATCTTTTGAACCTGCAAAATCATTAGAGTTTGTACCTGCAACAATTGGTACATAATTCATTGATTCTGTTAACATATCAATATTAAACAGCAACTCAGGTCCATCTCCTGCAACACTAGACTTATTCTCTAAGAACTCAACATGCAAGTTTTCTTCTACCTTCCTAGTTCAAATGTTGCATACCCTAAAAGACTTACTATTCATAGAGTACCCAACAAAGAATCCCTCATCAGATTTTACATAAAACTTGCCCAAATGATCTAAGGTATCGAGGATTGTAACATGACATCCAAATAGTCTCATGAAGCATTGAGCAGGTTTTCTACCTTTAAATAGTTCATAAGGAGTCTTGTTGTGAGGCTTCACTACTAATACCATGTTCTGCACATAGCAAGCAGTATTAACTGCTTCAGCCCAAAATGTAGTAGGTAACTTAGAGTCAGCTAACATGGTTCTAGTAGCCTCAATCAGTGTCCTATTTCTCCTTTTAGCAACACCATTCTGCTGAGGAGTTCTAGCTACACTAAATTCCCTCTTTATACATTTTTAATCACAAAACTCATTCATAACTCTATTCTTAAACTCTGTTCCATTGTCACACTTGATTATTTTTACTTTCTTATCAGCTAGATTTTCTATCTCAGTAATAAAGCTCTTAAGGATGCCACTAGTCTCATCCTTGGTAGCAAAAAAGAAAACCCAAGTAAACCTGCTATAATCATCAGTGACAACAAGAGAATATTTCTTATTCATCAAGCTACTCACAAAAGTTTGACCAAACAAGTCCATATATAACATGAATAAAGGCTGAGTAATAGAGTTTTGAATCTTGGACTTACAAGTGGCTTTGTGTTGCTTTCCCTTAAGACAAGCCACACAAGTTTGGTCATTTTCAAAATGTTTTTGAGGTAAACCTCTTACAAGGTTATCCTTAACAATTTTGTTAATGGTTTTAAAATTTACATGACCAAGCCTCATATGCCATAGCATTGAGTCATCCAGTGTGGCCTTTGCAACAAGAAAAGTTAAACTCTCTGTAGGAACAATATTCTTCATATCAACACTGTATATGTTGTTCTTTCTAGGAACTTTAAGTAACACCTGACTTTCATCAGCTAACTTAAAGTCAGGAGACAAAACAAAACATTTAGTTTCAATAAAAAGAACACTGTTCTTTTTGTCACACATCTGTGAGACACTAAATAGATTGAACTTTAACTCTTGAACAAAGTACACATCTTCAAAATCAAGCTTACCAGTCCTGATAGTACCTTTACCAGTAATCCTTCCTCCTCTGGCTCCTCCCCCAAAGGCAACATATCTACCATAAAATTCAATGAAGTCTGTGAGATAGGACATGTTCCCAGTCATATGCCTTGAGCATCCACTGTCAAAATAGCCCGGATATTTTTTTTTCTTGTTGTAGATGATCCTGCACATAAAAATAAGGAAATCAGTTTCCTTTGGGGACCTAAGCCATTACTGACTTAGATCTACCTCGTGCATCAATATAATTATGTTTCTTCAATACAATTGATGCACTATCAAGTTTGGTCGTAGGTCTCCAAACCCAACATGCTGAGGCCTTAACAGCATTACTCTGATTGACTCTAACAACATTTACAACTGCTGAATTTGGCTCAGCAGTATTAACTACTGGCCCAGCAGTATGAACTCTATTATTAACAGTATTAACCTTTTTCTCAAAACTCCTGTTGGTAAATTTTGTTTTCTTATACAAGGGCCTTTTCACATTTTGTTGTGCTGATTTAGAAAAACATGATATTGGTTTAGCACTAAAAACTCTTGATTTGGGGTAAGCAGTATTAACAGGCCTAGCAGTATTAAGTGGTTTTAGGCCAGTTTTCATCAAAACTGCTTTTGAAGACATGTTTCGGTGAACACTAGAGTGATCATTTTTATCAAAATAGTTGTAATTCACCCTTGTATTAGCATTCCCAGATACCCTTGTATTCCTAATTGCAGTTAGCCTGCACATGGTCAAAACTACCACAAACAAAACAGGCTTTATTGTACATCACAAATTCACTTCCTAGCTGTTGGGACTTCTGATCATTCAAATTTATTTGGTTTCCCCTAGGACTATGTGACCTGTACATCCCAGCATACTTAACTGACTTCCTAACTGGTTTCTCTTGATGTTTAGGTGCTACAGATTCTATCTTAACAACATCTGGGAAAACAGTTTTCTTTTCTAAATTCTCTTCTAATACCAATTTCTCAACTAAGGGGGTATCAAAAGATTCCCTAACCTCTTTAAAACTATCTTCACTATCACTCTTACAAGTCTTTGATCCTAGGATTTCAGTCTCAGACTTTTTGACCTCCTCTAGATGGGACAAATCAAGCATTGGGGTTGGAAATAACCCTGTATGAGGAGGTGGAAAAACATTATATCCTATACCTGTCTTGAATTTGTCAATAAGCTGACATTGTACAATCCTGTCTATACTTTTAGATGACCCTGCATATCTTTCTATATTAACTTCAATACTGTCTTTTTCTTTCTTAAGCTTTTCTAACTCATGTTTGAGCACACTAATTTCAGAATCTTTGTATGAGATATCTCTTTTTAATACACCAATATCTTCAGTAAAGATAGTCTCATTCTTTTTATAAAAAACTAGTTGCTCTTCTACAACAGCTAACCCTCTTTTATAATTAGCTAGATTGAACTCAGATTGATTAAACTGTATTCTTAATTCATCATATTGAGTTTTGAGAGTTTCAAAGCTTTTTAAACAGTTTTTTGAACAAGTTTTGTTAGTGTATACCTCAGAATCTGAAAGAGCCATTAGAGCCATATTAGTAGGGGTTTCCTCTTCTGCCATAAAGCTCCATTGGAAACCAACCCCATCAATAGCCACCATAGCTTTGGAAGAAGTTTCTTCCAAGTTCATAGTCTTTTTGGTGCTCTCTTGGTTCCTGGATCCTCTCCTTTTTTGACTCCTATCTTGACTCCTATTCCTGTTGTCTTAGTTCTTTGGCCCTCTACACTCCCTTGCAAAGTGGCCCAACTTATGAAAGTTGTAACCAATGTTGCAAAAATTGTGAATCGGTAGTCGGGCGGTCGACCACCCTGCAGCGATTAATCGGTCAAAACAGGATTAATCAGTGATTAATCGGATTGGCATTTTGTAACACCCCCTAATTTATTTTGTGGCAGCGGAAAGGTTTTTAGGGTGTTACGGTGAGGATCGAAATTATAGTTATAGAAAACGGCTCAAAGAGACGTTTTGAAAGCTTATTTGTCATCCAAAATATCATTTTGATAAATAAAAATATCCAATTTTAAAAATCCCATGACGTACTCAAACAATTTGGAGAGAATGACAAATTTTATTTTTACACCACGTGATTTATCAGAGTATAAGATGCCCGCTCCGTGTCTTGTCTTGCTCTATTATTTACCTGAGATAAGCAAGGAATTTGCAAGTAAAATAAGCATATAACCCTACTAGAGAGTACATTGAAACATGTAGGTAGGAGTTATAAATCATATAAGTTTTCAAAGTATAAAGCAATTGAAAATCATTTGAGCATGTATCTCCCCCAAAAACATATAACTTGTAAATAATTAAAAGAGGGGCTACGACTTACCTTAAACGTTACTGGTGATGGTGAAAGTAAACTCAGGGGTGATTATGGTAATGACTTCAATACGAAACCTGATAAATAAGAATGTCTGAGAATCTGACCAAATACTAGTGGTGGATGTGCAATGAATAGCGGATGATGAATATTGATCTGATCGTTGAATGTGAGTGTGTTATGCTTAAAATGCTTGAAGTTCAAAAACAATATTATCCTATTTTTATGTTTTTGAAGTCAATAATATCGTTTCCCCGAAAGTGGTGAAACGAAACGGTGAGTTAAATCGCTCAAAACTTTTTATATAAATATCTAACGAACGTTATATATAAAGTAAATGAAATATATAATAATGCATGTGACGTGACGGAGAAATCGGAAAATGAAATATGGAAATGAAAATATGAATCAGATTCTATTGGTCCTTTCAATATTTCTGTCTTTACACTTTTTTCCCTAACTGTCTTTGCGTCACACCGTTAGTCCTTCGTTAAGTCCAAGTTCCATTTATTGTCCTCTACTTGTCCAAAAGTACAAACTAAGCTTGGAATGTTAAATAATATCAGTTTCTACCCTCAATGTCCTATTTTTATAGTTTCAGTCCATGCTTTGAATGTTTGGCAGTTTTAGTCCCTTAATGTGAAAATGCGTTACAAGTTTAGTCCTTTTTACACAAAAATGGCGAGAAAAATATTCTAAAAATTTCTATAACTTTATTAAGTTTATTACAACTTATTTCAATTTCTTTTTCTAGAAAAGAGCTTATTTTTAGTCTAATGGGCCACACAACAAAAAGTATTAAGGCTCATCTAAAATTTTAGAGGCGAGGGCATGTAAAATCTTTTGGGCCTGAACTTGGGCTGTTTCTATGATTCTGAAAATATATCACATGGGCCCAGTGGGTTGGTCTAACACCATTTCTTATTGGGCTTTGACTTAGCCCAAACCGGAAATAATTAAATTTTTGAAAATGGATTTCTTGTTATACTTAGCGAGTGACAGTTTTAAAAAGGGCAATTTAAAGTGACGAGTTGAGCTTATGGTGTAATTCGTAAAATACAAAACATGTAGTTTTCCAGGTCGTCATTCGCTAGGTGTAAAAATATTAGCATGTTATATGTAAGAATTCGAAATAAATCTGATAGTTTGTGGGCATGTCGGGGCGTATTACACCAAGAAAAACACTTAGAAGTTTTCCACTCGTCTCCACCCGTTTTGACTTTGATGTTATGCATGTTTCGAATTAATATTATAGAACATGTAGATGTTTTGTTGTTATGTTTTTTCAAGTTCTTGAAGCTTTTTCATACGTACAACCACCACACGCTTCAATATATACAATACATGTATATGTATTTTAATGTACATACTTGGATAAAAGTTAGTAATGTTGTCCTAATATTTAGATCTTTAGATATGTAAGTTGCAAATCAATTTGAATAAGTAAAACCTAAGTATTTCATTAACCTATAATCGTGTACATGTTTACATATATATAGATGATGAATCGACATGACTCAACCATCATGACCCTTCGGTATTTGTCCCAACCGAAATAACTAACATAACCATAATTCGGTTATTAAGTTTCTAACTAACACTTTTGGTCCTTTAAGTTTTAACTAATATAATACAAGCAATGATAAAGATTATCGGGCCACATTCTCCTCCTTAATCTTGATCGTTGCTTCTTGCTAAATCTTGAACTCCGAGCATCTGTCGCATTGTCGTGAACTTCAATCTTGGTAGAGCCTTTGTTAGAATATCTGCTCTTTGTAGTTCTCCGCTGACATGTTCCACATTGATGTGCCCATTCTCTACGCATTCCCGAATGAAATGATAGCGAATGTCGATGTGTTTACTTCTTCCATGAAAAACTGGGTTCTTCACTAGTGCTATTGCTGAAACGTTGTCTACCTTCAGCGTTATCTTCTTTTCTTCATTTCCAGTTAATTCACTAAGTAATCTTTTCAACCATAAGGCTTGACATGCTGCTGCAGTAGCCGCCATGAATTCTGATTCACATGATGATAGCGCCACTGTCGGTTGCTTCTGAGTACACCAGGTAATGGGTGACTCTCCAAAATAAAATACTATCCCAGTAGTTCCTTTTCCTTGATCAGTGTTGATTCCATAACTACTGTCGCTGTAACCTGTAATCTTGCAGCCGCCTTCTTTCTTGTAAATTATGCCATGCTCCTTTGTTCCTTTGATATATCGAATTACTTGCTTTACTGCCTTTAGGTGGTGTTCCTTTGGGTCTTGCATAAATCTGCTAAGTAGTCCGACTGAATAACTAAGATCTGGTCTTGTATGTAGTAAATATCTGATACTTCCAATTAAACTTCTGTAGTAAGTTGCGTCAACTGAGTTTCCATCTTCCGCCTTGACCAACTTAGTACCTGGATCCATAGGTATCTTCCTATCATTACTATCCGTCATACTTGTCTCCTTTAAGATCTTGTTAATGTATCCTGTTTGCTTGATTGTAATCTCTCCTCCTGTCTGTTGAACTTCTATCCCAAGGTAATAAGCTAACAACCCTAAGTCGCTCATTTCAAACTTTTCTTCCATCTGTGATTTAAATAAATCTAATTCTTTCTTTGGAGTGCCCGTAATTATCAAATCATCTACGTAAACTCCAACTATAATCATAGAATTCTTGTTTCTCCTTGTATAGACTGCTTGCTCGAGATTACACTTCTTAAAATCTAATGACTTTAACGTTTGATCAAGCTTCATGTTCCAAGCTCTCGGTGCTTGTCTTAAGCCGTATAAAGCTTTAATAAGCTTATAGACTTTTCCTGAATTTTCTGGTTGTACAAAACCTTCTGGTTGTGTAACGTAGACTTCTTCCTTCAAATCTCCATGTAAAAATGCCGATTTTACATCTAAATGGTGTACTTGCCATCCATGATATGCTGCTAATGCTAATATCAATCGTACTGTTTCTATTCTAGCAACTGGTGCAAATACTTCATCGAAGTCTATTCCTTGCTCTTGTACATATCCTTTTGCTACTAACCGTGCCTTATATTTGATGATATTTCCTTCTGCATCCCGTTTGGTTTTAAAAACCCACTTAAGTCCTATTGCCTTTTGGTTTTCTGGCAATTCAGTAAGAAACCATGTGTTGTTCTTGTTGATTGAATCCAGTTCAATCTCCATGGCCTCAATCCATTTCTTATCTACTGATGCTTCTTTATAATTACGAGGTTCTTCTTCGGTGAAAAATAGGCTTGGTGCTTCTACTACACGTGCATCCTTATATATTTCAGTTACTTCCTTTAATCCTCGTACCGGTGTATCATCAAATCTATGATCTGAGCTTTCTAATGAACTAATAGTAGCTGCTTGTTCATCCTCTTCCGAGTTAGGTTCGTAGGTATATGTTGGTGGGGTTTGTGGTGAACCTGGATCTGGTATTGCATCCGGTTCTAGATACGTAAATTCAATATCATCATTGATTACTGTGTTGACTGGTGTAACATTCTCAGTGTCAACTCCTTCTTCCACAAAACTAGCCCAAAATGTGTCTTGTGTACTTGTATCTTCTCCAATCTTATTCCAATCCCACGGTTTCGTTTCCATAAACTTAACATCCCTACTAACGTGTTTCTTCTGTGTCATTGGATCATATAACCTACATGCTTTTGATCCTTCCTCTACTCCTAAATAAACCAATGGTATGCTTCTATCATCCAGCTTCTTCAAATGAGGTATTGTTATCTTTGCATAAGCTGTGCATCCGAATATTCTTAGGTTCTCTAAGTTTGGTTTTCTGCTGTAGAGTGCTTCATATGGAGTTTTATCTATCAGGGCTCTTGTAGGTACCCTATTCAATATGTAAATAGCATGTCTAACTGCTTCCGCCCAAAAAATTAAGGGTAGCTTCATTGCTTTCATCATACTCCTAGTTGTTGATAACACTGTCCTATTTCTTCTCTCCACTACTCCATTCTGTTGTGGTGAGTAAGGTGCTGTCAACTGACGTGCTATTCCATTATCCTTACAGTACTGTGTGAATTCATTTGATGTAAATTCACCTCCTCTATCTGTTCTTAGCATCCTCACTTTCAATCTTAATTCCATTTCTATTTTCTGTTTAAATTCCTTAAATGTACTAAATGCTTGATCCTTTGATTGTAGAAAGTAAGCCTACATAAAACGTGTACAATCGTCTACTAACAAGAATATTAGTTTCTTGCCTGAGGGTGTTGCTGGACTTATAGGACCACAGAGATCTCCATATATTAAGTCCAACGGGTTTTTAGATCTGAATTTAGCTTGGTTTGGAAATGGTGTTCTACTTTGTTTTCCTAACAAACATGCATCACAGATTTGTCCTGCATGGTTTATTCTAGGTACTCCATCCACTAGACCTTTCCTAGTCATCTTGTCCATAACATGAAAATTTAGATGACCTAATCTAGCATGCCATAACCATTCTTGGTTATCTATATTTGCTAAGAGACAAATAGGTGTGTCTATTTGTAATCTAATACTGTAAAGTCTATTCTTAGATCTTTCCACTTTCATCAACAACTTCATGCTCTTATCATACAAAGTCAATTTATCTCCGTCCATTATCACCTTACAACCTATCTCCGTAAGTTGTCCTAGACTTAGTATGTTGCTCTTAAGGTTTGGTATATAGTATACATCCGTCACTACCTTATGTTCTTGGTTTTTACAACCTAATAATATAGAGCCTTTTCCCTTTATTTGTACATATGATCCATCTCCAAAACGTACTCGTCCTGTTACGCTTTCATCTATATCCTTGAAATGACTTTTAGTTCCCGTCATATGGTTACTTGCACCGTTATCTAAATACCATATGCTTGTATCCTTTGAAGCATATTTCCCTGGTTGAATTTGGCCTTCATTCAACAACACTCCCTCGTGTTCGGTTTCGTGCATAGTCATTAACAATGATGGTTCATCGTCTTCTAAGATAAGGTTTGATTGTTCCTGAGTTGTTGGTTTTGATCTACATTTATCTCGAAAGTGTCCAAGTTTGTTGCAATTATAACACCTTACGTTGCTATAGTCAAACTTGCCCGAATTCCTATTTTGGTTATCTTTATGATTCGAGTTATTCCTACTCTTATTCTTGTGCCAGTTTCTTCGTGAAAAGTTTGATTTACCTCCACGCTTATTAAAACTCTTTCCTTTATCTGAGTGTTCGCCATGTGCAAATAGTAAGTTATCCTGGCCTTCAACTTGTCCACCCTTTCGTAGTTTTATCCTTTCCTCAAACGCCTTGAGTTTTCCAATGATCTCATCTAGGGTTATGTTGTTTAGATCATTTGTTTGTTCTATGGATGCTACTATCTGTATGAATCTATCTGGTGTGGAGTCTAATAGTTTTCTAACTAAAAGTGATTCATCCAGTGTTTTCCCTAGTTCTCTTGCCTTCGTGACAAAGCCGTTCAACTTGTCTGCAAATGCATCCACCGTCTCATCTTCCTTCATCTGAAGTGAGTTAAACCCAATCATCAATGATTGTAGTCGTGCTTGCTGCACTTTCTCTTCTCCAACGTGTCTCTTTCTTAATAATTCCCATAATTCCTTAGCCGTCTTACAATTCGCTACTTGTAAGATCACATCTTCGGTTAATGCTTGGTATAAGAAAGCAATTGTTGCTTTATCCTTCTTATCATCTAGGGTCGCATTATCCTTATTTTCAATAGTTTCCCATAAACCTTGTGCACCTAATATTGCCTTAATTTGTATAGCCCATACTGTGTAATTTGTGTTTTTCAATTTTGGACATTGATATTGTGCAATAGGTATTACGGTTTTTGGTGTGTTAGATGTGCTAGTATCGTCTCCGGCCATGTTGAAAGTATTCTTTAGTATTTTCACTTTCTAATCCGTATGAGAATGATTTTTCTTAGTATGGTATTTCTTAATATGAAATATAGTTATCCGAAATTCCTAACTACTACGGGATCAATTAATAGTTCTCGGGATTTTCCTAATAGTGTAAACTAATATAATCTATACTATTATAAAAATGAAATCCAGAAAATTGAAACTTGTGACCTTGTTAAATTTGTATTGAATACGAGATGTATCCTTTGTTTCGTTTGTTGTAAACGGTCACCAACTTGTTCAATCTTCCCGCGTTTAATTCCCTTTGAAAAACTGTATCTCGTTGTCCTTTAAATTTTGCTATTCGACTCCAAAATTTGACCAGCACTTCTCGATTTTATTTTGTTGTTGTTGCTGTCCTAGTTTTCGAACAAGAAAACTGCACTTATCCCTCTTGTCGAATCTGCTTTTATTTCTTTGCCAACGAGTCTATATTCCACACGTTCCACTGCCTTCACTCGGCTTTCTTGGTTACTGCTGTTGTCGAATTTGTTGTTACCACTGCCTTCCCTCGGCCCCTCTTGTATTCGACACACAAGTAAGTAAAAAAACAAACACTACACGTTATCACCCTTTGTGTGTTATGTTTGATCTCGTTATGAGATCACGCAGCCTCCTACACACAATCTTGCGTTACCACACTCCTGGTAACACTACCGAACCCCAAAAAGTTTGCTGCACTCCTGGTTCGTTCCAATGAAACAACGACAGTCACTTGTCTTGTTTCTTCCCTCGTTGTTGTTGTCCTTGTGTCTACGACACAAAATTTCCACACACTCCTTTTTTTTTTTCAACGTATACGTTTTAACAACAACTATGCTTTGTGTTTTTTTTCTTCTCCTCAACCGGTTCTCACACAAAGTCTTCACCGTTCTTCCTCAACACCAATTCACTCTTGATGTTGTACCCTTGCAACTTCTACGCAAAACAAATCGTGCACTATCTCTTCTACGCATTCCTTATTCAGACTTGCTTATTTCTTTGGAAGAATTAAGAAACAAACGTTCCCCTTCGTTCACAGAAAAAGACTAGCGATTGTCTTCTTCTTAACGTATCAAATGGCTTCCTTCGTTAAGGTTTTTTGATGGTTTTGATTGTATTCAATGTGTGTAAAAACCTTTTGCTCTTGATGCCAATTGTTGTCCCAATATTTAGATCTTTAGATATGTAAGTTGCAAATCAATTTGAATAAGTAAAACCTAAGTATTTCATTAACCTATAATCGTGTATATGTTTACATATATATAGATGATGAATCGACATGACTCAACCATCATGACCCTTCGGTATTTGTCCCAACCGAAATAACTAATCATAACCATAATTCGGTTATTAAGTTTTTAACTAACACTTTTGGTCCTTTAAGTTTTAACTAATATAATACAAGCAATGATAAAGATTATCGGGCCACAAGTAAACGGCATGCATGGGGAAATTTTATACGTTCAAGTAAAATGTAAATAGTCAAAATACTCACAAGGATGGAGGAGTGATCGAGTAGGAAGGATTTGAACACGGGAACAACTCATGACTCGCTAAAGTTATTATATGCAACGTATATATACAAACCCATTTTCCTCGATTTGCTTCTAAACGAGTAGCTAAGTTCTCCTGGCCTTCTGTGGGTATCCTTGGGAGTGAATATGAGTTATGTCGAGTGTATTTGGATAAGAAATAGAAGGTGGTGATCATAGGATAGGAGTTATACGTATTTATGCAAGGTTTTCGATTATTTTATGTTGCTAAAGTACCTAATAAGATCATACAAGGACGATTTCATGCTGTGAATGTGAAAGATTTTCTAGATTTACATGTCCTTATAATTCATAAAATATATGTCAATTGAGAAGGGAATAAACGTGTGTATTATAGGTTGATTTCGGACATATATGTATTGAAACAAGTTTGTATGAAATCTATCAAGGACGATTAGTGGAGTATTTTAATAGACTTTTGTGTCCTTGGTAAATCCTTGGAGATCTTATTGTATTCTAACATATGTGAAATGAGGGAGTTCCAATTATGTTCCACACTTGTATTATATATTTGTAATTTTATCTCGAAATGACACAAAATGAATTTAGCGAGCCACAACCATATACTGCAGTCCTAAGATTCTCTTAAACATTTCAAAATGTTGACATAATCGTTTGAAAGTCGTAGGAGAAAGCGTGGGTTAAAATGGTTAATTTTGTGATTTTTATATATGTCAAGTGAGTTAAAATGGGACGATTTCTTTGGTCTTCAAATTCATAGTAAGGCTCAACATGTTAATCCGAAACCTGGCACATACACAGCCTAATGGGTGGTGATTAAGATTGTGCAAAAATATTCGAGGATTGCATTTATAAATTGGAAGATCACAAGCTGTTTTGGAGAGGTGTGGGATGTCGAATAGGAAGTGGAAGGAGAAAGGAGCAAAAATGCTATGGGTTTTAGTGGGTGGTGATGGGCTGCGTAGTGGGCTGAGGAAAGTATGGGTAGCCCGTTTGGTTTGGAGATTTGGAAGTTAATGAAGTAATTAGTGAATAATTAGTTGTTAAGTGTAGTTATTTTGGAGTAACTAGTGTAGTTAAGAAAATGTAAATATTTTGGTATAGGCATTTACCTAGCACTTGTTATTATTGGTGACGTTGAATTTAATGAGAATGGGGTTTCGCGATCAATTTGTGCCTCGAGTACGCGACGTTACTTAATATATATATATATATATATATATATATATATATATATATATATATATATATATATATATATATATATATATAATACTAGCCGAGTACCCGCGCCTAGCGGCAGCGGTGTCTGGTTAACACCGAATTTCGAGAGAAATTATTCTTTTTTCGAAAAACTGTCGTTAGAGAATCCCTTTTCAAAAAAGCTTTTATGATGAACTGGTTGCATTGTTTTCTGGATAACATGGATCTTTGTGTGAGAGTATATTCACCGATAGCATTTTTTTAAGTTATAGCAGTCGATTAAAATTTTAATAATAATAGCATAGTACTCACGCCTATGGCGTCGTGTCTATTTTCGACCAAATTTCGAAGGAAAATATTTTTTTCAAAAAGTATCGAAGTAAGGGAATGCTTTTCAAAGATTGTTCTTCTGATCGCATGGTTGAATTGTTTTTAAATAACGTCTATGTGTGTGAGTATATTCTCTGATAGCATTGTACAAAAGATCAACAACTTAAACCGCTTAATGGTGGCCTTGTGTCAAAAGGGCTTGTGACAATCACTTTAAATTATGTGAGGTCTCAAGTTCAATTCCTGCTAGGTGCAAGCAACCTTAAGTGGTCACGGCAACCTTCTGAAAAAGGAGGGTTTTACCTGGTTTGAGTCTATGTGGCGGTGAGTTCAAACCCCGTGAATTAGTCGGCCAAAAAATCAGAAATGATGGTTACCAAAAAAAAAAAAAAAAAAAAAAAGAAAAAAAAAATCAACAACTTTCGTATATACTTTAAAATACAAAATATGACATATCCATGATTCAATCGTTAAAAACCACCCAAAAAAATTCTAGTATATAAGTAAAATTCATTATGTTCTTTATATAGTACAACATTTAAGGTGTAAACTTAATGATGATTGAACGCAAATAATGTGAGGCGTAAAACTTAATCATGTATAGTGGGAAGGATGTTACATTCAATCGAGATATGGTGGCATTTTGTGTCTTATTATATGAAAAAAGTTAGTATCAATTTTAATGTCTTATATATTGATCAAAAGTCAACCATATATATGTGTCGTTTTCTTTTAAACGATAATCATATTTTGTTTCCATCTAAACTGTGTCCCGATCACTTACCCTTGAAATGGTTTCAATTAGGTTTCATCGATAAATGAACTTAATAATCAGTCCCAATGAATGACAGTTTAACCTTCTCGAGATTCCAAATTAGTCTACCTACTTTGTGTAAGTCCAAATTTTCACACAATCTCCAAAAAGGTAATGAAAAGGAGCTAGTTTTTCAAATTAAAGTTGTACTCTTTCACCTTTTGACATATCCAGGTATCCATTTTGCAAGCGAAAACTTTAAAAACACATGCAATCCTAACAATTAAGAATTGTATAATATATAAAATAGCATCTAACTGTGACAATTTAAATCACAATCAATTAAAAATACTTGAAGGATATAGTCACAAAAATGATCGTGAGATTCATGTCTCTATTCGATCAAATAAAAATATGCTCAAATTATGTTAAAATCATCATTTGTCAAGAAGGTGCGAGTCGGAGAACCCACCACCAACAACAGCACCATCAAATAAAGCCAAAAATGTATCTAACATTTGAAAAAAAAAAAAAAAAAAAACGATCAGCTTTGCCTCAAAAGTCAAGTGCACTCAAAAAATAATCAAAAACTACTATTGCAAATATAGACCAAACAAAAAAGTCAGGGAGACACCATTGTCATCAACTACTGCAGTATCTTTTTTTAAGCCAATTCACATTCAAAAATTCTCCAACCAGCGAAAATGTATCAAGTTAAAAGCTCTAAAAACCACAAAACCTCGAAACTACACTTAGATCCGGTTAAATCCGGTCATCTCCGTAGAGTTCCAACAAAATACGCTTAGATCCCGCTCAAAAAAGCAAACAAAACACCACAAAATCAACACTGGAACCACTTAAATACCAATAAAACCACTATAGCTCAAAACAACAAAAAAAACCTTTGAATGTTACCAAGAAAACAGCATAGAAAAGTTAGATAAAAAAATTAGCTTCAAAGAAAAACAAATCCAGTTCCGGTGGTTAGATATATAGACCAAAACCACCACCGAAATCACAAGATCTACAACCAAACCACCAAATCTACCAACCAAACCACACACCCGAAACCAACAAAACAAAACAAACCTCGTGGTCGATGCGGCAGAGGTGGTGGCTGTGACCCGAGAGACAACCAACAATCACACCGAAAGTACTTCTATCTCTTAAATAAAAATAGTAACCAAAATATAGTTTCGGTTTACCACTAACCACAAACAAAACCACCAAACAAACTAACCCACCAAAAGGTATATTTTAAACCTATAACACCAAGAAAAATATCAGATCAAGACAGATTCGGCCATGTTTTATCAAGTCTAGACAAACCAGAACCATCCAGACGACAATCCTACACTTACACAATCATTAGATACAGTTAACATGCCACTCAAAACACCACCAAAACCAAACACCACCGGAACCACTGAATTACAATGAATCTACCAGAACTCAAACACCACCGGTTATAGAAACATCCGGTGGTGCTTGTGGCTGATTCAGATTGATAGTAGCAGCGGTGTCTGGCGGCGGTGGTCTGCACATACTCATGTTGTGTTGTTTGATTTTTTGTTTTAGAGAGAGAGAGAGAGAGAGAGAGAGAGAGAGAGAAAAAAAAAGAACAGTAAATATGTGGCGTGTGTATTTTTGTGTGTGTTTTCTGTTTATATATGATTTATTCTTAAGTGGCTGACAATTGGTTCGGGATTGGGTATGATTTTAGGTAAGGGATATGCATGTGAGTAGAGATTTGAGGCTCGGATGGCTGGATCTTAAATTTAGCTTTGGATTGAGGTTCGGATTTAGGTTGTGTATATTGCACCTTTATAAGAGAGTATATATATATATATATATATATATATAGTGTATCTTTATTTTCAGAACCCTGTTAAGTGCGGGAACTGCGAGAACTCTAATTTTGCATTAGAAAACATGCATGTTCATATAAAACATGTATGTTTTCTTACATACACCTTAATACACATACATGCATAACATACATGTTCAAATAAAAACCTGTTAAGTGCAACAAATCAATGCAAAATGGTTTTATTTTTAGAACTCTGTTAAGTGCGGGAACTGCGAGAACTCCAATTATGCATTAGAAAACATGCATGTTCATATAAAACATGTATGTTTTCTTACATACACCTTAATACGAATGCATGTGTATTAAGGTGTATGTAAGAAAACATACATGTTTTATATGAACATGCATGTTTTCTAATGCAAAATTGGAGTTCTCGCAGTTCCCGCACTTAACAGGGTTCTGAAAATAAAGCCCCCCTATATATATATATATATATATATATATATACATACATACATATATATATATATATACATATACATATATACATATACATATATATATATACATATACATATATATATATATATATATCTACATGTATGTATATATATATATATATATATATATATATATATATATATATATACATATATGTATATATATATATATATATACATATATATATATTGTGAAACGTATCATGGTAAAAATAACAACAAGAGGAAAAATTTAAATTTCCCCGTAAAAATGGGTCTTATGAAACAGTGATATGAGGTTATCTTTTAATTAATGAGAGTTATTAACATGGATTTTCGTAGGATCCTACACATTTTTTGCAAGTTTTGTGTATTTCTAGAGACCAAACTAAAGATCTTAACTGATTCCAAGCCTATTATGTATCCAAACCTCAATAAAAGGCTCATGTTCTGATTATGAGGCCCATTGTGCGTTATAAGTGAAATAAAGGATCCCCAAATTAGGTAGAATGCCTAAATTATTATTATTTTATTAGTTGACTGATTAGGCCGATTCGACTGATTTTTGGCCGATTCGGCCGATTTTTGACTGATTCCGCCGATATTTTTACTGATTAGTGGCCGATTTTTGCCTAGGCTGATTTTTTCCACCGATTTTCTAAAATCAACAAGGTATAAGGCCAATTACCTATTAATCGATGATTAATTGGCCAAGTTTTGCAACATTGTTTTAACATTCAACTTTTGTCTTGTCATATACAGCTGTATTACTACCATTGATAGGGATCTTCTTACCAGTCTTCTGGAAAAACCTCCTTGCCCTCATGCTCAACAGTGCTAACTGCCATTTCAAATCCATCTTTTCTAAGTCATCTTCATGGATTTGTTCTAGGTCTTCATTTACAAGCTGAGGCGCATTAGCTTGATTGGCCAAAAGTGCATACACAATAGTAACACTTAAGGTAGTAGTACTATCTTTAGTGCTAGCAGTACTAACTGGAGTGTTTGCAGTACTAACTCCAGAAGCAATATTAACTTCACCAGTGCTGCTAGGGCTAGGAGATGACACAAAGGCCATATTTTGAGAACTTGAACTTGAACTTGAGCTTGTAGTTCTCTTAACCTCTTGTTCAACAATCTTAAAATTGGTATAAAGATCATCAAGACTCATTTTGTCTAGATCAAGCTTATTCCTTCAGACCACAACACGAGTATTCCACTCAGTTGTCAGACTTCTCAAAAACTTCAAATTGAGATCTTCATGTGTCTTAATTTCACCTAAGACAGCCAGTTGAGTTACAATCTTCTGAGTCTATTGAATATAGAATCAAGAGACTCTGTGATTGGAGCACTAAAGTTCTCATACATCTGCTTCACAAGAGTTTTCTGTGTCTTCTTAGTTGCTTCATTGCCTCCAAAC